>JAKOOJ010000029.1:4125210-4245210 GCA_022577455.1 Arizona elegans
AAAGAGAGAGAGAGGAGAGAGAGAGAGAGAGAGAGAGAGAGAGAGAGAGAGAGAGAGAGAGAGAGAGAGAGGGAGGGAGGCTGCGGCACTTAAAATCCATCCACAATCTTTTTCTCGGGGAAAATGTCCGTGAAGGTGCCGGGGAAGGGGAGACGGAGGAGAAACATTTATATATTTGAAAAAGCCAAGCGCACGCAGGCAGCCAGTTTCAGGATAACGACGGTTAAATAGGATAGGGCAGGAAAGGTGAACGGGACGTGTGGCAAGAAGGAAGCGGACGTGGATATAACCGTTGCAAACGCACGCGCGGAATAAATCAAAATGTTTGGTCTTGGATGCCAGCGGAGTAAATGCGGGTCATATCTTTTTCAGGGAGGGAGAAGGGAGGCCATTTGTCACATGCACTGGGGCTGCGGTGTTGCTTTCTTTCTGTCTGCCTCTTACTCAAACATTACGCCATCCGCGTGGCGATGAGAGCAGGACGCGCTCTTCTTCCTCCGCGCCACCCCATTGAAATGGACACTAAAATCCATGTAATTACACAGAATGTAAATGGACCGGAGTCTGAAAGCGCGGAGGAGCGAGAGAAAGATCTGCTTGCTCGTTAAAATCCGATTCTGGGTTTCTAACCCTCTTGACTGCTGAAACGGGGAAGATAACGGGCAATCGACAATGGCTGAATGATACAGTCGGGACTTAGATGTGAAGAAATTGGGAAAAACGACCCGACTGGGAAGAATTTGGTTAATAAGATTTAGATCCTATTTTCATGCCTAAGGCAGGACTAGAACTCACCGTCTCCTGGTGATAGGCCCAAAGTCACCCAGTTGACTTTCAGGCCTAAGGCTGGACTAGAACTCACCGTCTCCTGGTGATAGGCCCAAAGTCACCCAGTTGACTTTCAGGCCTAAGGCTGGACTAGAACTCACAGTCACCTGGTGATTGGCCCAAAGTCACCCAGCTGACTTTTCAGGCCTAAGGCAGGACTAGAACTCACCGTCACCTGGATACCTTCTAGCTGTGTGAACCAACTCTCACCATTTCAGCAATGGCCATGCAGCCTGGGGAATTCTGGGAGTTGCCTCACCATTTCCTGGCAATTGGACCAAAGTCATCCAGATGGCTTTCATGCCTAAGGTGGGACTAGAACTCACCGTCTCCTGGTGATTGGGCCAAAGTCACCCAGTCACGCAACTGGCTTTCGTGCCTAAGGTGGGGACTAGAACTCACTCTCTCTTGGTGATTGGGCCAAAATCACCCAGACGGCTTTGGTGCCTATAGAGGGACTAGAACTCTCATCTCCTGGTTAACCTCCAGCTGTGTGGACCAACTCCCATCCTTTCAGCAATGGCCATGCAGCCTGGGGAATTCTGGGAATTGCAGTCCACACATTTGGAAAGTGCTGGGAATTGCAGTCCTGTATTGTTTCGTACCAACTAGCCGCAGCTTTTGAGAATAAGGTTTGTCTTCTAGAAAGAAAACAAAAAACAAAAAACTGGCCAAGCTTTAATCCCAGCTCCACATTTATTGAAATTAAAGGTAGCTTTTGGAATCTATTTCCATAAATCAGCAAAAAGCGCACGGACCAATTGGCTGGTTTTATTTCATTAGGTAACAGCGCCAAAGCAAAAAACTCCTTCCAACGAGGCCTTCTTTCCAACTGCTTAATCAATGAAATTAAAAAATAAATAAATGAAATAAATACATATGAATCCCTGCCAGTCTTAAGGGATAAAACATCCAGGAGCTGATAACTCAAACGTGCAAATTCAACCTTTCTGGTCATTGCTGGCTTGTGGCTTCAGCAGCTAAAGTTTCCAAGGGGGAAAAAAAAGAGGCAGGGAAATGTGAGTTGGGACAGAGTTGCCAAGGCCTGACGCCAGGAAGATGCCACCTGGAAGAAGAGAAGGCCCTTTGCGGGTGCAGGAGTGGCCAGTGTCTCTTCCTTTTGGCTCGGTTACCTTGCCGTGCCCTGCAGTAAAATTCATACCGAGCGCTTTGAACTCCCAAGAATATATGGCAGCTGGCTAAGCGCCAACCAGCGAAACATCCTTCGTACCTGAAGAGGAACAGTTGGCACAAGAGGGCACAAGGATGGGAAGAGGGCAGAACAGCCCCTTGGAGCCTGGAGGCTGGGGGATCGCTACGGCAGGCAGAAAAAAAACACACACCCTGGGAAGCTGTTTTCCTAACATCTCCGCAAATTAAGAAGTTATTTCAATAATTGGCCAATTAAGCCTAATTTATACTTGGGGAAACACATTAATGGTTCAAGCCTCTTGTTCTGCCCCCCCCCTCCCCTTGCCACCCGTTCTTGCATCAAGTGGTACATGTTGGCACAAACAAACCATGACGACGAGGCTTTCGATGGGGAGGAAACATTTGGGGGAGGAGGGGGAGGAGGAGGAGGTGGCAAAGGAAGGAAAGAAAGAAGGAAAGAAGGAAGGAAGAAGAAAGAAAGAAAGAAAGAAAGAAAGAAAGAAAGAAGAAGAAAGAAAGAAGAAAGAAAGGACAGATAGATAGATAGATAGATAGATAGATAGATAGATAGATAGATAGTAGGTAAAGGTAAAGGTTCCCCTCGCACATATGTGCTAGTCATTCCCGACTCTAGGGGGCGGTGCTCATCTCTGTTTCAAAGCCGAAGAGCCAGCGCTGTCCGAAGACGTCTCCGTGGTCATGTGGCCGGCATGACTCAACACCAAAGGCGCACGGAACGCTGTTACCTTCTCACCAAAAGTGGTACCTATTTTTCTACTTGCATTTTTTTGCATGCTTTTGAACTGCTAGGTTGGCAGAAGCCGGGACAAGTCATGGGAGCTCACCCCGTTACGCGGCATTAGGGATTCGAACCGCTGAACTGCCAACTTTTTGATCAACAGATAGAATATATATATATATATATATATATATATATATATATATATATATATATATATATATATATATATATATTTGTTCAACTTGTATGCCGCCTTTCTCCGAAGACTCAAGGCGGCTTACAATGCAATGAATATACATATATTCTATAGACAGACAGACAGATATATATAGAAGAGAGATGATAAATAGATAGGTGATAGATAGATCTGATTTCCTTGCCATCCAAAATATAGAATATACAATCATAGGGCTTGAAGGGACCTGGGAGGTCTTCTAGTCCAACCCCGTTTGAGCAGGAGACCATATATACCATCCTGGTCAAACGGTTGTCCGGTCTGTTTTTGAAAACCTCCAGTGATGGAGCAACCACATGTCCATCAGGCAAGCCGTTCCACTGACTGACTGTTCTCGCCCATCGGGAGATTTCTCCTTACAGGTAGTCCTCAACTTACAACCACAACGGGGAGCCCAACATTTCCATTTGTTTAAGTGAGTTTTGCCCCCATTTTACGACCTTCCTAGCACACCGTTGTTAAGTGAATCACTGCGGCTGTTAAAACTAGTCACACTTTTTTTTCCAGTGCCGTTGTAACTTTGAACGGCCACTAAATGGACTGCTGTTGAGGGCTATCTGTACACTCCTAGATTGGATCTCTGTTTAACGAGCTTCCCCCCTCCCCCATTACTTCTTGCTCTGCCTTCGGGGGCTTTGGAGAGTAAGTCAACACCCCACACACACACCTCTTCTCTGTACTGGAAGACAGCTATCATGGCCTCCTCTGGCCCTTCTCTTCCTTTGACCATCTCCTATACACACACACACACCTCTCTCCCTCCCTTTCTCTTTCTCTCTTTCTCTGTCTCTCTCCCTCCCTTTCTCTCCTCTGTCTCCTCTCCCTCTCTCTCCTTTCTTTCTTTCTCTCTCCCTCCCTCCCTCTTTCTGTCTCCCCTCCCTCTCCCTTTTCTCTCTCCTCTCTCCCTCCCTTTCTCTCTCCTCTCCCCTCCCTCTTTCTGTCTCCCCTCCCTCTCTTCCTCCCTCCCTCTCTCCTGTCTCCCCTCCCTCCCTCTCCCTTTCTTTCTCCCTCCCTCCCTCTTTCTCTCTCCTGTCTCCCCTCCCTCTCTCTCTCTTTCTTTCTCTCTTCTTCTTTTTCTCTTTCCTGTCTCCCTTTCTCTCTCTTTCTCTCTCTCTCTCTCACACACACACACACACACACACACACCAGAGAGATTCATAGCTGAACATGTCACAGCCCAGCACTTCCAGGGCTGCGAAACCCTGTTGGATTTTTATTTTATTTTTGCAGAGCTGAGGATGCTACAGGCTTGTGCCTTGGCATGACTGCATCCCACGTTCATTTCCATAGTCCTTATTCTTCTGGCTCCCTTATCTATCTATCTATCTATCTAGCACTGGAGCATGGTCTTCGGAGTGTGTCAGTTGCAAAACGCAGGGAAGCTCTTTTTTTTTTTTTTTTTTTTTTTTAAATCCACCCTGCAAAGCTTTGACTTCCAGATTGCAAAGCGAGGGTCTCTCGAGAAGGGGAGGGGGTGTGGAAATGGATCCGTACACTTGCAAAACCATTCAGAGGGAAAGATGCGGTTTTTGGCACCCGCCTCTCGATCAAAACCCCGCCAGGAATGCTCCATGGGCCTTCTCTCCTCCCAAAGGGGAGGGGAGGTCGGAGAATAGGGTAGGTAGGACCTGCTCTATCTCTCTCTCTCTTTCTCTTTCCCCCCCAGAGCAGAATCCAATTTCAACAAGTGCTTCCTCCACCCTCAAGGAACGCAGCAGCCTGGCCATTTATTATTCATTCAAGCTGACAGGCCGATTCAAGGGCTCCAAGCGAGCAGGAAGCCAAACAGACAATGAACGCTGGAACGAGATCTTAAATGATTCACTGCATTAAGCCCTCCGCGGATCTCGGAGGTGGGGAGCCCAGCCAGCAGACATGCTTAGGCAAGCAAAGAAGGCTTGGCAGCTCATGTACCAACAACGGGCTCTCGGCTCATCACTGGAGAGTGGCAGAGCCTTTTCAAGGTCAGCGGGAGGAATAAGAAAGAGCAGGAAAGAGGAGGAGGAGGAGGCAAAATAGAAGAGAGAGAAAAAGAAAGAGCAGGAAGGAGGAGGAGGAGACACACTAGAAGAAAGAAGAGAAGGAAAAGAAGGAAAAGGGAAGGGGAAAGAAGGAGGCAAAATAGAAGAAAGAAGACAAGAAAGAAAAGGAATAGGAAAGAGGAGGAAAGGAGAGGAGGGAGGAGGAAGAGGCAAAGTAGAAGAAAGAAGGAAAAGAAGGGAAGGGGAAGGGAAGGGGAAAGGAGGAGGAGGAGGCAAAATAGAAGAGAGAAAAAGAAAGAGGAGGAGGGAGAGGAGGAAGGAGGCAAAATAGAAGAAGAGAAAAAGGAGTGGGAGTAGGAAAGAGGAGGAAAGGAGATGTGAAAGGAGGAGGAGGAAGAGGCAAAATAAAAGAAAGAAGAGGAGAAAGAAGGAATAGGAAAGAGGAGGAAAGGAGAGGAGGGAGCAGGGAGGAAGGGGGAGGAGGAAGCGGAAAAGAAGGAAAAATGCAAGAAAGAAGAGAAGAAAGAGAAGGAATAGGAAACAGGAGGAGGAGTGGGAGTTGGAAAAGGGGTAGATGGGACCCACTTTTTTGGATGGGGACACAAGGTTTACTGTTTTTGAGACAAACACCACCCCGAGGCCCAACGCTTTTCCTCACATGATGCACTAGCTGCTCTCCGGAGCTGAGCAACTTTTTTACCTGTCGTCCCGAGTAAGAATTCCTTACTTCACTTCGACAGCACCTGCAGGTTTCTGCAAATTTAGAAGCTGCAGTTCTAACTAGTATTCATTTTATTTATAGAATTCTTTATTGGCCAAGTGTGTTTGGACGCACAAGGAATTTGCCTTTGGTGCATACGCTCTCAGTGTACATAAGGAGAATAAAATACGTTCGTCAAGAATAAAAAGATACAAGACTTAGTGATAGTCAAGGTTACTAGTAAGTGATCAAATCGTACTAGGAAACAAATAAAAACAATATAGATTGAAAGATACAAGCAACATGGTTATAGTCGTAAGTGGGAAGAGATAGATCTATCTATCTATCTATCTATCTATCTATCTATCTATCTATCTATCTATCTATCTATCTATCTTCCTTACAGCCACTGGCAGAAGATACTTTGGCTTTGGGAAAGCAATCATTCGAGAATGCTAAGGGTCCTGGATGTTATAAAACACACACATACTCTCTCCACAAAAAAGAACCAAAACAACTGAATCTCAATGGAGATTCTCAGCTTCTCAACTGAAGAAGCTTCTTGGATGAGAAGGGAAAGGAAAAAAAAACCCCAAGAAAATCCAGTTGCCTTTTGGAAAACAGCACCTTTGGGACCAAGCAACTGATGGTCAAAGCAGCTAAGGAAATTGGCCCTTGTCTTTTCCCCCTCCCCCAGACCCATTAAAGACCCCCCCCACCCCACCCCTCTCTTCTTAAAGGCGTGCAAAACATCTAGCACTTGCTTTCCATTGATCGGTTTTTAAACGGGTAGTGATTTTATTTTCTTGTTTTATCGACAGCTGGTCAAATATTTTTGGTTTGAATTGCTAGGAAAGGGAGAGGAAGGCAGGCGTCACACCCCGCACCCCCTCCGCCACGAAAAACGCCAAATGCCACGAGAAAAGGATCCTAGAAACTGATTGCTCTCTAAGTGCATCAACAAAGGGATAGAATCAAGATCACGTGAAGGGTTAAGACTGCTTTATAAGGCCTTGGTGAGGCCACACTTGGAATCCTGCATCCAGTTTTGGTCGCCAAGATGTAAAAAATCTGGACACCTGGCCGCTGGCTCCCATTTATATTCATTTTTTAAATATATGAGTCAGTGGCCAAGCAGCTGCATTTTGATCACGTGACCATGGGGATGGCTGCAAGGGTCGTAAGTGTGAAAAATGGTCGTAAATCACATTTTTCAGCACCGTCGTAACTTTGGTCACTAAACAAACTGTTGTAAATTAAGGACTACCTGTACAGAGATTAGGATAGGATAGGATAGGATAGGATAGGATAGGATAGGATAGGGAATGAATAGAATAAACAATAGAATAGAATAAGAGTTTAGAATAGAATAAGAGTTTAGAATAGGATAGAAGAGAAGAGAATAATAATAGAACAGAATTAGAATTAGAATTAGAATTAGAATTAGAATAGAATAGAATAGAATAGAATAGAATAATAGGATGGGATGGGATGGGATGGGATGGGATAGGATAGAGTAGAATAGAATAGGCGTTTAGAATAGAATAGAGAATGAATAGAATAAACAATAGAATAGAATAAGAGTTTAGAATAGAATAAAATAGAATAAAGAATGAATAGAATAGAATAAAGAATGAATAGAACAGAACAGAACAGAACAGAATAAGGAATGAATAGAATAGGATAAGAGTTTAGAATAGAATAAAGAATGAATAGAATAAGAGGATAGGATAGGATAGGATAGGATAGGATAGGATAGGATAGGATAGGATAGGATAGGATAGGATAGGATAGGATAGGATAGGATAGGATAGGATAGGATAGGATAGGATAGGATAGGATAGGATAGGATAGGATAGGATAGGATAGGACAAGCCAGGACAGGACAGGACAGGACAGAGTTGGAAGGGACCTTGGAGGTCTTCTACTCCAAGAAAGACACACAGTCCAGACAATAAGCACAAACCAACGTGCTTCCTTTTGCAACCACAATTCCTAAAGAAGAGGTCTCACCTCACATACATTTGTCACCAAACTGGCAAGGAATAAAATTTTTTTTATTCTATTCTATTTATCCGATCCTATTAATAAAAACCTAAAAATAACACTGCTCCTATTCCCAATCTCCCTTCGGTTCTGGAGGCAGGCAAGCAAGCTCAGCCATTAATGTCTGGACGCCCAGCCTTAGTGCGGCTTCTCCCCAGAGGTGCTACCTGTGATCCAGAAATTGAGGCTGAACCCCCCCACAAGGATTAAAACCCTGAGTGTTTCAAGTAACACTCGAAAGAGGTTGTCAAACCAGAGGGAGCCCATTTCAGAGAAGAGGCATTGATGGTGATTAATGAGCTGGAGGGACCAGCTCTAAGTAGAAAAAGGGGGGGGGGGGGAGAGAGAGAGAGCGGAATTAAATATTTAAGCTTGACTAAACGACAATTAAAGGGAGTGGATGGGGGTGCGGTAGGGGAAGAAGGAAGATAAATATTTCAAGGGTGTGATGGCTGCTCTGAACATGGATGTGTATGTGTGTGTGGGATGGGGGAAGACTGGAGAGACTGTTTACGACAACTCGAGGAGCGAAGGAACTTTGGAAAGGGTTAAGGAACAAAAAGGGGGGATGCAGTGGCTCAGTGGCTAAGACACTGAGCTTGTCAATCGAAAGGTCGGCAGTTCAGCGGTTCGAATCCCTGGTGCTGCGTAATGGGGTGAGCTCCCATAACTTGTCCCGGCTTCTGCCAACCTAGCAGTTCGAAAGCACGTAAAAAAAAAAATGCAAGTAGAAAAATAGGGACCCCCTTTGGTGGGAAGGGAACAGCGTTCTGTGCGCCTTTGGCGTTGAGTCATGCCGGCCACATAACCACGGAGATGTCTTCAGGCTGCGCTGGCTCTTCGGCTTTGGAACGGAGATGAGCAGCGCCCCCTAGAGTCAGGAAATGACTAGCACAGATGTGCGAGGGGATCCTTTACCCTCTGATACATAAAATGTACAAAAATTTCCTCTGATGCATAAAAGTGCAAGAAGAGCAACTAGGATGATCAAAGGCCTGGAGGCTAAAACATATGAAGAATGGTTGCAAGATTTGGGTATGGCTAGTTTAGAGAAAAGAAGGACTAGGGGCGACATGAGAGCAGTATTCCACTATTTGAGGGGCTTGCCACTAAGAAGAGGAGGGGTGAAGCTATTCTCCAAAGCACCAGAAGGCAGGACAAGAAGGAACGGATGGAAATTAACCAAGGAGAGAAGCAACCTAGAATTAAGGAGAAACGTCCTAACAGTGAGGACAATTAAACCAGTGGAACAGAAGTTGCCTCCAGGAGTTGTGGTTGCTTCATCACTGGAGGCTTTCAAGAAGAGACTGAACAGCCACTTGTCTGTAATGGTATAGGTTCTCCTGCTTGAGCAGGAGGTTGGAGTAGAAGACCTCCAAGCTCCCTTCAAGAAGGGGGGGGGGAAGAGAGAGAGAGAGAGAGAGAGAGAGAAAGGGAAAGGGAAAGGGAAAGGGAAAGGGAAAGAGAGAGAGGGAGAGCTACTGGATTTGCTCCTCAAAATCCGCTCTTCATTCTCCCATCCGCCCACCCTTGGAAAGACCAGCATCTCAGGAGCAAAGCAAACACAGCTGCTTAATATAAATTTTTGTAAATAAATAAATAAATAACCAGAGGGTGGGGGGAGGGAGGAGAAATGAGAGTCCAAAGAGGGGTAAACATTTCTTTTTAATGTTGCCCTGTTTTTTCCCCCAGCTCCTTCTGTCATGAATTAGAAAGCTGCTTTTTTTTTTTTCTTAAGCAGGTTGGCACCTAGTAGTAGTAGCTCCATTGTTGAAATTCTTTGCTTGGTGTTGCTTCTGCAGTGGGAGTGGGAGGGAAGGAGGGCGGGGGAAGGACCTAAGGTGATAACAACTTTTCCTGCAGAATGGGAGGGATGGAGGAGGGGGGGGCAGGATTTATACAGGCAAGGATGGATGGAGGGGATGTTTTAAGGAACAGCCAGAGCTCCACCTAGGGGGAAACTCAAGACAGCCTGACTCTTATGAAGAGGAAGATGATTTGGGGATGAAAGCTACAGGTGTGGCATGGAACAAGATGGGACAGGACCTCACCTGCCCGGAGGTGCCAGAGGCAGGGATTTGCAAAGCCTTCCTTCGTTCAAGAAAAACACCTTTTCGAATCAGAAGAAAAGCTGAATATTTAAGGGGAAGGAAGTAAATTTTAAAAAAAATCCTCTTGGTATCTAGCGGCGTGCTGGAAACCCTGACTTGCTTCATACATGACGGTTTATTTAGAACATGGTTTGGTGAAGCAGCCGCAGTCAGGACTGTGTAACCTTAAGGAAGAATTTATGATTGGTGCTAATAAGCAGCAATTTGATATAGTATTATCCTATGCATCATATTGGTATACAAATCAGTGTTTCTTCAGACAACTTTAAGATGTGTAAAAAAAACAACAACACTCAACTCCCAGAATTCCCCAGGGGACTGAGGTTGAGAAACACGGCCAGAAATCAAACCGAACAATCATTCAAAAAGCCTATAATTTTTTTTTTTTAATTTGATTTATATGCCGCCCTTCTCCGGAGACTCAGGGCGGCTTACAGTGCGTTAAGCAATAGCCTTCATACTTTTGTATATTTTATACAAAGTCAGCTTATTGCCCCCACAAACCGGGTCCTCAATTTACCTACCTTAGAAAGGATGGAAGGCTGAGTCAACCTTGAGCCTGGGGAGATTCGAACTTACTTTAATTGCAGACAGCTGGTGTTAAATTACAGTGCCTTGTCTGCAGAGCTATCCAGGCTCCTATAATGACCTATAGGCCACGTTCAGGTAAGGCTGGGAAAGACCCTCGCAGGAATCCCTGAAGGCCACTGTCAGGGAGCATCAAACCCAGCTCTGGAGACGATCCAGAGACTAGCGGAAGACAGATTTCTCTTGGGCCTGGCTGAATATAATCGTGAGGATTAGTCGTCTCTTGACAGTCCCCTTCCCTAATCTCCCCCTTTTTTTTTTTTTACACAACCTAAATTAACAGCCACACAAAAGACCCACAGGAAGGCTCACCCCACCTGTGGAGGTTTTCATTAACACCAGCCCCCCCACCCTCCTCCTGGCTGAGAAAGTGGAAAAACCGCATTCTGCCCTCTTCGGCTTTGTGCTTTTGAAACAGGCATCAGAAAAATGGTTCGGGCGGCTGTTTTAAGAAACAAGAGGATTAAACCGCCCGTGAATGTTATTTCTGGCAGGAACGGCGCATGCAATATCTCCCATATTGTTCCAGCTGTCATCTGCCACCCCATTTAAAGCACTTAGCCGCATACGATTTTTTTTTCTGCTCCAAAGAGCTACTGGGGGGGAATATATATATATATATATATATATATATATATATATATATATATATATATATATATATATATATATATATATATATATATATATATATACACACACATATATATATATATATATATATATGCTTAGAGACGAGCCTGGTCTATTGAATTCTACACTCTCCTGTGTAGTGATGACAACCAGAATGAGCTTGGAAATATGCTTGGAGGATGGATGAGGGATTTGGAGCTGTCACAATCAGGCCAGCCCACCTCAAAAAGTTATGGTAAGGCTGAAACGGACATCATCCCGAAGGACGAGGGGCTATAAGGTCGTCTGTGACTTACAACCACAACGGGATGTTCGTTGCTAAGCAAAGTGGACGTTAAGGGGGCCCTGCCCAATTTTATAAACTTGTTGGAACTTGTCTGGTGGTTGTTAAGTGAACCCCATAGCTCAAGTGAACTATGAGCCTTGGTGGCGCAGCAGACTAAAGTGCTGTTAAGTGGCACCAGCTGCCTGCAATTACTGCAAGTTCAAATCTCACCAGGCTCAAGGTTGACTCAGCCTTCCATTCTTCCGAGGTAGGTAAAATGAGGACCCGATTTGTGGGAGCAATAAGCTGACTTTGTATAAAGTAGAACACCACTTAGGGCCAAAAAGCCCTACTAAGCAGGTATATACAAAAGTATGAAGGCTATTGCTTAACGCATTGTTAACCGCCCTGAGTCTCCGGAGAAGGGCAGCATATAAATCGAACCAATAAATAAATAAATAAACAATAAACCCAGCTTTCCCCACTGTCTTTGCTTGTTGGAAAGCCAGCAACCACCTGCAACTATTGTAAATACAGATAGTCCTCGAATTACGACCACAATTGAGTTTTGCCCCCATTTTACGACCTTTCTTGCCTCTGTTGTTAAGCGAATCGCTGGCAGCTGTTAAACTAGTCACACGGTTGTTAAGGGAATCTGACTTCCCCATTTGACTTTCTTTGTCAGGTCGCAAAAGGGGATCGTGTGACTCTGGTTCAGCAGCAACGGTCGTAAGTATGAACCAATTGCCAAGCGTCTGAATTCTGATCACGCAATCGTGGGGGGATGCTGGAAAGGTCGTAACTCTGAAACACGGTCCTGAGTCACTTCAGTGCTGTTGTAACTTTGAACCGTCCCTCAATAAAAGCTTGTAAATCGAAGGATTGCCAAGTATACACATTTTTGTCATTTGATGCAGTGACAGTTGCAAGTGCGAGTTGTCGTAAGTCGCTTTTTTTTTCAGGGCCGTTGTAACTTCAAACAGGCACTGAACCAATGGTTGTAAGTGGAGGATTACCTATAACAGGGGTCAGCAACCTGCGGCTCTGGAGCCGCATGTGGCTCTTTCACCCCTCTGCTGTGGCTCCCTATCGCTCAAAATATGCGTCACAACTGCCAATACTCGCTGGCACATGATTTATTGAGCTTTTCAACCTCTGGTAGGCCAACCATGGATAAATCCAAGAAAAGAAAAGTTTCAGAAGAAAACAAAGTTTAATTCAACTACATATGCTAGTTTTGTGGTCGCTCAAGAGATAGTCAGGCACAGGGAAGGGTTTTGTGGCTCCCGGAGTTTTCTTTTCTGTGGGAAACGGGTCCAAATGGCTCTTTGAGTGTTTAAGGTTGCAGACCCCTGGCCTCTAAGTATGATGAACCTTTATCAATGCCCAAAGACTTGGCTCAGCTGCGGAAGCCAAACGCCTTTAGATATTACGAGCGAGAAAGTAGATATCCATTAGGGGAAGGCAATTCCGGATTCATTGACGAGTCTGAGCTAACCGAGGTGTTATTAATTTTTCATCTCACCATAACAGCACAAACAAAGGACCGCAGTGAAGAATCAAAGGCAAAGAATAATGTATTATATTGTTCACAGCTTTGCACTGATCGTTATCGCTTTTTTTTAAGGGATCAGAATTAGGAACGTGGGAGAGAACAGCTGAAGACCTGGTAGCTGCAGAGAGCATAAACAGAACTGGAGATTCCAGTTTAGCCCAGGGCCGTTATGAGATATTTGGGGGCAAGTGAAGGAATGAATATAGTCCTCAGCTTACGACCACAATTGAGCCCAAAATGTATGTTGCTAAGTGAAATGTTTAGCAATAGCACTTAGACTTATATACTGCTTTACAGTGCTTTACTGCCCTCTCTAAACGGTTTACAGAGTCAGCCTCTTGCCCCCAACAATCTGGGTCCTCATTTTACCCACCTCGGAAGGATGGAAGGCTCAGTCAACCTTGAGCCGATCAGGATTGAACTCCTGGCAGTGGGCAGAGATAGCCTGCAACATTGCATTGTAACAACTGCACCACTATGGCTTGCTTGCTTCCTTCCCTTCCCTTCCCTTCCCTTCCTTTCCAAGCTATACCAGACTTATATATCGCTTCACAGTGCTTTTACAGCCCTCTCTAAGCAGTTTACAGAGTCAGCATATTGCCCCCAACAATTTGGGTCCTCGTTTTACCCACCTCGGAAGGATGGAAGGCTGAGTCAACCTTGAGCCTGGTGAGATTCGAACTGCCAAATTGCAGTCAGCCGGCAGTCAGCAGAAGGAGCCTGCAGTACTGCACTCTGTCCACTGCACCACTGTGGCTTGTTTAAATGAGTTTTGCCTCACTTTACGACCTTTCCTGCCACAGCGATTAAGCAAATCATTGCAGTTGTTAATAACATTGTCGTTAAGTGAATCGGGCTTCCCCATTGACTCGGTTTATCAGAAGGTCAGAAAAGTGGATCACGTGGTCCCTGGACACAGCAACCGTCATAAATACAAACCAATGGCCAAGACTCTGAATTTTTGACCAGGTGACCATGGGGATGCTGCAAATGTTGTAAGTGTGAAAAACAGTTTTGAACAGTCGCTAAATGAACTTGTTGTGAGGGCTACCTGTAATGAAGACATAATTTCTGGGTCTTTTTTGGGGGGAGTGGGAAAGTTCCCTGTGGACGAATTCAGTTAAGGCAGTGGTGTACCCAACCTTGACAGCTTGAAGACTGGTGGACTTCAACTCCCAGAATTTCCCAGAATGTCCACAAGCCAAGATTGGACACCCGTAAGTTTAGGCAGGGGCGTCAAACTCAAATTTCATTGAGGGCTGCATCAGGGCTGTGGTTGACCTCGGGGGCCAGGGGGCGTGGCCAATTGGGTGGACATAGCCAGCTTTACGCCACTCACTAGGCGTGGCTGACTGGGTGGGTGCTGCCATCTAGGTGGGCGTTGTTGTGGCCTGCCAGTGGCCAGCGGATCTGGCATTAGATTCAGAGAGTGAAGAGGTTGGGGAGGAACCTGGGCCAGTCTTGGAGTCTGGGGAAGACTCTGATGAGGGCTCTGCGTCGGAGGCAGAGAGGGAGCCAGGGCCGTCTGACAGTTACCAGCTGCCTTCGGAGTCGGACATCAGTGAGGCAGACGAATAGCTGGATCCTGTTCCCAGTGTGTGCACGCACAGAGTTGCCAGACGAAGGGAACAGCTAAAGAACAAGGGTCGACTCAGGAGTAAGGCCACAGATGGACGATGAAGGGCCCCCTCCCAGAGGGAATAAAAGAGGAACGAAAGGGGAGTGGAGTTTGCAGGAGACAATTAGTTCATTCCTGCATTCTTGCCAAGTATTGTGGGCGTCTGAAAGATATCGGCCTGGCCACTCTCCAAGCCTGATAAAGGTCAGTAATTGTGAACTATCTTGAAAGACGGTGGGAGAGGAAAGACTTTGCTGGAGAGGAATTCACTGTCAATTCAATAAAAGGGGTTTTTGTTGGGACAAGGCCAGCTTGACACCACTCCCTAAACTGCTGGCATGTTTCCTCTTTGCATTGGGTAGACTGGGCCAAAGTGATGTGAGCGGCCCTTTACATTTTCCAGAACGGCCTTGAGTTTGACACCCCTGAGTTAAAACAACGAAGAAGGAACTGTTCAGAAATTAGCTGAATCATCATGTTTTGCCCTTCTAATGACCCAACAGGAACATGCCAAAAAGAGAATCCGATGCAGTTTCTTGCACTCACCTCCGTATCAGGGTCTGCTGTAGGCTTTTGCAAAGGGTAAGCGATTCCCCCATGAACATGTGGCACATGATCACCTCGCGGCAGGCAGCCATGAAGGACATCACGGCATCGGACTGGAGGGTCCCACTCCGGGAGATGATGCAGAGACGCTGCAAGGAGGAACAGCAGCTCAGAGCGTGGAAGAACTGGGCGTTGGCGTGGAAGTAGGGCTGCTCAAGCCTGCGAGGAGGAGGAAGAAGAAGGTTGTCAAGCTCGCTTAACAAATTTCTCGCTTAGCAACATAAATTTTGAACTCAATTGCGGTCATAAATTGAGGATTATTTATACCCAGAATTCTGGGAGTTGAAGTCCACTCATCTTCAAGCTGTCAAGGGCTGAGAAAAACTGGACTAAGTGACCTGTCTGGTCACTTCCAACTCTATCATTCATGGCTGGCTGGGGAATTCTTGGACTTGAAGTCCACCCATCTTCAAGCTGGCAAGGATGAGAAACAATGGCTCTTAGGGCAACGTTCGATTCAGAAGAATTGAGGAGACCTTACTAAATATCCTTAAATAGCAAAACAGATACAGAAAAAAGTGGGGGGCAGCATTATCATGAAGCAGCTGGGAATTTGGGGAGTTATTATCTAACACTCTGGTGGTGGGGGAGGGGGTGAAAATCAAGTTAGGGCAACTTTGAAGCCATTGTCTTCAACCATGGAGCAGGACTGGAAAAAAAAAACCCATCTTGTAATTTGCCGCTCGATCCACCAGATGGCGCTGTTGCTCTATCATCTTCTGAAAAGTCCTGATTAAAATTTACCTTTTCTAAGTCTTCCTTTGAAGGCAGATAAACATTTATAGAGGTGAAATAGAGTGTTGTGGTCCGCCAGCAGCCCGCAGAGCTAGCAGCAGAGTCGGACAGTAAGGAGGCTGGGGAGGACCAAGGGCCAGTCCTGGAGTCTGGGGAAGGCCCGGATTAGGGCTCTGTGTCGGAGGCAGAGATGGGGCCGGGGCCATCTGGGAGCGATGCGCGGACTCCGGAGCCTCTAGAGGCAGACAGCAAAGAGGCAGAGGAACAGGAGGAGCCTGTTCCTAGTGCACGGATGGAAAGAGCTGCCAGAAGGCAAGAGCAGCTCAAGCAAAAAGGACGACTGGGGAGTAAGGCCAGGAGATGATTGGCCCCTCCCAGAAGGCTTAAAAGAGCAGCAACGGGCTCTTGGGATCTTTGTAGGAAAGCAACGTTGCTACATTTGTTTCTTGTCGGTGTCTCTTGCTTCTGAACTTCCTGGGGTTTTGCCAAGAAAAGCCTTTGGCAGGGTACCAAAGAAGACAAAGGTTGGTGATAAGGCCGAAGGATTGTTTACGAAGAATTTGTTTTGGAATTGATTTGGACTAAGCTGGGAATGAAGTAAATTCTCAGCTGTTATAATAAAATATGTTTGTTTAGGACTGATTGTGTCTGGTAATAACTACCAGGGGACCTATGTTGTGACCTACTTGGGCCTAGGTCACAACATAGGGGGAGAAACAGCTCTGATTCCCAGATAGTGCCCCATTTTGTATGGGAAAGAGGCCCCCTCGTCCTCAGTAAGGAACAGAGCTCTCTTGAATACCCTCAACAAGAAGGACAAGGCCTTAAGGGGGCTTTCTGCATATCCTGGACCAGGGGTCTCCAACTTTGGCAACTTTAAGCCTGGCGGACTTCAATTCCCAGAATTCTCCAGCTAGCAAAGCTGGCTGGGGAATTCTTGGAGTTGAAGTCCGCCAGGCTTAAAGTTGCCAAGGTTGGAGACCTCTGTCCTGGACCACGCCTATTTAACACCTCAAGGGGTAAAGACTGGTGCAAGACTTCAGGTGAAGGGGACTCAAGATGCTGCGGAGCAGCTTCCTCTTCTGAAGCACTGAAGAAGCTTCTTAGATGAGAAGCGAAACGTTTTCAAGGAGAAGAAACCCAAGAAAGTTCACTTATCTTTTGAAAAGCACCTATAGAACTGGAGAATAGAAGAGTGGTGGAAGCCCCCTCCTCAAGCAGGAGACCCTAGACCATTTCAGACAGGTGGCTGCCCAGTCTCTTCTTCAAAACCTCCAGTGCTGAAATACCCGCAACTTCTGGTGGCAAGCTGTTCCACTGGTTATTTGTTTTAACTGTAAGGAAGTTTCCCTTTAATTCCAGGCTGCTTCTCTCCTTAGTTTCCATCCAAACAATAATTCCAAATAATTCCCTCAACACTGTCAAACTATTCACTAAGTCTGCACTACTATTAATCTTCTCATCGTCCCTATCACCCATCTCCTCCCTCTTATGACTGTATGACTACAACTTGTTGCTGGTAACCTTACGATTTATATTGACTGTTTTCCTAATATGGTTTGATTGCTTATTTGTTCCCTATCACTATCATTAAGCGTTGGACCTTATGATTCTTGATGAACGTATCTTTTCTTTTTATGTACACTGAGAGTGTATGCACCGAAGACAAATTCCTTGTGTGTCCAATCATACTTGGCCTATAAAAAATTCTATTCTAGTCTATCTATTCTATCTATTCTATCCATTGTTTCTTGTCCTGCCCTCTTGGTGCTTTGGAGAATAAGTTTCTTTTATTTATTTATTTATTTATTGGTTCAATTTATATCGAAGATATAAATACGCAGGGCAGCTTACAATGCATTAAGCCTTCATACTTTTGTATATACCTGCTTAGTAGGGCTTTCGGGGCCCCCTAAGCGGTGTTCTTTTTTATACAAAGTCAGCTTATTGCCCCCACAATCCGGGTCCTTATCCGTGTCCTCCAAGTTGACCCCCTCCTCTTTCTGGCAGCCTCTCAAATACTGGAATAATGCCATCATTCTTTTCTCTAGACTGGCCAAACCCAAATCCTGCAACCGTTCTTATGTTTTAGCCTCCTTTGGGACAATGAAACAGAAGGATCCCTGGGTGGCAGGAAAAGCAAAGGGAAAAAAAAGGTGCTGGGCTCTCTCACCTGAGATCTTGCAGACACCTGCAGTGCTTCAGCATGTCCACCAAAGCCGACACGTACATCACTTTCCCCATCAGGCCCAGGTTGGCCAAGGAGAGAGTCCGCAGGCGCTGGCACTGCACCCCAATGTTCACGAGCCCGTAGCCCGTGAGAATATTGGGCAACTGAGCCAAGGTGAGGCTTTGCAGGAACGCCAGCTGGCCAATGGCAGCCACTTCAGCGTCCCCGACATGCTGCGCCCGGCTGCAAGGGGGCAGGGAGTTCCGAATGGCCGGCTCGTTCCGCGGCATGGCCGAGGAAAAACTGGAGCCGATCAGCTCCAATTTTTCCAAAAACGGGAGGTTTTCCAGAAGAGTCCAAAAGACAGAGGACGACGGTCTGGGATGGCTCTGCTCCAAGCAGTTCCTGGGATAAGTCTGCACCCCGATGCGGACTTTTTTCCCGAACCCTTGAGAGACCGAGTGAGCCACCGGCTGCACCGAAGGCTTGTCGACCGTCAGCAGGGTGGCGGCCACGTCAGCCACGGCGCAAACCGGCAGCGCCAGGGAAAGGAGGCCTTTCAGACGAGCGAGGACCTGGCAAAGGTGCTTCCCCAGGGCTTCCGGGCTGTGATGGTGGGCGGCGGAGAGGTTGAGGTGCTTCAGGTTACGGCAGGTGTCCACCAGGGCTTCGGCGATACCGCTATCAATGTCGTCTTCCGCTTTCCGCAACAAGGAATCGGGCGACAGGCAGTGGACGCAGCCGCTCAGGTTCAAGCCGACCAAACTACCCAGGTCTTTGCCACTGTTCAACACACGCTGGACCAGCTGCCCGCCGGACAAACTGCAGCGGCTGAAGCTGAAGTAAAAAGGGTTACTGAACTTCAAGTGCTGCAGGAGGCTGGATCCGTTCATCCAGGACCGTGGCAGCTGAAGGGCGTCTAACGTCACGTTCCTGGCCATGGAATCCAAGAGGTTTTTAACGGCACAGCTCTGGGCAAACCCACCGGGGGCGGAGATGAGGAAAGCGTGAAGTTTTTCCGGCGTCCGGTCACTCAGCACTGCTAAGTACAACCTCACCACTTCCTGGTTGACCGGACCAGGCGCCAACCTGGCGTAAAAGACCCGTAGGTTCTGGTAATGGGGCACGTTGCTCTCTCCTACCATGAGCTGCCCGGAGATGATCAGACCCTCCCGGGATCGATCGAGGATCTCAAAATACAACAGCAGCTTCTCCAGGCTGGTGCAGCAAGGAACCACCCCGTAGGAGGGCGTATAAAGAGTCTGTTTCAACTCCAGCACCCGGCTCAGGGTGGCTTTGCACTCGCTGCTCAGGTGGGAGGCGTCGAAGCCGGGGTTCACGTCGATGGCCAACGAGCGGAGGTGCTGCAGGGCCGAGAGCATCTTCGAAAGGCGAAGGGAGGTGAGGTGGCAGCCGGAGAGGTTCAGCTTCACCAAATTCTTGCAGCGGGTCACCTGATCGACGGTTGAGCCAGGCAACCAGTAACAGCCGGTCATGTCCAGCTCGTGGATCTCTTTTCCAATCTCCTTCATCAGCTGTTTCACCTTGTCTTTGTCCACCTGCAAGTAGGAGATCAAAGGATCCCGGTTATGGCAGGCCTAGATTTATTGATCAAGTTTAGGACAACTCATACACGCCTTTTCAGGGACTGAAGACTGAAAAAAACGAATTTTATGATCACGGGCAAGTGCTGGAGAAGCTATATGGGAAGGGAATGCGAAAGCAACTGCCATTGATTCTGGTGGGAACACTCTAAATCTTCCCTACCCAAAGTCCATCTTTGATGTTAAGAGGCCTCTGGAAATCTCTTCAAAGCAAAGAAGGTGCATTTATTCTATGTATTTATTTATACCCCATCTTTATTATTTTTATAAATAAATTAATGCAAACATACGCTATTCTTCTTCCTCCTCCAATTTTCCCCACAATAACAGGGGCTGAAACCGAGGGACTGGCCCAAAGACACCCAACTGGCTTTCATGCCCACGGCAGTACTAGAATTCAGTGTCTCCAGACTTAGTACCTTAACCACGTTAAAAGCAGATACCTTTCACAGTCGTTTCCTTTTAGCCTGAAAAGGGAAACAACACAGAGACTGGTTTCTCACAACCAGCTTTGACCAACTAATGTTCTTTGGATGTGTCGAGATTGCAACATTTTAAGGATCCTGGGCAGCTCCATCACATCTGGAGGAGCAACAGGTTGGCAAAAGCCTGCTTTTTCAAGCAGGGAAAATGGTTTTGAGACTGGGGGATTGGCGGGGGGAGGGCTATGTCATACTGCAAAGGACAAAATTTCAATCTGTGGGATTGTCATGCGACGGTGGTCTCCAGGTAATTGGATCAAAGAATAGCCTGGCCACCAAACTGAACAGACCTAAGAGACGGTATAAACAGACAAAAGGGGTTACATTAATGCAGAATGGTGAGCTTAGGATAACTCCACAGAAAATCAATCAGTATTTTTTCCTTATATCTTTCTAAAGTAAGGATATTTTCCCCTTATATTTTTTCCCTTATATCCTTCTTAAAGTAAAACGAGGAAAGGATAATTCCCCCATCCTAAGGCCATAAGAAAGCTCAAAGGAAGAGCTTTTTAGGGATATGTCTTCAGTCTCTTCTTGCTGCAGAGTCCTGGTGTGACCGAGAGAGACCCGCTGAGTGTAACTCAAGATTTTTAAACACCCGGTTCATCCAGCATCATCCTAATCCTGGATCGTCTTCGGCAGCCCCTGCTCACCTGGTAATCTTTATGCAGCATCACTGTGTGAGTGAGGCTTTTGTCGAGACTGAGGGCGGAGAGTTTCCGACAGACGCTTCGCACGTTCAAGACGAGATCCGACACGGGAGTATATCGCAGGATGTGCAAGAGGATTTCGTCGGAAAACTCCATTAAGTTCATGCCGATATTCTCCTCCTGGTTCTCCTCGCCGGTTACGTCCTGCAGGAGGAAAAACAAGGACTCAGAAAAGGACAGAGTAGAAATGAAAAGCTGGGGAAGGAATCGGTCCGATTCCTCAAGGCACCCAATCAACTGAGAACTGTTGCGGTATCATTTTTACTACTCTGTCTTGAAAAGACCGCTTTGGTGGGTGATTTAATGACACAGCTGGTCAAGGAAGAGAGACAACTATATTTTAGGAGCTGCTGAGACAGCATAAAATGAAACTGTTTCAAAATTCAGCACCAAAGGCTGAAGGATGCCTAGACTAGAGAGTAATGGAAGCACAGAAACCCTAGTATAGTGCCTGCATATTATCTCTGCTTAAGGCTACCAATAATACTTTATAGAAAGGGTGTCAAATTCAATTTCATTGAGGGCTGCATCAGGGTTGTGTTTGATCTCGGGGGGGGGGAGGGGGAGGCTGGGGGGGGGGCATGGCCAGGGGGCATGGCCAGCATGACATCACTTGTGTCAGCGGGGCACCTGTAGTGGGCCGAGCACTCTGCCAGTGAAAACAGGTTCCCAAGCTCCATTTTCGGCTGGGACGGCTTCCTGCAACCCTCTGGAGCTCGGAAGGGCTGCGCCTGGCCCTCGCGAGCTCTGTTTTCACTGGCAGAGGCACCATGGGCCGGTCCTTTGCTATTTCCAGAGCGGCTTCGCGGGCCAGATCTAAGCATCCTGCGGGCTGGAACAGGCCCCCGGGTTTGACACCCCTGCTTTATAGGCCCAATGACTCGGGATGGCTAAACAATCAAACAATGAAATTACAATAAGATTATTTAAAGATAAAAGATGGCAGAGGTATCGAAGCAAGGGGGAGGGGGTCACCCACACTACCCTGCTTTCGGTTACTGTGCATTTCTCCTCTCCTCCCCTCCTCAACTCAACTCTTGCATGGTTACCCGTCTCTCCAGTCCTTCCTTGCCTTGCATTTCCTCTCTTCCATTTGCCCACCTGAAGAACCCTTTAGCAACTTGGACGAGGAAGGCAAGGCAAAACCTAACTGGCCAGGCAGGCTGTGGATGATGGGAGAGACAGTCCCCCCCCCAAAGGCTGTCTGCCTTGAAAGCCCTTTCCCATTAAAATGCAGGATCCAAACAGCTGGTTTAAGAAAGGTGGGGGGGAGGAAGGTTGTCCAGCACATCTGGAAGGGGGCCAGATTGTCACTCAACATTCACTGACCTGCAAAAAATAACAAAAAACCCCGAAGCCCCCGAAGCCCCCCCCCACTTCCATGGCCGTCCAATGCCACAGGGACCCTTGCCAGAAATAGGACCCCTCCCCGCCCGACTCAGGCCCAGCCAAAATCGCGGCTGCGGCTGCAAAACGAAGCCCTCCCACCCACCCGCGAGGCACCCCCTGCCCTGACACGCGGCCTCCCGGGTTCAGACGTGCCCTGCGAGTCAGGGTTTGCCATGGAAACGCCGAGGCTCACGGGGAAGGCGAGGCCCTCGGCCCGAAAAGGAGAAGGCCGAGGCCTGTTCAGCGAGCCGGGCTTACCTCACCGGAGGAGGACGCCATGGTCGGGAAAAGACCCCCGCCCGAGCCAGCCGAGACACTCGCCCTCCGTCTCCTCGCCTCATACGGCTTTCCCTTCAGCCGGCACACCGAAGCGACGGGGGAACTTCCGGCGCCCCTCTTGACGTCACTTCCGCTCCTTTTCCGGCCGCCATTTTACATGAGGCGCCAAAGGCGGTCGCGCCATGGTGGGCGTGGCCTCACATGCAGCCGGAATGTTCCAATTATGCACCGCAGCACGGGGGGGGATAGAGGGAGGGAGAAAACTGCCCGGGTTTTCCCAACTTGGGAGGGGGGACCCCATCCCAAACTCGTGCATTTGAATTGGGGGGGGGGGATCTCTCCCCTGCAGTTGCACGTGGGTTAGAAGGGGAGGGGGGTGCAAATTCTGACCTGAAATTTGGGGGTTTCCAAGCCTGTGCAATTGCCATTTTAAAGCCTTTTGTGTTGCTCTATGGAGATTGTCAAGTCATCCATAGAATGCATAGAATGAAGAGAGTTTCAATCAAACAGAATAGAGTTGGGACTAAGGGACCTTGTAGGTCATCTAGTCCAACCCCCTGCCCAAGCACAACCTATACCATTTCTGACAGAGGGCAGTCCAGTCTCTACTTGAAAGACTTCCAAGACTGGGCTGCACATCTGTCAAAAATGGTGTAGGTTCTCCTGCTTGGGCAGGGGGTTGGACTAGATGACCTACAAGATCCCTTCTTCCAACTCTATTCTGTTTGATTTGAGGGCTGAAGCTCCCACAGCTTCCATTGTAATGTCAGAAAATTTCTCCTTATTTCTAGGTTGAATCTCTCCTTGGTGACTTTCCATCCATTATTCCTTGTCTGGTCCTTTGGAGAATAGCTTGACTCCTCTCTTCTTTGTGGCAGCCCCTCAAATATTTGAACCCTGCTCTCATGTCTCTCCTGGTCCTTCTCTTCACCAGACTAGCCATGCCCAGTTCCTGCAACCGTTCGTCATGTTTTAGCCTCCAGTCCCCTAATCATCCTGCTTGCTTTTCTTTGCACTCTTTCTAAAGTCTCAACATCTTTGTTGAGACTTTAGAAATCCAGACCAAAATCCAGGTCATAGTTGTCCCAAAGGTGCTTTTTCAAGAGGCAACTGGACTTTCAAACAAGAAACTCCAGTTTCCTCTTGAAAAAAGCATTTTGAGGACTCCCCAACATCTGTTTTTTTTGCAGTTAGGAACTTGGAAGATGAGTGGACTTCAACTCACAGAGTTCCCCCCCCCCTACACACACCTCCAACATACATGGACCTCAATTCCCAAAATTCCACCAGCATCCAGACTGCAGCTCCCAGAATTCCCCCATCACCATCATGCATGGATTTCCCAGAATTCTAGGGAGGGGGGGATGCTGGGAGTTGAGGGCCATCTACCTTAGAATTACAAAGTTTGAAAAACATGATTTAGGAAAGTATTGGTTGGAAAGGCTTCATGAGATTGGTTGTTATTGGGCATTGTGGGGATGCCACCACTGGCTCTTGCAAACTATGGGGTTTTTATCATCTTGTGAAAGAAATTATGTCCTGCCATAATCCTAGTTTGATGGAATAATCCTTTTCGGGGCTGCAATTTGCCTAAATTTACAAAACATTTTATGTAGAGAATAATCAGTATATTGCTTAGAAGAGGAGCTGAAACTGTAATAAACAGGAATTACTGGTTTTGCTCTCTATTTTCTTGCTTTTAGAAGTGTTTTTTTTTTCTTTTAAGATGTTCATCATCTCCTATTGTATTTCCCAGCCTGCCATGCATGGATTTCAACTCTCCCAGGATTTTTAGAGGAGGAATTCTGGGGAGTTGAAGTCCATCCATCTTCAAATCGCCAGGCACCGAAATCAGTTTTGGAGCAACATGCGGTGTGATTTGGCCTGTGAAAAGACAGTCATCCTCTCGAAAACCCAACATACCTCACAGGGTTGTTTGTAAGAAAAATTAAAGAGTATTAGGTGGGTTTGCCGCCTCGAGTTACACTTACAAAATAACTAGACGGATAAAAACCAAATCAATAATATTCTGTTCTCTGGTCATCTCAAAAAGAAAGCAACTGTCAACATTGTTGGTAGTCCAAATTGGGGTTTTGGCTCCATTGTTGAGCGTGAAAAACTTCTCTAGGTCCCCCATCTCTTTGGAATAAATAACAATACATCCTTTAAACCTGGGTTCTCCTCCCACCTTGGCAACTTTGAAGGCTTGTGGATTTTTTAAACTCCCAGAATTCCCTAACCATGTTGCGCCTGGGGAATTCTAGAACTGAGGTCCGCCGTTGGTTGACAAGGTTGGACACCACTCCTAAAAGGGACCTTAGGAAAACAAGTGTTGGGAAAACGTAAGGAAGCAAGATTCTCAAAGGACCTGGGTAACTTGTGCCAACTTTCTAACTCGCCAAGTTCCCAAGTCCACCAATGACACCTTCCTGCTGGCTTGATTAAAAACCAAAAACAATCCAGAGTTATGGTTGTGCATCTTTATTTGAAACTGGGATTTGTTTGTTCTTATTTTGAGTCAGTGTATACAGTTTTGCCTGCCCCTCCCATCTACCCTGGTACCCCTTACACATACTGGCATCAAAAGGGTGCAATGCTTTCCCTCTGGGAAGTGGGGAAGGGGAAACACAGAAGGGAGGGAGAGACTGTAAAACCCTTCACACGTTCGTTCCATTGGGAAGAAGAGAAACTCGTGCAGCCCGTTTATTTTTTATTTTATTTTTATTTTTTTGGACCTGACCCAAAATAATCTTAAAAAAAAAAATGACAATCAAGTGTGGCTATTTTTTTAAAGTTTTGTTTTAAGGCGCAAGAGACAAGAGACACTTGAATCATGATTCACAGACAGACAAAGCTAATACTTTCTATAAAAAAAAGGAATAATAAACCTCGGAAATCTGGTTTTGTGCTCTTCGAGAAAGAGCTGGGCTGCCGCCTTCAACAGAGGCCGGTTTAACTTCCTCTCAATGAGTTTTACAATTATTTGGAATGACTTGTTTTCAAAAAGAAAAAAAAAAAAGAAACAACAAGACACATACAATCGAAGTCCTCAGATGCACTGCAGAACTGGGGAGGGGGGGAGGGTCGGTGGGGAGGGAAGGGGAGGGGTCGGAGAGGGGGAGGTGTTCGCTCCAAAACTTTTTTTTTTTTTTTGCATTTTTGTTTTTAATAAAGGCTTCCACCATCAAAACCTTTTCTCACCGTTCCAGTTTTGATATCCTGAGTCAAAGCGCCAAATAAACAAATAAGCCATGCCAAATCTCAAAACTTTTTCGCTTATGCGCAAGTTATGGGGGGGGGGGGAATTATTATTTTTTTTTGTCCAAAAAAAAAAAAAGGAAAAAAATGCTATTGTGGTAACTGAGTCCTGCTTTAGAAGCATTTGCGGTGAACAATGGATGGTCCGGATTCATCATATTCCTGCTTGCTGATCCACATTTGCTGGAAGGTAGACAAAGAAGCCAGAATGGACCCTCCGATCCAGACGGAGTATTTACGCTCAGGTGGGGCGATGATCTGGAAGACAAGAGGAAGCAATTAGAAGGGAAGCTGAATCAAGTGACAGGTCTTCAAGATCCAATGCATCACATTTTTTTAAAATGACCCCCCCCCATAATCCCTTGCAAGGTGGCGTCTGCGCAACTGAATGGAGCTGAGTGTTTACTGGCCGGATGCCCTTCCCTGTCGCCAGGGCGGAGTTTTGTTCAGCAGATATAGTTCTCAGGGTGCCCAGAGAAATACCTGCCTCTAATTAGGATCAAACTCACAGCCTCCCGATTGTGAGGCGAGAGCGCCACCTCTAGGCTACCGCACCCCTCCATCCAATGCATCACATGCTGCTAGTTAAAGGACAGGTGGGGGGGGCAAACCATCCCTCGGCTCCCAATTCTTGATACAAACCTCCATAATCTACCAACTAGCTTGGCCACCCGGTGGGGACAATGCAAGGTTTTCTCCAATGAGAAGGACAAGCAAAAGTTGTGGTTGTTAACCCAGTTTGCTGCTTGGGGCATTCACAATGTTCCAAGTTTATAGAAGGAACTACACTCAACCTGGCCCCACCACCCATCGGCCTAGGTGTTCAGGCTCCAAGTCTCACCTTGATTTTCATTGTGCTGGGTGCCAGCGCGGTGATTTCCTTCTGCATCCGGTCGGCGATGCCAGGGTACATGGTGGTGCCACCAGAGAGGACGGTGTTGGCATACAGATCCTTACGGATGTCAACATCACACTTCATGATGGAGTTAAAGGTAGTTTCATGGATGCCACAGGATTCCATACCTGCCAAGAGAAGATGCCCACTATATGAAGACAAGTAGACACCAAAAACCCCACTACCCTCTCCTTCCCTTCCAGATGCCCTTCAACCAAAGTTCAGATTCTACTTGAAGACAGCGGTCCTTCAAGGACTTACCCAAGAAAGATGGCTGGAAGAGAGCTTCTGGGCACCTGAACCGCTCGTTGCCAATGGTGATGACTTGCCCATCAGGCAGTTCGTAGCTTTTCTCCAGAGAGGAACTGGACGCGGCGGTGGCCATCTCTTGCTCAAAGTCCAGGGCAACGTAGCACAGCTTCTCCTTGATGTCACGCACAATTTCTCGCTCAGCTGTGGTGGTGAAACTGTAACCTCTCTCGGTCAAGATCTTCATGAGGTAGTCGGTCAAGTCGCGGCCAGCCAGGTCCAGACGGAGGATGGCGTGGGGCAAGGCGTAACCTTCGTAGATGGGCACAGTGTGGGTGACACCATCACCAGAGTCCATCACAATGCCGGTGGTACGGCCAGAGGCGTACAGGGAGAGCACAGCCTGGATGGCAACGTACATGGCTGGGGTGTTGAAGGTCTCAAACATGATCTGGAGATTGGGGGGAAAAGAGAGAGCCGTGAAGATCTGGGCCAATGGAGGTTCCATCTACGGCATGCGCAGAACACCACTCTCGAAAAAATATCAAACACATGCTGGACACGTACAAACCTTCATATCCCAGGTGTTAAGGCAAATCACCCCTCTCCTCCTCCCTCTAGTTGCATATTTCAATTTTGCAAATTCACCAGGTGAGAGAACATGACAGAAATCACTCAGAACAAGTTAGTTTGGTGGGGAAGAGAGAGATGAGACAGAGAGAGTGAGAGTGAGAGAGAGAGAGAGAGAGAGAGAGAGAGAGAGAGAGAGAGAGAGAGAGAGAAGAGAAAGAAAGAAAGAAAGAAAGAAAAGAAAAGAAAAGAAAAGCGGTGATGCTCACAAGCCGAGTAGACAAAACGGGAGAGAGAAAACTACTTTGTTTTGGAAAAGAGCAGATAAAAACCTTTCCAGGTCCAGCAAGAGAGACTCAGATCAGAAAAGAAAATCCTGCAGAGCTGGGAGGAAAAGAAAAAAAAGAAGAAGAAAAATAAAAGATGAACAAAGAAGGATGAACAAAGATTGCAAAAGTATTCTTTCTTTGTAGGCAGGAGAAAAAAAAACAACATTATAGAAAGGGGGAAACGGGTTTTGCAAGGGCCCACTGAGAAATACACATACCTGAGTCATTTTCTCTCTGTTGGCCTTGGGGTTCAGGGGAGCTTCCGTCAACAACACAGGATGTTCTTCCGGGGCGACTCTGAGCTCATTGTAGAAGGTGTGGTGCCAAATCTTCTCCATGTCATCCCAGTTGGTGACGATGCCATGTTCGATGGGGTACTTGAGAGTCAGGATTCCTCGCTTGCTCTGGGCCTCGTCTCCAACGTAGCTGTCTTTTTGGCCCATCCCGACCATCACACCCTGGGAAACGAGAGAAAAGCCAAGACTTTGAAATAAAAAGACTTGGAACCAACACAGCAGTTGATGAGAGCCCTTGGCCAATGGGCCCATCTTAAGCCAACATGGCTTGTGCTCAAAAGCTGATCTGGGTTTAAACCCAACATTTGGATGGATAAGCATAAGGCACCTTTGTCTATCTGTGGAGATTCTCCATTATATCCAGGTCAACTGGACTAACAAATCCTTTTAAATGATTTTAAATTTGTATGTTTTTTAAATTCTTGGCCAAATTGAGATATTTCCTTTTAATCTGTTCTTAATGTTTATATTATGTGTTTTTATCTGGCTGTACACCACCCTGAGTTCCCAGGAAGGGCGGTATATAAATTTGAAGTAAAATAAAATAAATAAAATAAAACAACAAAAAACGAAACAAAAACAAGGAAGTCTAGTTGCTTTTTTGGGGGAAAAAAACACATCTTTGGGACATAAGGCCCTTGTATCCATCAAGGTTTTAGAAACATTGCGTCTCCATGCCTTGAAGATGGGTGGATTTTCAACTCCCAGAATTCCCCTGCCAACCATTCCTGGACTTTTCAACTCCCCACATTTTGACAGGAGGAATTCTGGGAGCCATCTTCAGTTTAGGCAGAGAAGAAGATCCGAGTCTCTTTTTCGGTATCACAGTAGTAGCCCACAAAGTAGTTTGTTCAAAGTTTGGCTCTGAAATGAAGCCTGCCTGTAACGATTGCAAACCATGGTTTATTGAGGGTGGCATGCCATGCCAATCATGGCTTGGGCAAGAAACCTTGCTGAAAACAGGCTTTGATGAGTAAACCTGCTTGGGTTTTTCCTTACATTTGTTTCCTGGATTCCAGCTAGTCAAAGAAAGGGGAGATGTACTAAGAAATGGGCAGCAGACCCCAAACTCAGGAACCAAAGCAGGATTAAAACCTAGGTTCCACCTGCAAGGCTGTGAACCTGCTGTCCCCAAAGCAGGCTTAGAAAGGTGACCTTGAGGTCTAGCAACTTGCCAAATCTTTATTTCCATACTCCCCCCCCCCCGACTTGGAAGGAGCTGCAAACCGGAAGACTGCGGAGGATGGCAGGGCGCGTGTTACCTGATGTCTGGGGCGACCCACGATGGAGGGGAAGACGGCTCTGGGCGCATCGTCTCCCGCGAAGCCAGCTTTGCACATGCCGGAGCCGTTGTCGACCACGAGCGCTGCAATATCATCATCCATGGCGGATCTGGGAATTGGGGAGAAAGACCGTTGAAGCGACAAGCCCAGCGACAGCAAACTGGCACCGCCCCACCCACTTCCTCTTAATGCCTCCAGCGGCCACTAGGTGGCATGCCTGGCGCTGTCGGGCAGCCTTCGGAAGTGAGTGGCGGGCGCTGCCTGCCGGCTCCCACTATTACCATAAAAGGCAATAGCCAAGATGCAGCCGGCAGCTTTCTTCCCCAGCGCTTGGCCACACCCTGCCTGCCCCCCCTCCTCTGCCCAGCAAGGAGGGGGCCCTGGCCACGCCCAAAGGCCAGCTCCTCACCCCCCCTCTCTCCCAGCCTAATCCCCAACCCTCCTTCCAGACAAGACCCCTCCCCACCCGGCCTGTCCCAGTCTGCCTGCTCACCAGCTTGTTTTTTTTTTTGGGGGGGGGGGGGGTCTCCTAAGGCATTGCTAAAGGCTGGGTTGCCGCTTTGCAAAAGCTCAGCCAGGGCGAGGCACGCCCACGCCCAAGTGCACAAGGCCCCACTCAAAAGACCCTTTTCTCTCTCCCAATTCCCCCCACCCCCAAAGAAAGACTTGAGGGGGGGGGCAGGATCTGGATTAAGCTCTGGATCAACAGGCTACCATGCATTGCGTTTGCAGAGTGAACCCCAAGAGAAACAGAATTCCCAGGCCCCAAAGCAAGGATGGGGTGGGGGGGGACCGAAAGCAGGCTCCCCCCCCATGCCAAAAGGATGCTTGAATTGAATTGTGGGGGGGAGGGGGGAGAGGAGAGAACAACAATTGAGAACATCATCCCCTCCAACACGAGGGGTTTTGGAATCCATAGGATCCCTTCTCCTTCCTCCCCTGGTTTCATGAGGACTAGCCGCTTGCTGGTTTTGACACCTTCCTCAGCATGCAATCGGAAGGGTTGGGTGGAGAGAAGAGGGAAATTCTGCAGCATTTCCTGGAGGGAGGGGTGGGCGGGGAGGGAGGAAATCCCCTTCAAGGAGTCCAACACCCCCCCCGCCCTTGCACCCCCTCCAGCCAACAGACCCAAGAAACAAAGAGACCCCTCCTCAAGACGTTTGATTGATCGGTGACTGACCCCCCCTCCTCTCTCCCCTTCTCCACCCACGTGCTCTTCCTTACAATAGAAAAACCGGCTTTGCCCCTCCACCCGACCCCGAAATCCCTTTTCCCGTCGGGGCTGGCCTGTGACTCAAGGGGGGGGGGGCTGCGACTTCCAAGCCCCCCTCCCACACACACACACACACACACACCCCTTCAAGCCGTTAAGCTGCGCAGCCCCGCCAAGCCGGGAAGCGCCCAACCGCCTCGCCCTCTGCGCCTTTCAATTCGAACTCAACACCTGGCTGAATCCCCCCCCCGCCCCACTTTCATTCCAAACGCGCGTCCCCACCCCCCCACCCCCAAATCTTCCAACAGGCCAACATTGCGAGGCCGCTTTTCCCCCCCCGCGGGTCCCGCACAAGGCCGGCCGGCGCGCCCCCTCCCCAAACTCTCCCCAAACCACAAAAGCATTTAAGGGGAGGGTCTCTTAAACCAACCCCCCCACTCCTTTGCACCTCTCTCTCCACCCCTCCGCCGCCCGGACCCTTCTGCCCCCCCCCCTGCAATACCAGCCGAAGCCCCCCCCCCCATATGCATGCCCCACCAGGGCAAAGGCGCCCCGCAAATTCCATCCGCGCGCTCTCTCCAAATCTTTGGCACCGTCTCCAAAAAGCGCTTAAGCATCTCCCCCCCAAAAAATTGGGGACCCAGGAAAGGGGGGGTTGGAAGCTCCTCCTTGCAAAGAAAGGCGCAGCTGAGCCCCCCCCCCCCCAAAAGCCCAAGATTCCCACCCACCCACCCACCCATCTCCCTTCGCCAGCATTGCACGAGTCCCCGCAACCTTGGCAAGCCAAGCCAGGTGCGCCCACTTTCTCCGGTCCTGGGCTTACCTTTTGGGTGGCGGCTGCTTCGAAAGGCTGGGCGGTGTTGTTGTTTTTTCCGGAGACCCTTCGGGCTGGGGGGGAGGAGAAGGAGGGCGCAAAGCGAGGCGGCTGAGCGATCCACCGGGCGGGCAAAAAAAAAGAGAGAGAGGACCGTGGGGGCGCCTTGACGACTGCGCGCTCGGCCGCCGCGCGCCGGGTTTTATACCGGACGGCCGCCGCGGCTCTCGCCATAAAAGGCAAACTTCGGAACGGCCCGTCCGGATTGGCTGCGCCTCTCGCTCGCTCGCTCACTCGCTCGCCGCCGTCTCGCTGCTGCAGTTCTTTTTTTTCCTCCCGATTCCTTCCTCCTTTCTCGCCTTTGAGAGAGAGAGAGAGAGAGAGAAAGAAAGAATGAAAGAGAAAGAGAGAGAAAGAAAGAGAGAGAGAGAAAGAATGAAAGAGAAAGAGAGAGAGAGAGAGAAAGAAAGAGAAAGAGAGAGAGAGAGAGAAAGAATGAAAGAGAGAGAGAGAATGAAAGAGAAAGAAAGAAAGAGAGAGAGAGAAAGAGAGAGAGAAAGAATGAAAGAAAAAGAGAGAGAAAGAGAGAGAGAGAAAGAAAGAAAGAGAGAGAGAAAGAATGAAAGAGAAAAAGAGAGAAAGAAAAGGGAGAGAAAGAAAGAGAGAGAGAGGCAGAGGAGCATGGATGGATGGATGGATGGATGGATGGATAGATAGATAGATGGGTGGGAAGGAAAGGACCCCTTTTGCAGAGAGGCTGCTGTGGGGGATCCCCGCAAACTGGTACCCGCTTGGTCAAAAAAGATGCTTTTTTGGAAGCATCTCGGGGGTCCAAGCAAGGGATGAGGTTGGTGCAAACAGCCAGTTTCGCTCCCAGTTCCTTTATGGATTTGTTTCTTTCAAAAGCCTTTCTCCAGGCCAGCTAAGAGATCCCTCTCTCACACGCTCAAGGTGGGATCATTTGGGATCCAAGAAAGGAGACTCATTTGTAGCTTGTGGGGGGGGGATGGAACATGAAAGGATCCTTGGTGCCCTCTGAGTTGGGCTTTATTTTCTTAAAAGACATTTCGTGACCCAGATTAGGGAACATCTGGACTTGGGGGGTTTTCCCCTCTTGGGGAGGACTGCTCAGATTTAGTTGGGTCCAGGGTTCAAATTCAGCTTTTTCTGCAAAGGCAGGGGGGAGGGAAGGCATGCCTATTGACTGATGATAGGCAGGCAGTACAGGGTTCCCCACCCCCCACCCCTCCGAAGAACCACCTTCCCATTTGGTAACCAGGCCAATTTTGCTTCCGTTGGCTGTGCACCCCAGAGTTTCTCAGGCCCCCTCCAAGGGGCTTCCTCCCTAGTAAATCTCAGCGAAGAGCCACATCCTGGCATTTCACTTCCCCCCCACTCCTCTTTATCCCCTGCAATTGGGGAGAGGAGGCCCCCAAACCCCAACTTCCTTCTTTTAACCGTTGCCAGTTACTCCGCAACGAACCCAGGGGAAGGGTCCTCGGTGCCCGCTTGAGCTGGCTTGTTTTCTCTCAGACGTTTCACGACCAAACTAGGGAACATCATCAGTGCTTGAAGGGAGTTGGGTTTGTGAGAGGGGGGAGGAAGAAGAGGGAGAACTATAGGGGTCCTTGGTGGTCTCTCTGAGTTTGGGTGTTTTCTTGCAGATGTTTTGTGACCCAAAATAGCTACTGATAATGTTATCTAATTTGGGTATTGAAACGCCGCCAGGAAAACAAGCTCAGAAGGTTTTGGGGCCTCCTCTCCCCAATTGCTGGGAATAAAGGGGAAGGGGGGAGGTGAGATGCCAGGCTGTGGCTCTTGGCTTAGATTTACTAGGGAGGAAGCCCCTTGGAAGGGGCCTGAGAAACTGGGTGCACAGCCAACCGAAGCAAAGTTGCCCAGGTTACCAAATGGGAAGATGATTCTCTGGAGGGGGGGGGGGAACCCTATACTGCCTGCCTACCATCAGTCAATGGGCATGCCTCCCACTCCCTTTGCAGAAAAAGCTGAATTTGAACCCTGGACCCAACTAAATCTGAGCACTCCTCCCCAAGAGGGGGAAAAAAAAATCCAAGTCCAGATATGATGGTCTTCCATCAATAGTTTTGTTATCTAGATCAGGGGTCTCCAACCTTGGCAACTTTAAGCCTGGTGGCCTTCAACTCCCAGAATTCAAAGCCTTGGTAGTAAGGTGGTCTAAGGCACCCTGTTATTAAGCTGGTTATTAAGACCTGCAATTACTGCAGGTTCGAATCCCGCCAAGGCTCAAGGTTGACTCAGCCTTCCATCCTTTCTAAGGTAGGTAAATTGAGGACCCAGTTTGTGGGGGCAATAAGCTGACTTTGTATAAATATACAAAAAGGATGAAGGCTATTGCTTAGTGCATTGTAAGCCGCCCTGAGTCTCCGGAGAAGGGCGGCATATAAATCAAATTAAAAAAAAAAAAAAGCTGGCTGGAGAATTCTGGGAGTTGAAGTCCACCAGGCTTAAAGTTGCCAAGGTTGGAGACCCCTGATCTAGATGCTGAAGACTGTTGTTCCTTTCTCATTAAAACAGCCGTGTGAGTCAGACGGGGGATGAAATGCAGCCTTTGGAGATCTTGAAAGTTTTCTCCCTGCCCAAAAGAGGCTTCTGGTTTTCTACTTTATGCTTTGGGTGGCTTGCGAATTCCTTTCTGGTTTCTCTCTTAAGTAATCGTTTTTAGCCGACTATTGAAAATGATAGTGGGTTTGGTTTTCTCTGAAGCCTTCCTCCTTTGTCCGCGCTTCCCTATCTGGAAAAACTCTCCTACGGGAGAGTTTCCCACCTCTGGAAAAAGTCGAAAGAGACTCTGTGTAAGCTCAGGAGCACCGGTCTAGAAGTCAAGAATAATTTTGGCCTTCTTTCTGCTCAGATGGTAAAGAGCAAAAAGGCTACGGATCCAGGAGAATTTAATCGCTGGGCATACAGTCAGTTGTTACGGTAGAAGCAAACTTCTGAAATTCGGTGCCACACAACTTTTGGATTAATCAGAGACAAATTATATATTGTGCAATAGGTTCAAAGCTCTGTACATGAAGCGTTGAACAAAGACAGAAATTAGGTACAATGGTTTTATACCCTTCTAGACAAAGGATTCTGTTAACTCAGCAATTCATATGGTCATATACATTTGTCATTTTTAATTGACATTTCCTAATTACAGAGTTTCTTTGCAAAACAGTCATAATTCTTTTTGTAGATTACTGAAGCATAGACTCAAATCATCTTCTGACGATAGACAACTTTGAACTCATGTGGATCCCCTTGACCTAACCAACCTTTAAGCTGTACGTCATTAGAATGTTCCTTTCTTCTGACAACTTAGAGGCCTCCTAGAGCAGTGTTTCTCAACCTTGGAAGCTTGAAGATGGGTGGACTTCAACTCCCAGAATCCCCCAGCCAGCAACGCTGGCTGGGGGATTCTGGGAGTTGAAGTCCATCCATCTTCAAGCTACCAAGGTTGAGAAACACTGTCCTAGAGGAACCAAAAGGATTTTGGCTGAGTTTGTACTTTTTCCAACCGGATGCATTGCTTTTTAGAATAGAGTGAATAGAAAGTTATCCAGTGGTCATCTATCAGAGCCCTATTTATTTATTTATTTATTTATTTATTTATTTATTTATTTATTATATTTATTATATTTCTATACCGCCTTTCTCCCGTAGGACTCAAGGCGGTGTACAGTCAAGAAAAATATAGACACATAAACATCATAAAATTGCTAATTAAAATTATTACTTAGTTTGGTCAATTAAATAAAACCCAGAATTAGATAACATTTTTAAAAAAAAAAAAATCATTCACATGTTCGTATGTTTAGCCCCGCCTGTTGGAACATCAGGGTCTTGAGGGCACGGCGGAAAGCACGGAGATCAGGGATATTCCGTATCTCCGGGGGCAGTTCATTCCAAAGGGTTGGAGCCCTCACAGAGAAGGCCCTCCCCCTGGGAGTCGCCAGTCGGCATAATTTGACTGACGGTACCCTGAGTAGTCCCTCCCTGTGAGAACGAACTGGTCGGTGGGAGGCTATTGGTGGCAAAAGACGGTCTCGTAGGTACCCAGGTCCTAAGCCATGGAGCGCTTTAAAGGTGATAACTAACACCTTGAATCGCACCCGGAAGACCACCGGGAGCCAGTGCAGCTCGCGTAGGAGAGGTGTTACATGGGCGTAACGAGCTGCGCCCATAATCACCCGCGCGGCTACATTCTGGACCAGTTGGAGCCTCCGGGTGCTTTTCAAGGGGAGCCCCATGTAGAGAGCATTACAGTAGTCCATACGGGAGGTAACTAGGGCATGAGTGACCGTGCGCAAGGGTCATTACATTTACATTAGGGATGACAAATTTGTACAAGATGAAATCCCAATAGCTTTACTCCAGTGGTCCCCAAACTTTGCAGCTTGGGGGCCCAGCTGGGGAGAGGGGGGAGAGGGGAACTGAGCTGCGTGAGTGGTGGGCCGGTGCATGCATGCCACAACCACTCACGTGGCCCAATTCTGAATAGGCCACGGTTTGCTAGAGGCCTGGTTGGGGTGGGGGTGGGAGTCGGGGATCCCTGCTTTACCCTATTCAAATGACCTCTCCTGAAAATAGTTAAATTATATCACGCATCTTAAGGATGTTAGATGGAACCCAGAGAAGATTCCGCAAATCGGTGGGCAGGTTTGTATACCGGTGTTCCTCAATTTACGACGACTTGTTTAACCGCCATTCAAACTTGCAGTGAGGTTTTAAAAAGGGATTCACAACCGATCTTTACACTTAGAACCGCCGTCGCATCCTGGGAAGTGGTGGAATTCATTTTTTTTTAACTACCGGTTTTGTGGGCGTGGCTTGGTGGGCGTGGCAGGGGAAGGATATTGCAAAACCTCCATTCCCACCCCACTCCAGGGGAAAGGATACTGCAAAACCTCCATTCCCACCCCACTCCAGGGGGAAGGATACTGCAAAACCTCCATTCCCTCCCCACTCCAGGGGGAAGGATACTGCAAAATCTCCATTCCCTCCCCACTCCAGGGGGAAGGATACTGCAAAATCTCCATTCCCACCCTACTCCAGGGGGAAGGATACTGCAAAATCCCCATTCCCTCCCCATTCCAGGGGGAAGGATACTGCAAAACCTCCATTCCCTCCCCACTCCAGGGGGAAGGATACTGCAAAATCCCCATTCCCTCCCCACTCCAGGGGGAAGGATACTTAAAAATCTCCATTCCCTCCCCACTCCAGGGGGAAGGATACTGCAAAACCTCCATTCCCACCCCACTCTGAGACCAGCCAGTGGTGGTATTTGCCGGTTCTCCGAACTACTCAAAATTTCCGCTACCTGTCAGAACCTGCTGAATAGCACCCTTGATCCTGGGATCAGGTAATCTCCCTCGGTGACCTTCCCAGCCAACTTCTGACAAGTAAAGTTAAATGTCAGGTCACGTGATGTCTCACTTAGCAACCGCAGTGCTTAACAACAAATATTCCGGTCCTAATGTGGTCATAAGTCAAGGACTACTAGTACGTCTCTCTCTGTCTGGAAGATCCCAAGCAGGGACTTTTTGAACTTCTCAGGAGTTTCTTCCAATCTGCAACCAGGAAGGCTGGCCAAAAACTCAGCCACGCTTAACAGCAGTCATTTGCAAAATCGTGTTCGGTGCATCGCAACGAAAATGATCCGTTGTATCAGCTGTTGCCTGCAAATGATGCAGAGTTGATCCACTGAGTAATGCATGAGTAAAATCCCTGGCATAAATTCTTCTGCGTTCAACAGGCCTTCCTTCCTAGCAGAGTCTTCCCCTTAGGGCAGTGACTTGCAGATATATATTAGTCTGCACAGTTGGGAATTTAATTTCCAGCCAGGATTTATAGAAATGATCGGAACTGGAGTAATTCCTTTAAAAAGCTGCCGGTTGGGGAAACCGACTTCTATGGCAGAGGTGGGTTTCAGCAGGTGCTGACCAGTTCTGGTGCCTGAAAAGGTTAGCCATCACTACCCTACACCATTCCTGACAAAATGGCAGTCCAATCTTTTCTCAAAAGTCTCAAGTAATGAAGCTCCCACAACTTCTGAAGGCCACTTCTGTTCCCTGGGTTGATTGTTCTCGCTGTCAGAAAGTCCCTCCTCATTTCCAGGTTGAATCTCTCCTTGTTCAGTTTCCATCCATTATTCCTTGTCTGGCCTTCAAGTGCTTTGAAAAATAGCTTGACCCCCCCCCTCCTCCTCCTCTCTGGGGCAGCCCCTCAAATATTGCAACCCTACTATCACGTCTCCCCTGGTCCTTCACTTCTCTTCACATCTGTTTGCCACCTTGAGTTATTTGTAAAAGGGAAGAGAAGGACCAGGGGAGACAGGATAGCAGTCTTCCAATATTAGAGGGGCTGCCACAGAGAGGAGGAGGTCAAGCTATTTTCCAGGGCACCGAAAGGCCAGACAAGGAATAATGGATGGAAACTGACCAAGGAGAGATTCAACCTGGAAATAAGGAGGAATTTTCTGACGGTGAAAGCAATGGAACTGAAGTTGCCTTCAGAAAGTGTGGGAGCTTCATCACTGGAAGCTTTTGAGAAGAGACTGGACCGCCATCTGTTAAAAATGGTGTAGGGTCTGCTTTATCAAACAATAAAGGCGGGATATAAAATAATAAGTGGTCCTGTATATTCAGTCACCATGATGCTACTATATAAAAGAGTCTAAAACTCCGTTCAAAATCACCTAAAACCCATCCAGGCCACCCCCTCACAGCTGAAATTATATCATCGGGGTTCTCCCTTTTTCTAAACGGAACAACAGCTGATTGTGTAAAAAGCTGAACATATGGGGGGGAGGGAGGGAGGAAATCCAGCTGACCCACTTTTTACCAGCTGGGAAACCAACGCACTTGGACTTTGTGGGGTGACCAACGCAGGTCCCAAGTCACCCCACTTTCTTTCTTCTCAAAGGACTCCGGAGAAGGTTCTCCTTGGCTTCAACCTTGTGGGAGAAGAGTTGGGACAGTTACACAAGGGCTGGGTTGGGACATCAGTGTCCTTCCTTGCGTGTGGGAAGGACAGGAGGTCTCCCTAACGTCAAGTCATAAAACGGGACATCTCCCCGTGAATTTAGATGCCACCACCAGATTCCTAGAAGGTTCTGGGTTAAGATCCACCAGTTTCAACCTTCTCCTTCTACCACATTCTTGATAATAAAAATCGAGACACCTTTTTGGCTTCTCCGGAGACTTTGGGGCAGCCCCCATGTTTCTTTCCATTGCAAGGTGGAGTCCCTTGAGTCAAATTCAACTCACAATCTGAACATCTTTTCTGCAGTTTTCTCGTAAACAATACAGGAAGGGTTTGCCCAGATCCTTTTTTGGGGGGGGGCGGGGGGATGTTTCTTTTCCTTTTTTTTAGTTCCTAATTTCACTTACAGGCTCATCACCAGTTGCAACCCGGCTTAGCTTTGCCAAGTTCAACCCATGTCAGCTAAATGCAGCAGCTGACATTATGTAGGATCGACTGTGTAGGATGGAAGGTGGGGTTTTTTATTTTTAAAAAGCGGGGGGGGGGCAGGCAACAGAGGGTTGGTTCTGAGAGAGTGTGACTGGCCCAATCTGGCTTTCATGCCTAAGGCAGGACTACAACTCCCAGTCTCCTGGCGATTGGCCCCAAGTCACCCAGCTGGTTTTCATGGCTAAGATGGGACTAGAATTCCCCATCTCCTGGTGTTTGGCCCAAAGTCAGCCAGTTGGTTTTCATGGCTAAGATGGGACTAGAAATCCCCATCTCCTGGTGTTTGGCCCAAAGTCACCCAGCTGGTTTTCATGGCTAAGGTGGGACTAGAACTCCCCATCTCCTGGTGTTTGGCCCAAAGTCAGCCAGTTGGTTTTCATGGCTAAGATGGGACTAGAATTCCCCATCTCCTGGTGTTTGGCCCAAAGTCAGCCAGTTGGTTTTCATGGCTAAGATGGGACTAGAAATCCCCATCTCCTGGTGTTTGGCCCAAAGTCACCCAGCTGGTTTTCATGGCTAAGGTGGGACTAGAACTCCCCATCTCCTGGTGTTTGGCCCAAAGTCAGCCAGTTGGTTTTCATGGCTAAGATGGGACTAGAATTCCCCATCTCCTGGTGTTTGGCCCAAAGTCAGCCAGTTGGTTTTCATGGCTAAGATGGGACTAGAATTCCCCATCTCCTGGTGTTTGGCCCAAAGTCAGCCAGTTGGTTTTCATGGCTAAGATGGGACTAGAAATCCCCATCTCCTGGTGTTTGGCCCAAAGTCACCCAGCTGGTTTTCATGGCTAAGATGGGACTAGAACTCCCCATCTCCTGGTGTTTGGCCCAAAGTCACCCAGTTGGTTTTCATGGCTAAGATGGGACTAGAATTCCCCATCTCCTGGTGTTTGGCCCAAAGTCACCCAGCTGGTTTTCATGGCTAAGGTGGGACTAGAACTCCCCATCTCCTGGTGTTTGGCCCAAAGTCAGCCAGTTGGCTTTTTTGGGCTAAGACACAAACTAGAACTCACCGTTTCCCATTGATTGGCCGAAAGTCACCCAGCTCAATTTCATGGCAAAGGCGAGACTAAAACTCACCGTTTCCCATTGATTGGCCCAAAGTCATCCAGCTGGCTTTCATCCCTAGAAACTCTTTCAGGACTAGAACTCACAATCTCCTAGCGATTGTCCCAAAGTCACCCATCTGCTTTTTTGGGCTAAGACACAAACTAGAACTCACCGTTTCCCATTGATTGGCTGAGCTCAATTTTATGGCTACGGCAGGACTAGAACTCACAGCCCGCCCCCGCCCCCCGATTGGCCCAAAGTCACCCAGCTACCTTTCATGCCTAAGGCAGGACTAGAACTCACATTTCCTGCTTTCTAGCCAGGGGCCTTAAACCACTGGACCGAACTGGCTCTCCTGGAGATTTGCTCCTCCAGGCTGTCCAGGCCAAACAACCTTAGAAGACAACAGATGGAAACGGCGAAGAGGGGGAGGACCCCTGAAGCAGCCCCACAGACAAGTCAGAAGTCCAACACATCAGAGGAACATGAACGTCAAAGCATGATGTGGTTCAGAAGGACGGATCCTTCCCAACCCAGCATGCGCAAACATGCCTCACGCCCACTCTCTGCAAAAATTGCGCACTCTTGCCCCGCTCAGAGGGCCACCAGCGGGCTCCCTTCACGTGGCCCCCGAGGCCAACAGAGGGACCCCCCACCCTGAAAACGCTACCTTCAGCCTCACCCCATTTCCCAGCCCACCCCAAGGTCCGCTAAAAGGATTCTCCATCCAACCAACCAGGGGATGAACTGAAGACGTGGTGTTGTCTAGCCACGAGGGAGGGAATCTAAACACAATCTAATCTGGTGTCAAGGAACCCATTAAAAAAAAGTGTGATTGTTCGGAAACTTCCCTCCCCATTGGCGTAATTGCCATTAAACTCTCCCATCTGGACATTGGGGGGGGGGGGGAATGGAGGCCTTTTGCCCCAGAGAGCGTTGTGTGTGTGTTTTTTTTTAATTTTATTTTATGACCTCCCGGTATGCAGGCGGCAGGGTGGAGATTTGCATTGGCAGGTCGTTGTGTTCTCCTCCCTTGTGTTGCTCAAGGCTAAATCATCAGGGAGGGAAGAGTCGGTGCCCAGCTGGGGCTGACACGGCTGGGCTCACAAGCGTAGGCATTGGAAGTTTCAGGGCCTCAATTTTATCACCTTCCTTCTCTCCCTCCCTCTCTCCCCCTCTCTCTCTTTTTTCACAGAAGGGGAAAAAGTCAGCCAGAACTGTCCAGATTCCAAAAAACTAAAACTAAACTAAACTAAACTAACATTAACATAACATAACATAACATAACATAACATAACATAACATAACATAACATAACATAACATAACATAACATAAAATAAAAATATAAAATAAAATAAAATAAAATATAAAATGAACTAAACTAAAACTAAACTAAACTAAACTAAACTAACATAACATAACATAACATAACATAACACAACATAAAATAAAATAAAAATATAAAATAAAATAAAATAAAATATAAAATGAACTAAACTAAAACTAAACTAAACTAAACTAAACTAAACTAAACTAAACTAACATTAACATAACATAACATAACATAACATAACATAACATAACATAACACAACATAAAATAAAATAAAAATATAAAATAAAATAAAATAAAATATAAAATGAACTAAACTAAAACTAAACTAAACTAAACTAAACTAAACTAAACTAACATAACATAACATAACATAACATAACATAACATAACATAACATAACATAACATAAAAATATAAAATAAAATAAAATAAAATAAAATATAAAATGAACTAAATTAAAAACTAAACTAAGCTAAAAGTAAATCAACAAAGATGATTAGGGGACTGGAGGCTAAAACATATGAAAAATGGTTGCAGGAACTGGGTATCAAAGGTGGGTTTCAGCAGGTGCTGAGCAGTTCTGCAGAACCGGTAGCGGAAATTTTGAGTAGCTTGGAGAACCGGTAGTAAAAATTCTGAATGGCCCCACCCCCATCTATTCTCTGCCTCCGGAGTCCCAGTTGATTGGGAGGAAATGGGGATTTTGCAGTATCTTTCCCCTGCCATGCCCACCAAGGCACACCCATAGAACCAGTAGTAAAAATTTTTGAAACCCACTACTGCTGGGTATGTCTAGTTTAATGAAAAGGACTAGGGGAGACATGAGAGTAGTCTTCCAATATCTCAGAGGTTGCCCCAAAGAAGAGGGAGTCAAGCTCTTCTCCAAAGCACCTGAAGGCAGGACAGGAAGCAACGGGTGGAAACTAATCAAGGAGAGAAGCAAACTAGAACTAAGGAGAAATTTCCTGACAGTCAGAACAATTCATCAGTGGAACAACTTGCCTCCAGAAGTTGCGAATGCTCCAACACTGGAAGTTTTTAAGAAGAGATTGGACAACCATTTGTCTGAAGTGGCGTAGGGTTTCCTGCCTAAGCAGAGGGTTGGACTAGAAGACCTCCAAGGTCCCTTCCAAGTCTATTATTCTGTTAATCATACCACCAGCAAGCCTGCAACAAGCCTAAAGTTTAGTCCTCATGGTCAATTTAGAGCTGGTCCAAGATGAATCACAGCTTCTTTCTTTCTTTCTTTTTATTAGCAAGAAAATGCACACACAATTGTTCAACAACATTTTCTGCGATTCTAAAGGCTCTTTTTTTTTTTCTTTTGCTTTTTTTTTTTGGAGCAGACTTTCTTACAATTTTCATGTGGCGAAGTGGTCCAAAATGGCACTTAAAAGAATCCAAATAATATTATGGCTCTAGATTTTGATCCTGTCCAAGAGATGTTGGAGAAGGAAACTGGAGAAGAAAGCATTCACATTCCTAGCTTTATTTCTAAATCTATCCGCCTGTTCCTCGGATGCGTGGAGGCGCAGATGTAACGTTTCATGAACTCGAGAAGGCATTAGGGTCCAACTCCACCTCTTCTTTTTCCTTCCTTGGCTCAGCATCTCGTTTCTGTCTTCCGCAACTCCAATCCTCCTTTCCTTTTCTTTTCGGGCGCTAATTATGGAGAGTCTGTTTTTGGTCATTGCTTTGCATACCCTCCCATTTTGTCCTAAAGATAGATTGGAAGTGGCAAGGCAAATGCCATGGGCTAGGAAGGTCAGGAGTGGACAAATTTTGGGGGAAGGAAAAGAATAGCAGAAGGCAGAGAAGGAGAAGGAGAAGGAGAAGAAAGAAGAGGAGGAAGAGGAGGAGAAAGAGAAGGAGGAGAAGGAAGAGAAGGAGGAGAGAAGGAGAAGGAAGAGGAAGAGAAGGAAGAGGAGAAGGAGAAAGAGAATGATGAGAAGGAGAAGGAAGAGGAGAAGGAGAAGGAGAAAGAGAAGGAGGAGAGAAGGAGAAGAAAGAAGAGGAGGAGGAGGAGAAAGAGAAGGAAGAGAAGGAGAAGGAAGAGGAGAAGGAGAAAGAGAAGGAAGAGAAGGAAGAGAAAGAGGAGAGAAGGATGACAAGGAAGAGGAGGAGGAGAAAGAGAAGGAAGAGAAGGAGGAGAGAAGGAGGAGAAGGAAGAGGAAGAGAAGGAAGAGGAAGAAAAAGAGAAGGAGAAGGAGAAAGAAGAGGAAGAGGAGAAGGAGAAAGAGAAGGAGAAGGAAGAGGAGGAGAAAAAAGGAGGAGAAGGAGGAGAAGGAGGAGAGGAGAAGAAGGAAGAGAAAGAGAAGGAAGAAGAAGAGGAGAAGGAGGAGAAGGAGAAAGAAGAAGAGAAGAAGGAGAAGGAAGAGGAAGAGAAGAAAGAGAAGGAGGAGAAGGAGAAAGAAGAGGAAGAGGAGAAAGAGAAGGAGGAGAAGGAAGAGGAGAAGAAAGAGGAAGAGGAGAAGGAGAAAGAAGAAGGAAGAGGAGGAGAAAGAGAAGGAAGAGGAGGAGGAGGTTCAGCCAATTTAAACCACATTGGGAAAATCTAGTATCCTAGACTTATCCCCTTTTATCTTTTTGAGACCATGGGAATTTAAACAAATAAAACAGGGACAGTCTCCATCTAGCCCATTCACTCCACTTGAATTTATCGAAGTGACCCGGAATCGCATCCTCGGTTTTGTTGCTGGGGCTGATAGCTTTATCTTCCTTTCGGAGGGCTACTTCAACCAGGCCCTCAAAAGGCCAAATGTCCTGGAAAAGGCAGGCCGCTTTGAACTTCTACCAAGACTCCCCATCTGGAAGACACTCGATGGAAGTCGACTGCAAAAGTGCAGTCCCCACTAAAGGCCAAGAAAGTCATCTCCAAGATAAAACACTGCTGGACTATTTATCTACCTATGATTGCAAATGTTGTACCATTCAAAGATAACTCTTGGGCATGCTTGGTCTGGTCTCCAACTCTAGATGGTCTTGCATGGACCAGGGGCATGGTCTATCTCCGTGATGGTGAACCTATGGCACGTGTGCCACAGGTGACACGTGGAGCCATATCTGTAGGCACACAAGCTTTGCCCTAGCTCATGTGTGTGCCGCCCAGCTGGTTTTCGGGCCTTCCGGGCCATCAGAAGTCAGGAAACGGGCTCTTTCTGGCCTCTAGAGGGCCTCCGGGGGATGGAGAAGGCAGTTTTTGCCCTCCCCAGGCTCCTAGAAAGCCTCTGGAACCTGGGAAGGGCAAAACACAAGCCTTCCGGGCCCATAGGAAGTCAGAAAACGGGCCATTTCCGGCCTCTGGAGGGCCTCCGGGGGGTGAGGAAGGCAGTTTTTGCCCTCCCCAGGCTCCTAGAAAGCCTCTGGAACCTGGGAAGGGCAAAACACAAGCCTTCCGGGCCCATAGGAAGTCAGAAAACAGGCCATTTCCGGCCTCTGGAGGGCCTCCAGGGGGTGAGGAAGGCAGTTTTTTGCCCTCCCCAGGCTCCTAGAAAGCCTCTGGAACCTGGGAAGGGCAAAACACAAGCCTTCCGGGCCCATAGGAAGTCAGAAAACGGGCCGTTTCTGGCCTCTGGAGGGCCTCTGGGGGGTGAGGAAGGCAGTTTTTGCCCTCCCCAGGCTCCTAGAAAGCCTCTGGAACCTGGGGAGGCAGAAAAACAGGCCTACCGGGCCCACCCTGCCATCACGTGCCAAAATTGTGGGGGGGAGCACAGGGGGGTCACACGCACATGCACGGGGGGGCAGGGCATGGGTGTGCATTGAATTATGCGTGTGGGCACGCACATGTGCAAACCCCCCCCCACTCCCCCGTGCTCCCCCCACTTTCGGCACGCAATGTCAAAAAGGTTAGCCATCACTGGTCTATCTTCTTATGGTTCTCAGGGCTTGGACCTTCCAGCTGAGGACTTTTTGAAGATCATCTTCAACCCAACAGCCTTCTATAAAAGAGGGTCCAGGACACACCCTCCCCAATCGTCAGCCCAAAGCCTCTGCGTAGGAACGGAAGATAGCGCCATTTCTTCCTTTCTCTCGGAGACCAGCCGTGTCCTCTTCTCTTGCACATACAAAAGCTGAGATATCGTTTCAGCTTCCTGACCACACTTCCTTCCACCTCACTTCCCCACGTGACCCCACCATCTTGCACAAGAGCCTGACGAGTCCTTTTCCAGGGCATCTCCGATGTCAGCAACCAGGGAAGGAAGCCGGTGTCCTGGTTTATGGTGGAAAGGAGACAATCTTCAAATCCCCTGAGCATAGGAAGAGCAGAGGAAGAGCAGAGGAGAGTGGTGCAGTGGCCTAGAGGTTGAGCTCTCGCCTCACAATCAGGAGGCTGTGAGTTCCATTCTAGGTAGAGGCAGATATTTCTCTCTCTGGGCACACTGAAAATAGATCTGCTCTGTTCCTATTGGGTATCTTACCAGAGAAATATAGTAAAGAGAATACCTATTTGATTATACATATTGTAACTGCAGCAAGTTACAAATACAATATTGTATTTGCGCAAAACTGGAAAGCAGAGAAAATCCCTTTAGATGGAGAAGTAATTAAGAAAATATTGGAATGTGCAGAAATGAATAGATTAACATTGGTAATTAAAGAAAAGGAAGAATCAGAGTATTTTAAAGTATGGGGGCAATTATATCAATGGTTAGAGAAGAGAGATATATAAAAATTTAAGTATTTGATGAATTAATATAAACGATTTGGGAAGAATGGTGTAACAATCTAAATGAAAATATAAAGGTATGATAGAAATATAATATGAACATGATGGAGGGAATAGAAGACACAAAATATGTACTCAGATGAAACACTGAATGATTGATTGTATGTTTGTTTTTTTAAAAAAATAAAAACCTTTACTTTTATTTATTAGAGAGCCTGGATAGCTCAACAGACAGAGCGCTGTAATTTAACACCAGCTGTCTGCAATTAAAGTAAGATCGAATCTCGCCAGGCTCAAGGTTGACTCAGCCTTCCATCCTTTCTAAGGTAGGTAAATTGAGGACCCAGTTTGTGGGGGCAATAAGCTGACTTTGTATAAAATATACAAAAGTATGAAGGCTATTGCTTAACGCATTGTAAGCCGCCCTGAGTCTCGGAAAAGGGCGGCATATAAATCAAATTTAAAAAGAGAGAGAGAGAGAGAGAGAATATATCTGCTGAATAAAACTCCACATTGGCAATAGGAAGGGCTTCTGACCAGTAAATACTCAGCTCCATTCAGTTGCCCAGACTCGACCCCGCAAGGATTGTGGGGCCGTTAAAAGAGGACGATAGGAAGAGCAGAGGAGCTTTTGAAAATTTACTTGTAGACTACGAGAGAGGGGGGGCGAGAAGAAATGGCGCTTGTGTGTTTTTGTGGTGGAATAAGCAGGTATATGGACTATCTAAAGGAAGGGAGGAAAGGTGGGTGACCTCCCATTCAGGACCACCAGACATCCAGTCCCTCATCCATGTTATTGTCCTTCAACACTGCTCAAGAACCCAAAGACCGTTGCAGCTCCCTCTCAGATTGTCATTTCGCTGCATTTGCTGCAGCGAAAAGGGGAAACCAAGTGGCGCATGCAGAAAAAGGGATTGAAAGAGATCGAACTCCCAAAGAGATTCCCTTTCTTACAGTTTCTCGATTTCTGTTTCCCAGCTCTGCATGAAGAAATGAACCTCAGTTACTGTAGGCCAACCTCAGGGACAGCCTCCCCCTACCCCGTCATTTCTCAGATGACACAGGAAGTGGTTTATGCCGAGAACAAGGGGTTGGCTGTTTTTGAGCAGGTATTGCATGGCAGGGACATATTTGGAAATCGTGTCAACCGAGAAGGACCTCTTGATCTGTTATGAAGTAACTTCTGTTGGGAGGTCCAACTGAAACCAGATGAATGTGGCTTAATTCCGTTTCATCTACTCAAGAGAAAAACGAGAAGAAACAGCTGATTATGGAAGCCAGATCTGAAGACGTCCCATGGAATAGTCATATGCTCAATGGAGGAGGTTGCCCATAAGTTTGTTGTGACCTAGGCTTACGGAGTCATTGCAAGACACAATTAGTCCCAAACAAACCTATTTTATTGTAGCAGCTGAGAATTACGTTCATTCCCGGCTGAGTCCCAATTAGTTGCAAAACAAGTCCTTCAGAAGAAGTCCTTCGGGACAATCCCCAATCTTTATCTTCTTTGACACCCTGCCAAAGGCCTTACTTGGCAAAGCCCCATGAAGTTCATAAATGAACAAGAGATGCCGACTGGAAACAGAGTTAGCAATGTTGCTTTCCTGCAAAAGGCTCAAGTGCCTTTGTTTCTCTTTTAAGCCTTATGGGAGGGGCCAATCATCTCCTGGCCTTACTCCTGAATTGTCCCTTTTGCTTTAGCTGCTCTTGCCTTCTGGCAGCTCTGTGCATGCATGCACTAGGAACGGGCTCCTCCTGTTCCTCTGCCTCTCTGCTGTCCGACTCTGGGGGCTCCAGAGTCCGCGCATCACTCCAAGATAGCCCTGGCCCCATCTCTGCCTCCGATGCAGAGCCCTCATCCGAGCCTTCCCCAGACTCCAGGACTGGCCCATGGTCCTCCCCAGCCTCCTCACTGTCCGACTCCACTGCCGGCTTCGCCAGCTTCTGTGGACCACAACAAAGTCCTCCCTACAAATAACAGAATTGGAAGGGACCTTGGAGGTCTTCTAGTCTAACCCCCTGCTCAAGCAGAAGACAGATAACTATCCAATCTCGTCTTGAAAATCTCCAGTGATGGAGTACTTCTAAAGGCAAGCCATTCCACTGATAGTTCTCAATGTCAGGAAGTTTCTCCTTAATTCCAGGTTGCTTCTCTCCTTGGTGAGTTTCCATCCCTCTAGTCCTCGCCCCCACCTCTTCTCACCTAGGCCCCACAGTTAAGCCAACAACACACAAACACAACGCAGGAAGCAATGAAGAGCCGAACATCCAGGCGATAAGAACTCGTCCCTTCTTTTCTTTCTTAACAATACGGCGATTTGCAAAGTTGGCAGGAGGTTGTACTCAACGTAACTCCAAGAGACACAATCAGGGAGAATGTCTTCCCGTCTCTTGAACAGCTTAGAAAATTGGCCTAGCGCAAGCAGGAATTTCTGGGTGGAATCTCAATATTATTATTATTTTTTTAACATGCCTATGAATCATAACGTTTCATCATCGGAAGGCCCTTGAAAAAGTCATCGTATCAGCATCTTCCCTCCACCATGGGTGGGGTGTAGGGGGGAGAGAAAGAGCCCCTCAGCTGTCCCTGGATGCCAGAAGGGTGGAGCTGACTCAGACGTCTTGAGTCAAAGAAGAAATCCATATTTCACCATTGGCCGGAGTGTGCAATTTCGTACATGTCTCCCGAAAAGGAAGTTTTTGCCCAACTAATGGAGAAGTCCTGTGACAGGAGTGGACAGAGACATCTGCTGCCCAACCAGGCCTTCTCCTCTACCCGTCTGGTGAAGTGAGACAAAAGATATGTTTGGAGGACCAAAAACTAGAAGGAGGAGGGGAAAATAATCAGCTGCCCCCTTAAGTTGTTCTCGTGATGTTTCCAGACTAAGATGGACGTCTTCTTTGGGATCTTCCTTGGATGTTCTCTTCCCCCATCCCATCTGTTGATGAATGCATGTGGTTGGAATGTGGTAGAGAGGCCCTTCTCCATGGTTGGGCTTAAGTCTTTGGAAGTCTATGTTACCAGAAGGTTCATCCTGCCAACTCTCTGCTGGTCTCCTGACAAATCCTTTCCACCGCTGATCTGGGTTATCAAGCGATTGATTTTCCCCCAACTACATCTATTGAGGAGACCTCTCTGGTCCTTCTTTTCAGTCTTGTTCCTCCTCGTTTCTTCTCCCATCCTTGCAACTAAGCATGACGTTGACTGGAAATGTCTATGGCAAGGGTCTCCAAACTTGGGAACTTTAAGGCTTGTGGACTTCAACTCCCAGAATTCCCCAGCCAGGGGAATTCTGGGATTTGAAGTCCACAAGTCTTAAAATTCCCAAGTTTGGAAGACTCCTGGTCTATGGCAACCAAGGGCCACCAAGAACTTTCTCTCCCTGCTCCTCAAGAGTTCCTCAAGAATGGACCAATTCACTCCAGCTTTTCCACCAGGCCTGTCCCAGCAGCCTTGCCAAAGAGGACAACTCCATTTTGGGTGGCACCCCTTGTCGCCCCGACAGATCGATTCAGCTCCCTATAACTTTCTGGCCTCTGCCTGGTCACCCAGCCCGTCTGACGTTCTCTCCTCACCATAAATGGTTGCAATTTGCAGCTCGCCCCCCCCTCCTCCCCAATCCCCGTTGAAAGCAAGTGGGAAGTTGTGGAGAATTTCAGGAATGTGGAATACAACATGTGTGATGCATTTCCATCCAGTGGGTCTGCTGGGGGTAGGGTGGGGGAGCAAGCTCTCCCCCCCTCCCTCAAAAGCTTCAGGAGCCAAGAGGCCCCAAGAAATCTCTGGTAAAGTCAGCCAAAGGGAATCTGGCTGGGCCAAAAGATTGTTCCTTAAGTGTTTTTTTTTTTCCTCCCCCCCCCCCTTCCTGATTTCTCTGGGACTTTCCATCCGAGGTTGGGCGTTCCTTCTCTTTCGTTTCTTCCTTCTGCTTCTTTTCTCCGACTGAATAAGTTAACCCTCTTTCTTTTCCTTTGGTTCCTTCCCTTTCTCTTCTCTATCTCTAGGAGGTTCTGCTTCTCTCCCGAGTCCTTGAAGCTTCAGCCAGCTCAGGGTCAAGCTGAAGGCCTGTAGGTGACTTCAAGGAACGCCTTTCCCTTCCTTCCTTCCTTTCCTTTCCTTTCCTTTCCTTTCCTTTCCTTTCCTTTCCTTTCCTTTCCTTCCTTCCTTTTTCTTTTTCCTTCCTTCCTTCTTCTCTCCTTCCTTTGTCTCCCTCCCTCCCTCTTTCTCTTTCTCTCTTTTTCCTTCTTTCTTTCCTTCCTTTTCTTTTTCCTTCCTTCCTCTCTCCTTCCTTCCTCTCACTCCCTTTTTCTTTCTTTCCTTCCTTCCTTCCTTCCTTTTTTCTTTCTTTCTTTCCTTCCTTTCTTTCTCTTCTTCCCTCCTTCCCTCCTTTTTTCTTTCTTCCTTCCTTTCTCCTTCGTCTCCTTCTTTCTTTTTCTTTCTCTTTCTTTCTTTCTTTCCTTTCCTTTCCTTTTCTTCCTTCCTTCCTCTCTCGTTCCTTCCTCTCACTCCCTTTTTCTTTGTTTTTCTTTCCTTCCTTTTCTTCCTTCCTCCCTCGTTCCTTCCTCTCACTCCTTTTCTTTCTTTTTCTTTCCTTCCTTCCTCTCCTTCCTTCCTTCCCTCCATCCCTCCCTCCTTTCACTTCCTTCCTTCTTTCCTTGTCTATTAGAATAGTTTAAAGGTTTCGGATTTGGGTTTTTCTGCCCTTGAATGGAGTGAGAATCTGAGAGAAGGAGGTGTTGAGTTCATCCAGGTATCAGGAATTTTCCACGGGAGGAGACCTACAATGGACTTAGATGGAAAACTCCGTCTGATCCTCATCATAGTTGGTAACTCTTCCTTCCTGGCTGCTCTGGAGTAAGAAAGTGTTCCAGAGGGCACCTTTTATGGAAAGGAGAAGAGCCAAAGAGGGTTGGGCTATTCCATTCAAATCTAGAGCAAGTGTCTCGGGTGATATACAAACAACACAACAAGCAGAAGGAAGTCGCTTTGGCACCCAGTGACGTGGGGCGAAGCGGTTCCTGCCCTTCTCAGGTATGATGTGTTATTCAGCTCTGCAAAAGACGACGGAGAAGAAAAATAGATCCCTTCTTCCTTGTCTTTGCTTGGCCTTTGGACTCAGAGGATCACACCAGGATGGGTGGATTTCTCTAGAGCAGCAGGGCTCAACCTTGGCAACTTTGGAGACGTGTGGACTTCAACTCCCAGAATTCCCCAGTCAGGAAGGAGACTGGGAGTTCTAGTCCCACTTTAGACATGAAAGCTAATTGGGTGACTTTGGGCCAATCACCAGGAGACCGGGAGTTCTAGTCCTGCCTTAGGCATGAAAGCCAACTGGGTGACTTTGGGCCAATCACCAGGAGACCGGGAGTTCTAGTCCCGCCTTAGGCATGAAAGACAGCTGGATGACTTTGGGCCAATCACCAGGAAACTGGGAGTTCTAGTCCCGCCTTAGGCATGAAAGCCAGCTAAGTGACTTTGAGCCAATCACCAGGAGACTGGGAGTTCTAGTCCCGCCTTAGGCATGAAAGCCAGCTGGGTGACTTTGGGCCAATCACCAGGAGACTGGGAGTTCTAGTCCCGCCTTAGGCATGAAAGCCAGCTGGGTGACTTTGGGCCAATCACCAGGAGACTGGGAGTTCTAGTCCCACCTTAGGCATGAAAGCCAGCTGGGTGACTTTGGGCCAATCACCAGGAGACTGGAAGTTCTAGTCCCGCCTTAGGCATAAAACCCAGCTGGGTGACTTTGGGCCAATCACCAGGAGATTGTGAGTTCTAGTCTCACTTTAGACATGGAAGTCAGCTAAGTGGCTTTGGGCCAATCACCAGGAGACTGGGAGTTCTAGTCCTGCCTTAAGCATGAAAGCCAGGTACATGACTTCGTGCCAATGACCAGCTGGGGAATTCTGGGAGTTGAAGTCCAAATGACTTAAAGTCACCAAGGTTGGACAACTCTGCTCTAGAAGGAACAACAAAGATTCTGGCTATCCTCTGAGGGCGCACAGAGGGTTTTCTCACCTCCCCCAAATGGAGCCCTGAAAAGCAGAGTTTTCACCCACAGCCCTGGCAGATCCTATATTTTTTGGCAATGTTTCCAGCTTTTGAAACCAAAGTTGGACTATATTTCAAGAATTACTTTGGGGGAAGCAAAAATGAGATACTTAATCAATCTTTGCTGATATTCGGTGACTAAATGCATCAGCTGATTTTACATTGTTTGATACCAGGTTGATAAAAGGAAAAAAAAAATCAATGGGTTAATCTGAATATTTAAAGGAGCAAAGAGGCATCCTTCCCAACTGCTTACAGGAAGTCCTCACCTTACAACCAGTTGCCTAGCAACCATTCAGAGTTACGACTGACACCCCCCCAAAAAAGGGGACTTATGACTCAAACTCATCGTTCCAACGGTTGGGCCCCCTCCCTTGTCACATGATCCAGACTTCAAACACTTGGCAACATGGCTGTACAGGTAGTCCTCAATTTACGACAGTGACCATTTGAACGGCACTGAAAAAAAAGTGACTCGTGACCGTTTTTCGCACTTAATGACCGCCGTAGCATCCCTGCGGCCACATGAACAGAATTCAGATGCTTGGAGCCGATTCATATTTATGACAGTCGCAGCTTTGTGAAGCGAATTCGTTCCGCCGTTTTACGACCTTTCTTGCCACACTTGTTAAGTGAATCACCGCAGTTGTTAACATTAGTAACCCGGTTGTTAAGTGAACCGGGCTTCCCCGCTGCTTTTGTACATCCAAAGGTCACAACAGGGGATCACGTAACCCCGAAAAACGGCAACCGTCATAAATAGGAGTCAGATGCCAAAAAATTTGGATCACAGGAATGCCACAATGGGTTATGGCCTTATGGCATTGTGACAGTATGAAAAACAATCATCAGTCACATTTTGTCAGTGCCGTTGAAACTTTGGTCACTAAGCGAACCGTTGTAAGTCAAGGACTACCCAGTGTTCATTTTTGGCTTGTTTGTTTGTTTCCTCCCCTGCCCCCTCCCCAGGGTAGAGTCATCTGTAGAAAGACAAAATATGGAAGAAGGGCAGACCTTTGCAAAGGGTGACCTTGGACGGATAATTTATGCAGGTGAACAGAGTAGGAAGGGACCTTGTAGGTCATCTAGTCTAACTCCCTGCCCAAGCAGGAAACCCTACACCATTTCTGACAGATGGCAGTCCAGCCTCTTCTCGAAAGCTTCCAGGGATGAAGCTCCCACAACTTCTGAAGGCAACTTCAGTTCATGGGTTGGTTGCTTCACTGTCAGAAAATTTCTAGGTCGAAGATCTCCTTGACCAGTTTCCATCTATTGTTCCTTGTCTGGCCTTTGAGTGTTTTGGAAAATAGCTTGATCCCCTTCCTCCTCTCTGTGGCAGCCCCTCCAATATTGGAAGACTGCTCTCCTGTCTCCCCTGGTCCTTCTCTTCTCTTCACTAGACAAGCCATGCCCAGTTCCTGCAACCATTCATTGTATGTTTTAGCCTCCAGCCCCCCCTCATCATCCTGGTTGGTCTCCTCTGCACTTTTTCTAAGCCTGCAATGTTTCCCTTTAAGATCCGGGAGTTTCTTAAACTTCTAGCAAACCTTGGCCCAGCCATTACTGGATAGGGTACTTCCCAAGGGGGCCCTGGCAGTCGGTTTGACCCTCACTTGATAAGAAGGGTTACATTCCTGACCTAGGACTGCAGAAAGCAAGGTTAAGACTCTCTTGAGTAAGGCAATCCTTGGAGTGATGGCACACGTCCATTCCAGATAATAGAGGACCTCTCAAGATAGCAGCTGTTGAACCATCCAGATAGTGCTACTGATTTTGCAAGCTCTTCTCTTCTCTTCTCTTCTCTTCTCTTCTCTTCTCTTCTCTTCTCTTCTCTTCTCTTCTCTTCTCTTCTCTATTCCTAGAAGACCTCCAAGGTTCCTTCCAACTCTTCTCTTCTCTTCTCTTCTCTTCTCTTCTCTTCTCTTCTCTTCTCTTCTCTATTCCTATTCCTAGAAGACCTCCAAGGTTCCTTCCAACTCTTCTCTTCTCTTCTCTTCTCTTCTCTTCTCTTCTCTTCTCTTCTCTTCTCTTCTCTTCTCTTCTCCTCTCCTCTCCTCTCCTCTCCTCTCCTCTCCTCTCCTCTCCTCTTCTCTTCTCTTCTCTTCTCTTCTCTTCTCCTAGAAGACTTCCAAGGTTCCTTCCAACTCTTTTCTTCCCTTCCCTTCCCTTCCCTTCCCTTCCCTTCCCTTCTCTTCTCTTCTTCTCTAGGATCTCCGATTTGAGCAGGGGGCTGGACTAGAAGTCCTCCAAGGTCCCTTCCAGCTGTATTCTGCGTTGAAAAGATGTGGAGATTGATTTACCCGGCTTCCCTCTGCCTCTCTGCATTTCTCCCGTTGCTTTTTTTCTCAACTACAGGAAGAGAATTTTATTCGGAGAGAGGCAAAAAACTGGACAGATGCAGAGGGGGAAATAAACACACACAGAAAGAGAGAAGACAGGTGTTCCTCACTCACTAGTATTGTTATTCCTTTTCGCTTTTTCCTCCTGACACCCTGACCCAGATTATGCCACCAGGAGGAGCACAGATCTCAGCTTCCTCCTTCGAGCGCAAGAAGGGAGGTGTTTTGCAGGGACAGCCAAGCAGGGATACAGAAGAACCTCTGGGCTCCGAGACTGGGCAGTTCCCATCTGAGTTGCCTGATCGTCAGAGGCTTTTGGTTTTCTTTTAAAAGCATTTTTTCTACAACCTCTTCGGCCAAAGAGGTTTTAGAAAAAATGCTTTTAAAAGTAAAAAAAAAAACAAAACAAAACCGGAACTCTTAGTGCCGAAAAAGTTCGCCAACACTGGTATATATGGCAGTGGTGAAATCCAAATTTTTTTACTACCGGTTCTGTGGGCGTGGCTTGGTAGATGTGGCTTGGTGGGCATGGCAGGGGAAGGATACTGCCAAATCCCCATTCCCACCCCACTCCAGGGGAAGGATACTGCCAAATCCCCATTCCCACTCCACTCCAGGGGGAGGATACTGCAAAATCCCCATTCCCACCCCACTCCAGGGGAAGGATACTGCCAAATCCCCATTCCCACCCCACTCCAGGGAAAGGATACTGCCAAATCCCCATTCCCACTCCACTCCAGGGGAAGGATACTGCAAAATCCCCATACCGACCCCACTCCAGGGGAGGATACTGCAAAATCCCCATTCCCACCCCACTCCAGGGGAAGGATACTGCAAAATCCCCATTCCCACCCCACTCCAGGGGAAGGATATTGCAAAATCCCCATTCCCACTCTACTCCAGGGGGAGGATACTGCCAAATCCCCATTCCCACCCCACTCCAGGGGAAGGATACTGCCAAATCCCCATTCCCACCCCACTCCAGGGAAAGGATACTGCCAAATCCCCATTCCCACTCCACTCCAGGGGGAGAATACTGCAAAATCCCCATACCGACCCCACTCCAGGGAAGGATACTGCAAAATCCCCATTGCCACCCCCACTCCAGGGGAAGGATATTGCAAAATCTCCACTTCCACCCCACTCTGGGGCCAGCTAGAGGTGGTATTTGCCGGTTCTGCAAACTACTCAAAATTTCCGCTACCGGTTCTCCAGATCTTATCAGAACCTGCTGGATTTCACCCCTGGTATATGGTCTCCTGTTTGAGAAGGGGGTTGGAGTAGAAGACCTCCAAGATCCATTTCAACTATATCATTCAGTTACTCTTTGGGAATTCAGTTCACGTCCCTGGCTGGGATCCATCCAAGCCGTCGCCTTCGCTTAGGAGAAGGGCTGGCAAAATGAGTCATCATCCTAGGAAGAATTTTCTTCTTGGCTGGCCGATGCCAACCGAGAGGAATAAATCTCACTCTCTGTCCAGTGGAGAAAAAAAAAAACACAATTTGCTACTTAAGGCTGTCCAGGAAAATTGAAGAACAGAAGGCAGCATATGAAGTATTATGGAGATGGGGTGGCGGCCAGGAAAAGCTGCAAGGGGAGAGATTTACTGAATGCTTTGGCTGTTTCTCTTTTGTATCTCTTGGAGCAGGGGTGAAATGCTCCCAGTTCGGACCGGATCGCCCGATCCGGTAGTGATGGAGGCGGGCGGTTCGGAGAACCGGTAGCAAAAATCCCTGCGCCCTCCCCCATGCCCAGCTGACTGCGCGATCATCAGAGGTTTTTTTTTTTTACTTTGAAAAGCATTTTTTCTAAAACCTTTTTGGCCGAAGAGGTTGTAGAAAAAATGCTTTTAAAAGAAAACAAAAGCCTCTGACGATCAGGCAACTCAACTGGGAACTGTCCACACCCACCAAGCCACACCCACCAAGCCACGCCATGGATAAATCCAAGAAAAGAAAAGTTTCAGAAGAAAACAGAATCTTTAATTCAATGATATATGCTAGTTTTGTGGCTGCTCAAGAAATAGTCAGGCACAGGAAGGATTTTGTGACTCCCAGTGGTTTTTTTTTTCCTGTGGGAAACAGGTCCAAATGGCTCTTTCAGTGTTTAAGGTTGCAGACCCCTGCCCTATACCATTTTCAGACAAATGGCTGTCTAATCTCTTCTTAAAAACCTCCAGTGTTGGAGCATCCACAACGTCTGGTGGCAAACAGTTCCCCCTGGTTAATAGTTCTTACTGTTAGGAAGTTACTCCTCAATTCCAGGTTGCTTCCCTCCTTGATTTGTTTCCATCTGTTGCTTCTTGTCCTGCCCTCAGGTGCTTTGGAGAATAGCTTGGCTCCCTCTTCTTGGGGCAGCCCCTGAGATATTGGAAGACTGCTATCATGTCTCCCCTAGTCCTTTTTTTCATTAAACTAGACATACCCAGTTCCTGCAACCGTTCTTCATATGTTTTAGCCTCCAGTCCCCTAATCGTCTTTGTTGCTCTTCTCTCTGCACTCTTTCCAGAGTCTCATCATCAGACCCTGGGTCAAGGCCATTTGGGGATTGCTTCTAAGAAAGAGGAGATTGGTTTGAAGGCTGTGTTGGAAGTTCTTCGGTTTGTTTAAACACTTCATCAGCAGCAATCAACACCCAGTTGAGCACAGATTAAGAGCGAGATTAACATCAGACCAACAATGGAGAACTAAACAATACCCCAATCAAGGGATTGCTAAATAAGCTAACAGTAAACAGCCCACCAAACAATCAATAAATCCACTCCCACCGACATTGAGAGGACAAGCCACTAGAATATGAACTGAGAGCAAACCTCACTCCTTACTAGCATTGATGAAGTCAGATAGTTAGGATCACGAAATGCTTGGGAGAAAACTACCAAGCTCAGAGAACACTAAAAACCCTTCTAAAACTGATAATGTTCCATAGCTGGGTCATGAAATGTCTGCAAGAAAACAACCAAGCTCAGAGAGTACCATGGACCCCACAATAATTTTCTTCTTCCTCCTCCTCCTCCTCCTCCTCCTCCTCCTCCTCCTCCTCCTCCTCCTCCTCCTCCTCCTCCTCCTCCTCCTCCTCCTGCACTCCACAAACCCCATTTCCTTCTAGCACTGATGATGTTCCCTAGCTGGGTCTGCAAGAAGACCACCAAGCTCAGAGAGGACCAAGGACTCCTCATTTCAATCCTGTGCTACAAATACTCTCTTTTATCGGAGTAGTTCATGGCGGTCCGTGGCTGCTAGGGGGCAGCATTGAAACGCCAAGACCGTGCTTAGGTAGTAAAAGAAAATGAGATTTCAAGGAAGAGAATATTTGTAGCTCAGGGCTAAAATTGTGGAATAGGACAGACAAGCAGAAGATGAGAGTGGAGCTCATCCATGAACACCAACCAGCAGTCAAGAAGACTCACTGAAAACTTGCCAGATATGGACAGACTCAGTCAGAGTTTCAACTGGGAAACTCTGGTGAGCATCCCAGACCGAGCCAAAACATCGAAACACAAGGGAATTCTTAGAAGCTTGACATTCAAACGTATCAGCCATCAATTGACACAAAAATCACATTTATACATTCAAAAGAGACAATTAAAAAAAAGCTAAGAGGCAAAGAAAAAAGACCAGAACACACTCCCTTTCCCGCAGCCAACACCCAGATAAGCAGGGATTAACACCAGACAAACAACCAAGCAGAAAATAATACCCTAATCAATGCAAAGAGAAAAAAAAAACACAGACTCACCAAAACCAGCAGGACAAACTACTGTGTATAAACGGGGAGCAAATCCCACACTCCCTCACACTGACGATGTTACCTGGTGGGGTAATGAAACGTCTAACAACCAAGCTCAGAGAGCACAAAGGACTTTAGAACGAGAAACTCCTTCCATTGCTTGAAGCTGATCGTGGCCATGTGATCAATTCTGGACACTCGGCCACCAGCTCACCTTTACAGGTCGCTTAGAGCAGGGGCCTCCAACCTTGCCTGGAGGACTTCCATTCTTTGCTGGCTGGGGAATTTTGGGAGTTGAAGTCCACCAGGCTTAAAGTTGCCAAGGTCGGAGACCCCTGGCTTAGAGCATCCCAAGGTCATATAACTTGATTTTCTGTTTTTTGACAGGGGGAAAAACAGCATTTAATTCATTTTCAACAAAAAACACCCCTTTTTTATTTATTTTTTAAAAATTATATATTTGTTCTTTATATAGAATAGAATAGAATAGAATAGAATAGAATAGAATAGAATAGAATAGAATAAAGAATGAATAGAGTAGAGTAAATAGAATAGAATAGAATAGAATAGAGAATGAATAGAGTAGAGTAGAGTAGAGTAGAATAGAATAGAATAGAATAGAATAAAGAATGAATAGAATAGAGTAGAGTAAATAGAATAGAATAGAATAGAATAGAATAGAATAGAATAGAATAAAGAATGAATAGAATAGAGTAGAGTAGAGTAGAGTAGAGTAGAGTAGAATAGAATAGAATAGAATAGAATAGAATAAGAGAAGAGAAGAGAAGAGAAGAAGAGAAGAGAATAATCACATCCGGTCCCGTGACGACTTGCTAAACGACTGCAATGCTGGGCTCAGTTGCGGTCGTAAGTCGAGGAGGGCCTCCTCCTCCCTCCCCCCTGCCACACACACACTTTTAAGTACCAGGAGGGGGGAGGCTGACCTGAGGACTAAGCCGTTCACTAATCCTACTTGGATTTGAACAGGAGCTGCTGGCTGTTCTCCGTGAAACCCTTTGCAGATCCGAATGGCTGTGAATCACTAGGCAAATATTCGGCTCTCTGGCCATCTCGCTCACTGGCCTTGAAGGCAAGCAGCCCAGACCCCCAACTGGTTGTGGCTTTCTGGCAGTGGTGAAATCCAAATTTTTTTTACAACCAGTTCTGTGGGTGTGGCTTGGTGGGCGTGGCAGGAGAAGGATACTGCAAAATCCCCATTCCCTCCCTATTCCAGGGGAAGGATATTGCAAAATCCCCACTCCCTCCCCACTCCAAGGGAAGGATACTGCAAAATCCCCACTCCCTCCCCACTCCAAGGGAAGGATACTGCAAAATCCCCATTCCCTCTCCACTCCAGGGGAAGGCTATTGCAAAATCCCCACTCCCTCCCCACTCCAAGGGAAGGATACTGCAAAATCCCCATTCCCTCTCCACTCCAGAGGAAGGCTATTGCAAAATCCCCACTCCCTCCCCACTCCAAGGGAAGGATATTGCAAAATCCCCATTCCCACCCCGCTCTGGAGCCAGCCAGAGGTGGCATTTGCCGGTTCTCCAAACTATTCAAAATTTCCGCTACCGGTTCTCCAGAACCTGCTAGATTTCACCCCTGGATCTGGCCAGATGGGCCAACCTCTGCTTGCAAATCTTGGTTTCCAGCACCACCTCCAGCCAAGGCCAATGCAGCCAACTGCAGGAAGCTAGTAAACGGAGGGGGGTAGGGGTCCTGTGACCGTCCCCCCCAAGACGGTTTCAGCTTTCACTGCCTTCTCCTCCACTTCCCCATCTTGGGAGGGTCCCCTCCCCCACTTTCTCCCACTGGCAGCTGGATTGAGCCGCATCTCACCGCCCAGGCTTTGGAAGGGGAGGGAGAGGGAGGAGGGGGGGACTGAGAAAGAGACACTAATCTCTTGTGCTCTCATTGTCCTCGTTTTTGTTTTTTTCTTCTCTTCTTTCGGGCTGTTGGGAAACGGCAATCTCTGCAAATCGCAATATTTTCGAGGGTCGGGCCAAGGCTTGGAGCCGTTGCTAAAACTGGCTGCAAAGTGGGGGGCCCCCACCCTCACAATGCAACAAATATCAGGTTGCTGTGAGCCTCACGCGGACGACTCTACGAAAGCAGGGGGTTGGACTAGATGACCTCCAAGGTCTTTCAAGAAGAGACTGGGCTGCTCTCTGTCAGAAATGGTGCTTGGGCGGGGGGTTGGACTAGATGACCTCCAAGGTCCCTTCTTAATCTGAATGCCATTTCACGAAGCTCTGGGGCCTGCAAGAAAAGCCAGGTTTTTTTAAAGCCTGGGTAATTTAAAGCTTTAATAAAAGACAGGAAGCATCAGAGCTGCCCTGGATTTTATGGGCAAGATTGTGCCAGGATGAACAGCCAAAATATTTTCATTTTGACTGCAGCGTAAACACAGCCCTGGCACGAAGTGGATTCTCTTTCTTTCAAGCAGGGCTGGAAAAGAAAGAAAAGTGTGTGTGTTTGTTTTTGCGTTTGTGTTGAAGATCTCGAGGATTTCAGAGAAGGAAGAAGCAGACGGAGCCAGTCGATGAACGGGGTTTGCATTTATTTTATTTTGTTTTCCTGTCCTGACCTATCATTTTTACATATTTCTGCTTCTATAGCAGGATGCGGTTATATTTCGGGCTGTTTTGGGAAAAATAAAAATAAAAATATGAACCAGCCAGCTAGCCAGCCAGCCAGCAGGCAATCAACGCAGCTCACAATTTTTTTCGGCAAAATTCTAAGCATCCTTTAATCACTCAAAATTCCTGTTGGGATATCGAGTCACTTCGGGACACGAGACTTTCATCTGAGCCCCGAAAACAAAAACAAAAAAATCCCTTTTTTTGTTAGGCAGCTCAAGCTGGATTGAGCCTCGAGCTGAGTTTCATTTTGCTTATTTTTCATTTTAGAAAAAGCCTGCAGGAGATTAGAGCCAACTAGCTAGGTTTCCGGCATGAGTAAAGGACAGGGTTTCAGGTAAACTTGCCCAGAATTGCTACCTGGATTGAGGTATTCACTTCAAATGGGGAACAGAAATGTTCCCCAGGGAGGCCTTTGCTCAAAGTTGGGGGTGGGGTCTCAGCAAAATAAATCTGGGCAGCAAGAGTGCCTCTGAGCATACCCGGAGTTTCCCGAGCCTCCCACCTGCAGAGCTCTTCCTTGCGTTGATCCTAACCAAGGCTCAAATTTCCAGCTAAGTATCCAGAACCCCCCAAAAGGGCAAAAACGGGTCGTCCCGCCCAAAGATGGGATCTCAGCAAAATGACTTGAGCAGCAAGAGTGCCTCTGAGCATGCCTAGAGTACCCAGAGCCTTTCATCGGCAACCAAGAGCTCATATCAGGCAGTGAAAGGGGAAAACGCTGATTTTATGGAGTTCCAAAGATTCCCCAATGGAAAAAAAAAGAGACAGAAAGGAGGGGGGAGAATCTTCAGGTTTCCTCCCCGTCCCCCGCTGCAGAATTCTCTGCTCCGTTTCCTTCTTTCTGGAATCTTCCATCTCCTTTCCTTGCATTAGGCTGGCATTTGGCAATCCCCTGAACTCGCCCAGTTTTGCACTGGGGGGGGGGAGGGAAGAGGAGGAGGGAGAGGGTGAAACTGGCTGGGGTCACCTCTGCACTCCCAGCTTGGCTAACGGGAGGGGGGGGTAAAGGAAGGGGACCCCTCCCATGTGATTTGGGAGCCCAACTGGGCCAGGAGGGTGGGACCAGAGGGAGGGGAAAGGATGGTGGTAGGCAGAGACGGAGGGGAGGAGGAAGGGAGGTTTGTAAAACAAGGACAAACAAACCATTTTCCCCCCCACCACAAAGGCTTCTCCAGCTGGGACCAGAGATAAGGGCAGCCAAACATCGACCAGACTGGCTGAATGGATGGATGGATGGATGGATAAACAGGGATGGGGGAGAGAGAATAATGGCTGAGAATAAGGAGGGATGAAGAGGAGACGGGGGGGGGGGCAGAATGAAATCCAAAGGAATCAATTGGATCTCATCCGAGACTCATGTGGGTGGGTGGGAATGAACATCATCCTTGCAGGGTGGGACTGAGTGGTGAAAGTCAATTTTTTTTTACTACTGGTTCTGTGGGCGTGGCTTGGTGGGCGTGGCAGGGGAAGGATACTGCAAAATCCCCATTCCCACCCCACTCGCAGGGATTTTTGCTACTGGTTCTCCGAACCACTCGCCGCCATCGCTACCAGATCGGGCGATCCGGTCCGAACCGGGAGCATTTTTTTAAAAATTTGATTTATATGCCGCCCTTCTCCGGAGACTCAGGGCGGCTTACAATATGCTAAGCAATAGCCTTAATTCTTTTGTATATTTATACAAAGTCAGTTTATTGACCCCACAATCTGGGTCCTCAATTTACCTACCTTAGAAAGGATGGAAGGCTGAGTCAACCTTGAGACTGGCGAGATTCGAACCTGCAGTAATTGCAGGCAGCTGGTCTTAATAACCAGATTAATAACAGGGTGCCTTAGACCACTGTACTACCAAGACTCTTCACCCCTGCCTTGGATCCTCTGTTTTTTCAAGCCTCGTGTATTGCTTAAATGTTGATCATGTTGATTAGTTATTGCTGCACAGCATTTTTTGATTTTTTAACATTTAGTCTCAACACCGATTTTGTTGGCAGTGCCAATAAAATTAATATACGTTTAATTTTATCGACCATTTACATTTTTATTCCTATGAGTCGTCGTCCTAGAGGCCTTAGTACACTGCTTTGCCCAGGACCCATAATGCATAAGGCCTTCATCCATTCAACAAGGATACCGTTTAAGTTTCCAGATCAAAGTTTGTTTAGATTATTAGCATCCTTCTTTCAGATGGTTGGCAATTCAAGGGGAGAATAGGGTGGCATGTTGCAAACTATTCTGCCAAAATAATACAGTTAATTCCAAAGCGTGTTTCCAAACCCCTCCCCCATTCACAGAACATCCTTTCCTAATTTTTTCTCTCTCCCCCCCCCACCCCCAATAAGTAGTTCAAAGCTTAGAGCAATAAAACTAGTTAAATTAGGCAGATTGCCAGGAAGGCAATGGATTTAGGAACAGAACCTAGCAGTGGAATACAGTTGGATGAAGAACGAGAAGAGGATTAGGCGTGGATGTATTCAAACAGCACGCTAAGCCATGGTTTCCGCAACCACCGTGGAATCGATCAAATTGGTTGAAGCCTTACAATGCATTAAACCAGAAACTAGCCAAGTGTATTTAAGATGATGTTTTTTTTCCCCGTTTTATGATGGGTGTGAATTTCAACTCCCAGAATTCCCCAGCTAGGGGGTGGACTCCAACTATCAAAATTATCCAGCCAGTAGGTGGACTTCAACTCCCAGAATTCCCCAGCTAGGGGGTAGACTAATTCCCCAGCCAGTGGGTGGACTTCAACTCCCAGAATTCCCCAGCTAGGGGATAGACTAATTCCCCAGCCAGTGGGTGGACTTCAACTCCCAGAATTCCCCAGCTAGGGGGTGGACTCCAACTATCAAAATTATCCAGCCAGTAGGTGGACTTCAACTCCCAGAATTCCCCAGCCAGTGGGTGGACTAATTCCCCAGCCAGTAGGTGGACTTCAACTCCCAGAATTCCCCAGCTAGGGGGTGGACTCCAACTATCAAAATTATCCAGCCAGTAGGTGGACTTCAACTCCCAGAATTCCCCAGCCAGTGGGTGGACTAATTCCCCAGCCAGTAGGTGGACTTCAACTCCCAGAATTCCCCAGCTAGGGGGTAGACTAATTCCCCAGCCAGTGGGTGGACTTCAACTCCCAGAATTCCCCAGCTAGGGGATAGACTAATTCCCCAGCCAGTGGGTGGACTTCAACTCCCAGAATTCCCCAGCTAGGGGGTAGACTAATTCCCCAGCCAGTGGGTGGACTTCAACTCCCAGAATTCCCCAGCTAGGGGATAGACTAATTCCCCAGCCAGTGGGTGGACTTCAACTCCCAGAATTCCCCAGCTAGGGGGTGGACTCCAACTATCAAAATTATCCAGCCAGTAGGTGGACTTCAACTCCCAGAATTCCCCAGCCAGTGGGTGGACTAATTCCCCAGCCAGTAGGTGGACTTCAACTCCCAGAATTCCCCAGCTAGGGGGTGGACTCCAACTATCAAAATTATCCAGCCAGTAGGTGGACTTCAACTCCCAGAATTCCCCAGCCAGTGGGTGGACTAATTCCCCAGCCAGTAGGTGGACTTCAACTCCCAGAATTCCCCAGCTAGGGGGTGGACTCCAACTATCAAAATTATCCAGCCAGTAGGTGGACTTCAACTCCCAGAATTCCCCAGCCAGTGGGTGGACTAATTCCCCAGCCAGTAGGTGGACTTCAACTCCCAGAATTCCCCAGCTAGGGGGTAGACTAATTCCCCAGCCAGTGGGTGGACTTCAACTCCCAGAATTCCCCAGCTAGGGGATAGACTAATTCCCCAGCCAGTGGGTGGACTTCAACTCCCAGAATTCCCCAGCTAGGGGGTGGACTCCAACTATCAAAATTATCCAGCCAGTAGGTGGACTTCAACTCCCAGAATTCCCCAGCCAGTGGGTGGACTAATTCCCCAGCCAGTAGGTGGACTTCAACTCCCAGAATTCCCCAGCCAGCATGGCTGGCTAGAGAATTCTAGGAGTTGAAGTCCACGCATCTTGAAGTTGCCAACTTTGAAAAAAAAAACACTGGCCTAGAATAATTAAGTAAACGTAGCCATCATTAATGCTAATAATCGTCACACAGCAAACAAAAAAACCCACCAGTTTCTTTCTCTAGCTTTTAGGAGACAAAATCATTCTCCTTCTAGAGCTAACTGTTATTCCCAGTAAGCAGACCCATTAAATGCACAGGAGATGCCCAAAGAAACTTGGCATCTCTAATTTCACGCTTCCTACTGGGATTACTCAGGAGGCTTGGATTGCTGGCTTGACAAAGGCATAAGCCTGCCCAGGATGCGTTCGTGTAACCGCTGAACCAAGTTTCATGAGAATTAAAAATTCTGGTTTAAGGAGAGGTTCAGCTCTGTCCTTGAAGTTGGAGACTTTTGCTCAGACCCAGAGGTGCAGAACCTACCTGGGGACTCAGGTGAGGTTCTCTCCACTGTAAAGACCCCCCCCCCTGCAAGCACTTAAATTACAGCCTTTAAGACAAGACAATCTCCTTGGCCACACCTGGAAAGGTGAATTCTGGAAGCTACAGAATCAAGGACAGGAAGGAAGTGGGTTTAGTTGATTTTTTTTTTTAGCACCCAGCCCAAAGATCTCTGGGTGGCGTTCTATCCCCAGTGCCGATCTTACCCTCTTTTGCAGACCAAGCAAAGCAGCCTTGGAAAGGGGTGATTGCGGAGGTGCAAACAGAGGCACCCCTACCCCCAATGGAGCTGGCCTGGGGTACAAACCCAACAGAGCCTGAGTGGCGCAGCAGACTAATGCTACTCTTAAAGGTAGTATTTAGCTTCCAGCTGCCTGCAATTACTGTAAGTTCGATTCTCACCAGGCTCAAGGTTCACTCAGCCTTCCATCCTTTCTAAGGTAGGTGAAATGAGGACCCAGTTTATGGGGGCAATAAGTTGACTTTGTATAAATATACAAAAGGATGAAGGCTATTGCTTAACGCACTGTAAGCCGCCCTGAGTCTCCGGAGAAGGGCAGCATATAAATCAAAATTTTATTTTTTTTTAAAAAAAGTCCCAGAATTTGGGGGGGGGGGCGAGATTTGAATACCAGCAGGGCAACTGGTATTGTAGTTTGCAGCAGGCGGGGAGTTTCCCCAAGGCAGTGCGTGGGGGCAGGACAAGGGACCCCTGATTTGGGGAGGCTCCCCGGGAATCAGGGCTGGACGCGTGGCTCGGGACCTCCAGCCCCTCCTCAATCCCCACCCCGCCATTCAAGGGCAGCTCGAAATCCCAGCCCCCGACGCCCAGATTGCCCCAGGATGCTGGTCGGTGGACCCCCTCTCCCTCCTTCCCCAATACCCACACCGGAGACCCCTTCCCTTTTAAGCAAGGGCGTTCCAGCCAGCCCCGCCTTTGCGGAGCCCCCCACCCCCCTAACCTAGCTCCTCCCGCCCCTTCCTGGCTCCTCCTTCCCCCCCCCTTCCCCACTCCCCCCCCAAGTGTCGTCAGCTTGCGGACCAAGGGGAGGGGGAGAGGCGGCTGCAGGGCGCCCCCTCCCCCGGCCGAGCTCCGCCCCGTCGGGCGCGCCGAGCCTCAATTGGCAGCGGCGGGGCAGCCGCGCCCCCCTCCCCGCCTTATAGCCGGGTCCTGCCATCAGCAGCGTCTCTCTCTCTCTCTCTCTCTGGCTCTCTTTCTGTCTCCCTCGCTCAGCTGCAAGCCCGGCTTTGCGGAGCTCGGGGAGCCCAGCCCAGCCCAGCCCAGCCCGTCCGTCCGTCCGTCGAGCCGGTTCTTCCTCCGCAGCCCCAGCGGCAGCCTAACAAGGGAGCCGTCGGGGAGAGAAGGCAAGGAGGAGGAGAAAAAGGGAGGCAAGGAAGGAAGAAAGAAAAGAAAGGAAAGAAAGAAAGAAAGGAAGGAAGGAAAGAAAGAAAGAAAGAAGAAAGAAAGAAAGAAGAAAGGAAAGAGAGAAAGGAAGGAAGGAAAGAAAGAAGGAAGGAAGAAAGGAAAGAAAGAAGGAAGGAAAGGAAAGAAGGGAGAGAAGGAAGGAAGGGAGAGAAGGAAGGAAGGAAAGGAGAGAAGGAGCCCAGCCAACCAGCCAGCCGTCCCACCTCCTCGGTCCATCCCATCCCATCCCTCGCCTCGCCATGACGGCCAACGGGAGCCCGGCCTCGCCGCCGGCGTCGGACTCGCTGCCCATCCAGTTCGGGCTGATCAACTGCGGCAACCGGTACCTGACGGCCGAGGCCTTCGGCTTCAAGCTCAACGCTTCGGCGCCGAGCCTGAAGAAGAAGCAGATCTGGACGCTGGAGCAGAACGGCGACGACTGCAGCGTGGTCTTCCTGCGGAGCCACCTGGGCCGCTACCTGGCGGCCGACAAGGACGGGCAGGTGAGCTGCGAGAGCGAGGCGCCGTCGGCCGACTGCCGCTTCGTCATCCTGGCCCACGACGACGGGCGCTGGTCGCTGCAATCCGAGCCCCACCGCCGCTTCTTCGGCGGCACCGAGGACCGGCTCTCCTGCTTCGCCCAGGCCGTCTCGGGGGCCGAGAAGTGGCGCGTCCACCTGGCCCTCCACCCGCAGCTCCACCTCTTCAGCCTCAGCCGCAAGCGCTACGCCCAGCTGGGCGCCGAGGAGCTGGCCGTGGGCCGCGACGTGCCCTGGGGCGTCGACGCCCTCCTCACCCTCCTCTTCCACGAGGGCCGCTACCGGCTCCAGACCCGCGACCACCGCCTCCTCCGCCGCGACGGCCAGCTGGTGGAGCGGCCCGAGCCGGCCGCCGAGTTCACCCTCGAGTTCCGCGCCGGCAAAGTGGCCTTCCGCGACTGCCAGGGCCGCTACCTGGCGCCCTCGGGGCCCAGCGGCACCCTCAAGGCCGGCAAAGCCACCAAGGTGGGCAAGGACGAGCTTTTCCTCCTGGAGCAGAGCTGCCCCCAGGTGGGCCTGCGCGCCGCCAACGACCGCAACGTCTCCACCCGGCAAGGTAAGGGAGGGGAGGGGACGGGGGTCTCTTGGCCCGCCCGGGATGGACGGGAGGGGGGAAGGTCTCCGGTCAACAAGGGAAGGGAGGGCCCAGCTGGGGAGGGGTCTCTTGGCCCACCCGGGATGGACGGGAGGGGGGAAGGTCTCCGTTCAACAAGGGAAGGGAGGGCCCAGCTGGGGAGGGGGTCTCTTGGCCCACCCGGGATGGACGGGAGGGGGGAAGGTCTCCGGTCAACAAGAGAGAGGCCAGCTGGGGAGGGGTCTCTTGGCCCACCCAGTGGGGAAGGTCTCCATTCAACAAGGGAGAGGCCAGCTGGGGAGGGGGTCTCTTGGCCCACCTGGGATGGAGGGGAGGGGGGAAGGTCTCTGTTCAACAAGGGAGAGGCCGGCTGGGGAGGGGGCTCCTGGGCCGCTTGGAGAGGAGAAGGGGGGAGGTCTCCACCCGGTAAGGGAGGGGAGGGGCTGGCTGAGGAGGGGGGCTCTTGGCCTGCCCGGGGAGTTGGGAAGGTCTGCATTCAACAAGGGAGAGGCCAGCTGGGGAGGGGGGTCTCTTGGCCCGCCTGGGGTGGAGAAGGGGAGAGGTCTCCACTAGGCAAGGAAGGGGAGGGGGTTCCTGACCCACCCAGGGAGGTGTGGAAGGGTCTCCATTCATCAAGGGAGGGGAGAGCCCAGCTGGGGAGGGGGTCTCTTGGCAGACCAGGGATGGAGGGGAGGGGGGGAAGGTCTCGGTTCAACAAGGGAGAGGCCGGCTGGGGAGGGGGGGGTCTCTTGGCCCGCCTGGGGTGGAGAAGGGGAGAGATCTCCACCTGGGAGGGGAGGGGGTTCCTCACCCACCCGGGGAGGTGTGGAAGGGGGAGGCTCTCCATTCATCAAGGTAGTGGAGGGCCCGGCTGGGGAGGGGGCTCCTGGCACGCCCTTGGTGGAGAGGAAGGGAGAAAGGTCTCCACCTGGCAAGGGAGGGGAAGAGTCTGTCTGGGGAGGGGGTTCCTGACCCACCCGGGGAGGTGAGAAAGGAGGAAGATCTCCATTCATCAAGGGAGGGGAGGGCCCATCTGGGGAGGGGAGTCTCTTGGGCCATCCAGGGAGGAGGAAAGGAGTGGGATTCCCTTGGGGTCTTTGTTCCCATTCCCCACCCTTCACAATCTTTCAGTCCTCTCCCTCAGGGCTGGGGGGCTCAGGTTAGGCTGGGCTGGGGGTCCTGGCCCATCTGCGGACTAGAGGAGTGGGGCACCCTTGACTCTTTGTCTTTCCCCCCACAGACAATATCTCATACAGACGGGGGGGGGAGGGGCTGGGCTGGGGTTCTTGGCCGTTTCCTCCTGGGTAAATGATGGGGTTCCCTCTTGTATTGGAGGGAGGCTCCTGGCTGTTGATAGGATGGGCCCCTTACTCTCTCAACCCCCCCCACGGTGTGGGGCTGGCTAGAACCCCTCCCCCCAGAACAAGATGCTGGTGGGGCAGGGAGTTTCAGGGAAGGAAGGGGCCTGTTTGGGCGACACGGAAGGATGAATGAATGGGCTTCCCCTCCCCCAATGAATCAGAAAGAATGAAAAGTCTTGGTGGGCGAGGCGTCTTGCTCGTCTTGGGGGGGAGGGGTGCTCCCCAGAAGCTCCGCTGATGGTCTCTGCGGCCCCATGAAAATGTTTCTTGAGGGGTTACTGCCCCCACCTCCTCCCCAACGGAGAGAGACCCGCTCAGGAGCAACCGCGGAGTTTCCACGGCGGAGGATGGAGAATTGAGGAATTTTTTTGGTTTGAGGTCCCCTAGCAATCCTGTGGATGGAGAGGAGCTTAGCTCGCTTGGAGGTTTTTTTTTCAGGGGATGGGTTGGGATCTCCCCCACCCCCCCTCCCCCCCTCTTCTCTTCCTACCTCCCTGCTTTCTTCCTGCTCGAGGTGGTGTGAGTTAGGGGTCTCCCCCCGGGACATTGTTTGATGGGAATCCTTTGTCTCCCTTCTCAAAATGGTGGAGCCCGGGTATCCGGTTTGGAGGGGCCGGGTTGGGGGGGGGGGACAACAGGCGTGTGTGTGTCGGTGGGTGGGTGGGTGGGAATGGATGGAGCAGCCCCCTCTCGTCTCCCTTATGCATCTTCCTGCAAAGTCTCCCTCCCTCCCTCCTTTTCACCCCTCTGCCCCTACCGAGAGGAGGAGGAAGGAGCTGGGCAGAGAAAGTAACAAGAGGCTGTGCCCCTCCACCAAGGAGGAATGAGGCAGCTGCTTCTGGAGAGACCCTGGCCTCCTTTCACCGCTTGCTCCCACCCCCCCCATTCCGCCATTCTCTGCCCTTCCCCCTCCCCGCTCTGGCTTTCCACTACAAGCACCTCCCTCCTTCTTCTCAGCTGCGCCTGGCGGGGCGGCATTGGTGGCTAAATCCAGACTGAGCTGCTGGGGATTTTTTTTTTAAACCTTCCCTGCTGGGAACTGCGGGCTCTAATTCCCTAATCCTAATCTTGCAGGCTGATTGGAGAGGAGGGTGGGATGGAGGATGGGAGGGAAAAGAAAGAGAGGAGGGGGGAGGTGAAGACTTAGGGAGGAGGAGGAGGAGGAGGAGGAGGAGGAGTGTGGGGTCCCTGAGGCTCTCGGAGCTTGGCTCTTTTCTTACAGACGTCTCATGACCCAATTGGGTAACATCATCAGTGTTGGAAGGGAGTGAGGTTTGCAGAATGGGGAGGAGAGGAGGAGGAGGAGGACGATGACGACAGCAACAATTGTGGGTTCCTTGAGGCTCTCTCTAAGCTTGCTTGTTTTGTACTAAGCGTTTCCTGACCCAACTAGGTAACATTATCAATGCTATAGAAGGGAGCGGGATTTGTTGAGAGGAGGAGGAGGAGGATTATGGGGTCCTTGGCTGCTCTCTGAGCTTAGCTGTTTTCTTGCAGATGTTTCAGGACCCAACTAGATAACTTCATCAGTGCTAGAAAGGAGTGGATTTGCAGAGGAGGAGGAGGAGGAGGAGCAGGAGAAAGAAGGAGAAGGGAGAGGGAGGAGGAAGAGGTGGACTATGGGGTCCTTGGTGCGCTCCGAGTTTCTTGTTAGTTTTCTTGCAAAACCTTTCATGACCCAACTAGGTAATGTTATCAGTGCTAGAAGGGGGTGGGGTTTGGGGTGGGGTGCTTTGAATAAAGAGGACAACTCCATGCGCCTCCTTTTTGCTCTTCTCCTCTCTCTCTCTCTCTCTCTCTCTCTCTCTCTCTCTCTCTCTCTCTCTCCCTCTCTCTCTCTCTCTCTCTCTCTCTCTCTCTCTCTCTCTCTCTCTCTGCTTTGTCCTTTTCTTCCTGAGTGACACTTTTTCCTTCGCACAAACTCTTTTGTCCAATTTCCCTCCTCCTCTCTCCCCCCCCCGCCTCCCCCCTCCCCGTTTCGGGTTGGCCTGGGTAGCCTTGAGGAATGGGGAGGGGGGCTGTCTGGGATTGGCTTTTGGGGACCAATCCCTGGGTTGTGCCCCTCTTTCTAACTCGATGAAAAAGGGGGGCAGAGTGGATTTCAAGGAAAAAGGTTCCTTCGTTTAAAAGGCTCAAAGCTTTTGTAAAACGGAACAAACTTTTTGGGGGGGTGTTAAAAAGCTTAAAAGTTTGAGGTTTTGCGTTTGGGACGGACAGCTGTCTGTTTTACTTTCTTTAAAAGAAAAAGAAAAAAAAACAATCTCTTTGGAATTGTTTTTCCTTTTCCTTTCTTTTTTTTCCTGGCAGCCCTGTTAAAAACCAACTGTTGCTATTTTAGGGTTTTATTTATTTATTTATTTTTTAAAAAAAATATAGCTCTGGAAAACCTCAGACGTTTTTTCCTAAAGCTGACTCCACAAAAAAGATCAAAAGGCAAGTTAATTTTATAATGCCGGAGCCTTTCCGGCTGCCGCACGATCATCTGTCTTTTTGCATTAGAAAAAGAGGAGGGGGGGGTGCCTCAAAATGGCCATTGAGCGAATTCGGCCCTTTCTTCGGCCACCCTTGTCCTCGACTTATGACCGCACAACGGAGCCCAACATTTTTGCCGCTAAGCGAGGCTAGTGATTAACGAGAGCGTTGTCCTGTTCTGTGACCCTTTTGCCGCAGCGTTGTTAAGCAAATTGGTGGAATTGTTCAGTGAATCGTGCCGTGGGTAAAAGTGAGTTTTATCCGGTGGTGAAATCCACAATTTTGTTTTACTACCGGTTCCCCTGGGCGTGGCAGGGGAAGGATACTGCACAATCTCCATTCCCACCCCACTCCTGGGGGAAGTATACTGCAAAATCCCCATTCCCACCCCACTCCTGGGGGAAGGATACTGCAAAATCCCCATTCCCACCCCACTTGGGGGCCAGCCAGAGGTGGTATTTGCAGGTTCTCCGAACTGCTCAAAATTTCTGCTACCGGTTCGTCAGAACCTCTCAGAACCTGCTGGATTTCACCCTTGGTTTTATCCCTTCTTACGACCTCCCTTGCCTCTGTTATTAAGCGGATCGCTGCGGTTGATAAGTTAGTAACCCGGTGGTTAAGTGAATCCTGGCTTCCTCTCCCACCCACCCACCCCCAGTTGACTTTGCTGGTCAGAAGGTCTCAAAAGGGGGATTGCGTGACCCCCGGGACACGTCATAAATAGGAGGCAGTTGATTATGTGACTGTGGGGATGTTGCAACGGTCCTTAAGTGTGAACGCTGGTCATATACGCCAGCTTTTTCGGTGCCGCTGTGTCTTTGAATGGTCACTAAGCGAACGGTTGTAAGTCCGGGGCTGCTTGAAAATAAAATTGTCTTTCTGGGCTCTTCCTATTTCCTCCTGTCCTGCTCAAATTGAAATTTTCTCTACATTTCCTCTAAATTTCAGTTGAGGAAATGGTAAATTACTATAGCTCTCGCCTCACAATCCTAGGTAGAGGCAGATATTTCTCTCTCTGGGCACAATGAGAATTTAATTGCTGAACAAAACTCCTCATTGGCAACAAGAAAGGCATCCGGCCAGTAAAGACTCAGCTCCATTCAGTTGCTCAGACTCCACCCCGCAGGGAATTATGGAGCCATTAAAAGAAGATGGAAGTGGTCAGTTCCTATCTTAGGTTGCAATGGGGCAATTGATTTTGGGGAGGGGGATTTGATGGACCCTAGTGGGGGTTTTTTTTGGGGGGGGGGCGGCATCTCCTACTTTGGAAGCCAGAGTCAACTCTGTTCTGCCTCAGAGCAAAAAAGTTGCTTGAGGGCCCCCTCCCCCGCGAATGAGGGGAAAAATAGCTACAGAAGTGCGAGCCGAGAGTGAGCTCCTGGGCATACTCAGAGTGCGCAGAGAAGGACTCTCTCGTGATGCTTGGAAAAATAACAAGGGAGGCGTGTCCTGGAGCTGAAATGTCTGATCTGAGAAAAACTGCTGTTGTGGCACTTTTTTGGGGGGGGAATTCCCTCCTTGGGAGTGCAGAAGGCCAGCTGGCACGGTCCTCGTAACTTCTGCACGGTTAAAATGCTCCTTTTGCACAGTGCCCTCGGGGTTGTGCGTCCCTCCGCTGGTTGTTGTTGGCTGGGAAATGCAGGGGGGGGAAACTGGAGAGGATCAGGCGCTAATCTTTAGGATTCATGGCGTGTTCAGGAGCCAGGGACGAGGAAGGGAACAGAGCACAAGGCTCGGACACTTGCGGTGGGGCAGGGGAGATCTTGGACTAGCAACAGAGAGACCCTCCAAAGCCGTGTTTCTCAACCGTGGCCGCTTGAAGAGGGGTGGACTTCCAATTCCCAGAATCCCCCATCCAGTATGAGTGGACTTCAACTCCCAGAAGCTCGCAACTGGCATGGGTGGACTTCAGTTCCCAAAATCCCTCAACCACCATGGGTGGACTTCAACTCCCAGAATCCCTCAACCACCATGGGTGGACTTCAACTCCCAGAATCCCTCAACCACCACGGGTGGACTTCAACTCCCAGAATCCCTCAACCACCATGGGTAGACTTCAACTCCCAGAATCCCTCAACCACCATGGGTGGACTTCAACTCCCAGAATCCCTCAGCCACCATGAGTGGACTTCAACTCCCAGAATCCCTCAACCACCATGAGTGGACTTCAACTCCCAGAATCCCTCAACCACCATGAGTGGACTTCAACTCCCAGAATCCCCCATCCAGTATGAGTGGACTTCAACTCCCAGAAGCTCGCAACTGGTATGGGTGGACTTCAGTTCCCCAAATCCCTCAATCACCATGAGTGGACTTCAACCTTGGAAGCTTGAAGATGGGTGGATTCAACTCCCAGAATCCCTCAACCACCATGAGTGGACTTCAACTCCCAGAATCCCTCAACCACCATGGGTGGACTTCAACTCCCAGAATCCCCCATCCCGTATGAGTGGAACTTCAACTTCCAGAAGCTCCCAAACTGGCATGGTTGGATGTCAACCCTCAGAATTCCCAGCCACCATGGGTGGACTTCAAGGATACCCCAGCCAGCATTCTGGGAGTTGGAAGTCCACCCATCGTAAAGATGGTTGAGGTTGAGAAACACTGCCTGTCAACCAGGACTTCCCAATCTTGATGTGTGAACTTTAAGAACTCCCAGAATTCCCCCTTAGCCACTGGTTAGATTTCAATTTCCAGCATGGCTGGCTGGGGAATTCTGGGAGTTGCAAGTCTACCTATCTTCAATTGGCCAAGATTAGCAACCTCTGCCCTAGAAGAGGTTGGCCGGCGGTCTCACGCTCTCAGCCTGGCCTACCCCACAGGGGTGGCGCGGTGGAGAAAACGGGGAATGCCCTATAATATGCTTTAAAAGCTCCTTGATTGGAAAGACAGGCTATAAATCTCTTTTAACTAGAGGGACGTTAATCCTTTAGTTCAGTGTTTCTCAACCTTGGAAGCTTGAAGATGGGTGGATTCAACTCCCAGAATCCCCCAGCGAGCAGCGCTGGCTGGGGGATTCTGGGAGTTGAAGTCCACCCATCTTCAAGCTACCAAGGTTGAGAAACCTTGCTTTAGTTGGCTTCTCTAAACCACAGAGAGCTCCAACAAGCCCGTTTTCTGGCCAGCGGAGCTTCTATTTCTAGATTGGACCTTTGACGTCATCTCTGGGCATAGCTCCCCCCTCCCCACCTCGTCCCCCTCCCACTCTTGGGGCACAGCTGGTCAATGCTGTGGGTTCGAGAGGATAGAAACGAAGCCATGGGGAGGTGGCTTTTTCTTTCAGGCAGGCTGCTGTAGAAATGAAGGGCACCATTTCTGACCAGGTTTTTTTTTGGTGGCTTGCAGATGTTCTGGGCGGAGGAAGTGGGGCATCCTTCAGAATTGCGGAGAGAGAGGTTGTGTGTGTATGTGTGTGTGAGGGTCACTTTGATGAAACCCGGGATTGGGAGGACGAGGGGGGGGCTGCAAGGCTGGGCATGCAAATGCGCCAAGGTTGGGTGTGGCTGCATCCTTTGGAAGCATCTCTTCCAAGCCTCCCCTAGAATTGGCTCATTTCCTTCCCCCCACCCCTGGTGATGGGGAGGGGGAGAGAATTGGGAGCAGGGGGGAAAAAAAGAGGGGGTGGACACGTCCACAGAGGAGGGGAGGGCAGCCTGTGGGGCAGGCACCCACCTTCGGAAGGAATGGGCGCCAGCAGTTTTTATTTGCGGATTGAAGCTGGGCTCGGATTGATTTGTCTGGGGAGGGGGTTGAAAAGAGGGCGGGGGAGGGAAAGCCGGGGGAAACGGTGGGGGGCGGCTGCTTCTCTCCGCCAGTGATTCAGGGCTGGAACCAGGCGGTGGAGCTTTTTGCAAAAAATAAATAAATAAAATAAAATCTCCCCCCCATCCTGCCGCCCACATAATTGTCATGATGGAAGCTGCAGGTTGGTACCTCCCACTCCCCACTCTTTCAGTGTGTGTGTGTTTTTTTTTTTGCAGAGGTGGGCTGGCTTCCCCCTCCCCGCCAACCAGCCCTCCATCAACACACACACACACACACACACACACACACACACAGAGAGAGAGAGAGAGAGTCCCTCGGCCCCCCACTCTCCAATAGCAATTGGATTCTTAGCATTTTTGGTTTTGTTTTGTTTTGTTTTTGGCAGATGTTAAATATTTGTCCTGCTGCAAAAAAAAAAAAGTGGGGGGGAAGAAGAGAAGCGGGTGGGAGAACAAGGGCAGGATTGTGAGGTTTAGAGAGCCCAGTGGCTGAGGGGGGTGGGGGGGGGAGAGTGGGGGTGGGGAGGGGAAAGAGGCTCCTGTTTCAATCCTTTGTCGCTCTGGAAAAGCAGATGTGGGGTGCCGTGGGGCGGCTGGTTGCGTTGGTCGGAGAGGCAGCCCTTGGTGGCAAGAGAAGCCATTTAAAGTTGCCTTCCTAGGTGATGGGGAAATATATATATTCTCCCCCCCACCCACCCCCAGCATTGAGAAGAAGAGGAACCTGGGAATTTTCCAAGCTTAAAAAAAAAAAAGAGGTTTAGTTTGCTTTGCTTGGGAGAAGAAGTGTTTTTTTAAAAAAAAAAAGAAAAGAAAAGAGGGAGGGAGGGAGGGAAGGAAAGGAAAGGAAAGGAAGAAAGGAAGAGAAAGAAAGGAAGGAAGGAAGAAAGGGAGGGAGGGAAAGAAAGAAAGAAAGAAAGAAAGAAAGAAAGAAGAGAAAGGGAATGAGGGAGGGAGGGAGAGAGAGAGAGAAAGAAAGGGAGGGAGGAAGAAAGAGAAAGAAAGAAAGGGAAGGAGGGAGGGAGAGATAGAGACAGAGAAAGAAAGAAAGAGAAGGGAGGGAGGGAGGAAGAGAGAAAGAAAGAAAAAAAGAAAAAAAGAGGGAGGGAGGAAGGGAGAGAGAGAAAAAAAGGAAAGAAAGGAAGAAGGAAAGGAAAGAAGGAAAGAAAGAAAAAGGGAGAGAAAGGAGAGAAAGAAAGAGAAAAAGAAAGAAGGTAGCTTTTAAGGTCTAAGGATTGCTCTCAGAAGATTTTCTGCCTTGCTTGGAGCCCGCCTGCATCTCTGTTGGCCACACCTTGAGGGCATCTCCTGGACTCGGTTGGGCTTTGTGGTGGGTGGATGGGGTTACAGCAGGAGCCTTCTGACATGGGGGTGTTTCTCTGGAGGACAACAAGGGTGTGTTAAAGGAGAATTTGGAATGGAATAGAGCTGGAAGGGACCTTGAAGGTCATCTAGTCCAGCCCCCTGCTCAAGTGACAAGTGACTGTCCAGTCTCTTCTTAAAAACCTCCAGTGATGGAGTGCCGATTTCTGGAGGCAACTTCTGTTCCACTGGTTAATTGTCCTCACTGTTAGGAAGTTTCTCCTTAATTCCAGGTTGCTTCTCTCTTTGATGAGCTTACACCTGTTGTTTCTTGTCCTACCTTCAGGTGCTTTGGAGAATAGCTTGGCTCCCTCTTCTTTGGGGCAGCCCCTGAGATATTGGAAGACTGCTATCATGTCTCCCCTGGTCCTTCTTTTCTTTAGACTAGCCAAGCCCAAAATCCTTGGCAAGTGGAAGACCTGTGGACTTCATCTCCCAGAATTCCCCAGCCAGCATTTAAGACCAATTGCAACGTTCTGTGGTCACATGACCACGGTTTAGGATGTGTTCCCTTGGATTCCAACTAATGACACCCATAGGAATATACCGATTTCCTTAATGACCACTGAGTTCATTTAATGACTGCCCCATTTGCTTAACAACAAAATATCAGGTCCGGTCATGTGGGTTAACTCAACTTAAGACCGTCATGACTTACGGGAGAAATTCCCGGCTCCCTTACAATCCTACCTATCCCATCTACCTAGCTAGCTCCATCACGGTTATATCTCCATTAAGGTCGTAAGTCGAGGACTCCCTACTGTGTTTCCCCCAAAAAAAGAACAGGTCTTATATTAATTTTTGCTCCAAAAGACACATTAGGGTTTATTTTCCAGTTAGGTCTTATTTTGGGGGAAATACAGTACTAAATATGTTCGTCTGGCTGACAAGATTGTCACTGGGGCTTATTTTCCAGTCGACCCTTATTGTCAGGGAAACGGGGGTACCTATCAGTCACAACATTTCCCTTCATCCTGTTGATCTCCCAAAAGAAGGAGGATCGAAAAATCAGATTTCTTGCAGTCGCCAGGGATGTCCAGAGATGTCCGTCTTGGCCAAGGATTCTGGGAGCCGTAGTTCCCACATCTGCAGGCTGTGCAGCTGGGAAAGAATTCATCATCATCTTGAATTTGTAGCATCTTTTTTTTCTTAAAAGAGACCTCCAGGGGGGTGAGACCTCCTGGGCTGCCTTTCTCCAGTTGGCGAGAGGAATAAATTGCAGAAATGGTTGCTTGTTCCCTACCTCATCACCACGGCCTGTAGTAATTATTGAGTAGCTCTTTGTAGTTGGATCCCTTCCCTCCCACCACCACACACCCCAACACCCCCCACTCCGGGAACCATGATTTTCATCCGGTTCTCCTTACGGAGAAGAAGACAGTTTGTAGGTATTAAGAGTTGTGGTACGGTTTCTGGGGGTTGCAGATGGGGAATTTATTTCTCTCCCTGGCTGCAATCTCCTCCTTTTTCTCGACCGTAAAAGGGAAAAGCACAAACACAAAAAAAAGTTAAGTTCCCAGTTTTAATTAGAGACAAATCTAGAAGACAGTATTGGGCATTCTTAGCATCGCGCAGTTGGAGATGATTTTGTTATTTTTTTTATATATATATATAAAATAATTTTTATTGAGTATTTTACATTTTGAAACCAAACACACAATAGCAAAAGAAATCAAGAGGCAAAAACATAAAACAAAAACACACGTAAACCAGACGTTAAAATACTAACAACAGATATATACAATTTTACAACTTTCTGCATCGACTTTTGTCTTTATTCTTAGCTTTTACCCTCCCGCTCCTTCTCTTTATTTTTAAATATTCATAATTAACTGTTTTGTTAGCAGGATCATTATTTACATTTATATCCAGTATGTTAATATCTAATTTCACTTTATATTCTTATTTCTTAATTTGATTTCTGTTTTCCAACCATGTATAAAACCTATTCCACACTTTTATAATAATCTGAATCTTCTCTTTACTTTGATCTCCATTGTTAATTTATCCTTTTCGGCACATTCGAGGATTTTATTATTGTTTCTTCCGATTGGTGTATTGATTTTGCTATTTTATGGTCCCCAAAAAAACATCCCCAATAATTGAGTAAACTGAATGAATTCTAGGCTAAATTAAACCTGGGATTTGGAATAAGACTACGGGCAAGTGCTCAATTTACGGCCTCAAGGGAGCCCCACATTTTTGTTGCTAAGTGAACATTTGTTAAGTTTTGTCCCGTTTTACGGCTTTTCTTGCCACGGTTGTTAAGCCAATTGCTGCAGCTGTTAAGCGAGTCACAAGGTTGTTAAGCGAATCTGTTTTTTCCCCCTTGACTTTGCTTGTCAGAAGGTCGTAAAAGGGATCATGGGATGCTGCAACCATCATAAGTACATGCCAGTTGCCAAGCCCCTGACATCCTGGAGATGCGGCAACGGTCATAAGTGTGAAAAATGGTCCTTTTTTTTGGTGCCGTCGTAACTTTGAACAGTCACTAAGTGAACTGTCGTACGTCGAGAACTACCTGTACTGCAACAAGTATGAAAAACGGACATAAGTCACTTTTTTTCAGTACCATTGCAACTTCGACGAGTCACTAAACCAATTGTTGTGTGAATTGAGAACAACCTGTATCTATGCCATCTGGGCACAGGGGTGCACGTTTAAAATAAAAAAATTGGGAATATTTTTTATTTTATTAAAAAATATTCATTTTTTAATTTTTTAAAATGTTAAAAAATATTTAATTATTCATATAACTAGAGCAGCTAGAATCGTACTTGCGCAAGCTTGGAAAATGTCCACTATTCCAACAGACTGCAATAATCCGGAAAATTTTCGAATGCACAGAAATGGACAAACTTACTTTAGAATTAAACAAGACTCGGAATATTACTTACCTTGGGATAATTGGTATCAATGGATATTAATTAAAAATAAGGAATGTATAGAACAAAATAAGATCTAAAATGTGATTAAATATGTCGATTAAGTAAGAACATGTGGGAATAGATGAAGAAAGCTAAGAATTCAGTACTGTCAGAAAGACGTTGAATTGTATAATTATTACAGATGCATTTTTGTTATAGAGGTATTTTAACTTGTATTTTTGGATTTTAAGTGTTAATAAAGGTTTTTCCAAAAAAAAAAAAAAAATTGGGACGGGATGAGGTGGAGTCTTTTCCATCCATCCCCTTCTCCCCTTCCCCCCAGGAAAGATTTCCCCTTGTCCTCCCCTCCTCTTCCCTTCCCTCCTTTTGTTCTGTGTGGTTGCCCATAATGGGGACAACATGGAATTTTTTAACGTTTGAACGTACATCCTACTCTCAGCTGCGTTAAATTACTCGGGGGTGGGGGGTTTCTCTTTGTGCAGAAATATCGAACAATGCAACACTCGTTTTCAGAATTTTGGGGTCTGGGTGGGAATGGATCTCTTGGTCTCTTCAGTGGAGTTTTTAATTCGGCCCAGGATTGAGGAGGAGGGTAACCATGTGGAAGAACGGGTCGAAAAGACCCCTCCCCTTCTTCTCCCTCCCTCTCCCAAGGCATGTTACATGATGCACGTTTGAGGTCTGCGCTCCAGCAAATGCACAAAAAAAATGGAACAGAGGTTGCCAACGGCTGGTCAAGAGGTCTTTGTCGCCCCCCCTCCAAAAAACAGGATTGTTGCGTTACTCCTTGCCTCTCCTAATTAGTAATTGGGGTGGAGGGAAGGTTGGCAGATGGCCAAGGTCTGTGGAGCATCAGCCCCTCATTATGAGCAAGCCCACCCTCCCCTTTAATTGGACTCAAATGAGAGAGAAGGAGAGAAGAGTCTTTTAAAACAAGATTCTTGGGCAGCCCCTACGGGGTAGGGAGGAGAGGAGGGTCTTGTGTCTCTTTCGCCCTCCTAAGAAATCTTTGTCCAATTTGGCAAGTCTGGCTCAGGCGTTGAGGCTAATATTAAGCAGCTGGTGGTCATTCAGGAATAGCGGGGAAGGCACCAGGGGGCTGGTCCTAAGGGTCAAAGGGGTCCTTTGAATGGAGAGTTTTCCCTCCCTTGAAGGCCGTTGCGTTATGCAGAGGGGAGAGAATATTTGGAGCTCAGGGTGGAACTGTGGGGTCCTTGGTGTACCCTGAGCTTGGTGGTTTTTTTGCAGATGTTTCATGACCCAGCTAGGTAACATTTATCAATGCTAGGGGGAAGAGGGGTTTGAGGAGGAAAAGGAGAGGACTGTGGGGCCCGTGGTTTTCTTGCAGATGTTTCATGATCCAGCTAGCTAATGTCATTAGTAACCTTCCTTCCTTTTCCTTCCTTCCTTCCTTCCTTCCTTCCTTCCTTCCTTCCTTCCTTCCTTCCTTCCTCTTGGTGCTTTCTGAGCTTGATGGTTTTCTTACAGATGTTTCATGACCCAACTAGCTAATGTCATTAGTATCCTTCCTTCCTTCCTTCCTTCCTTCCTCTTGGTGCTTTCTGAGCTTGGTGGTTTTCTTACAGATGTTTCATGACCCAACAAAGTACAATCATCAGCACTATCAAGTTTTAATAATGAAACATCTGCAAGAAAACCATCAAGCTCAGAGACCCGCAGGCACCCCCTCCCCCAAAGTGAGGGATTGCTTTAGCCTCCTGGGGAGGATCAGCCGGAGAGTTCTCCATCCAACTCGAGGAAATTGCTGCTTCCTTGTCAATGCCCAGTGGCAGCCTTGGAAATAACTATCCCAGTTTGCAAAGCTAGGTTTTGCGTCAAGAACGGAGAAGGAGATGCGCCGGAGAAAGAGGCATTGTTGTCCTTGTTGTTTTCAAACTTGGGGGGATGGGGGTTGCACGCATGCCTTTCGCTGAACACCCACAGTTTTTGTCAAGGTTCATTCACTGGCAGTCCACCCACCCTGAAATTCTGGAGGACGGGAGGCGAGAGAAAACGCCGCCCTCCTAACGTGAAAACAAGAAAGTGGAAACGGGGAGGAATCGCACAAAACCAAGAGTTGAGAATTAAAAATGTCCTTTATAAACACGTTTGGAAACGATGAATCCCTGCTAAAAAGCATTTGGTCACAATAACAGGTGGTTCTGTCTGATGATGAAGATGATGATGATGATGATGATGATGATGATGATGATATCCATTCCGTCGTGTCCCACTCTTGGTGATTCTAAGGGCCAGGTGGTCTCTCCACGTCTTCAAATCTTGGACTGCTCCTTTGAGTTGTTCTAAGCTGTGGCCAGTTTTGGTGGCCAGTTTTGGATGCGGTGGCTGAGCTTGTCGATCGGAAGGTTGGCAGTTCAGCGGTTCGAATCCCGAGTGCCGCGTGACGGGGTGAGCTCCCGTGACTTGTCCCAGCTTCTGCCAACCTAGCAGTTCGAAAGCAGGTAAAAAATAGGGACCACCTTTGGTGGGAAGGGAACAGCGTTCCGTGCGCCTTTGAGCGTTGAGTCATGCCGGCCACATAACCACGGAGACGTCTTCGGACAGCGCTGGCTCTTCGGCTTTGAAACGGAGATGAGCACTGCCCCCTAGAGTCAGGAACGACTAGCACATATGTCTCAGGGGAACCTTTACCCTTAGCCACCGTATTTCTGACAGCCTGGTTTCCTTATACCACGAAGATAATTGCTTTCTCCAGTGAATTCCACCCCCACCTCTTTTGGCATGACCTGGCCAAAAGAAGTGAGGTGCAATTTTGTGATTTTTTTTGCCTTCCAGTGCCATGTCTGGTGTTACCTGCTCCAATACTTGCTTGTTAGTCACCTTTGCTGTCCAAGGAATACACGATCACCTTCGTTTTTTTTTTTTTTTAATTTGATTTATCTGCCGCCCTTCTCCGGAGACTCAGGGCGGCTTACAGTGCGTTAAGCAATAGCCTTCATCCTTTTGTATATTTATACAAAGTCAGCTTATTGCCCCCACAATTGGGTCCTCATTTCACCTACCTTAGAAAGGATGGAAGGCCGAGTCAACCTTGAGCCTGGGGAGATTCAAACTTACAGTAATTGCAGACAGCTGGTTTTAATCACAATGCTTTCAGTCTGTTGAGCCACCAGGCCCTCCCTCTTTCCCTCCCTCCCTCCCTTCTTTTTCTTTCTTTCTTTCTCTCTCTCTCTCTTTCTTTTTTTTTTTTTAATTTGACTTATATGCCGCCCTTCTTCGGAGACTCAGGGCTGCTTACAATGCGTTAAGCAATAGCCTTCATCCTTTTGTATATTTATACAAAGTCAGCTTATTGCCCCCACAAACTGGGTCCTCAATTTACCTACCTTAGAAAGGATGGAAGGCCGAGTCAACCTTGAGCCTGGCGAGATTCGAACCTGCAGTTATTGCAGGCAGCTGGATGATAATAACAAGGTATTAGTCTACTGCGCCACCAGGCTCTTTTGCCAAACCTACCTCTCGATTTGGGCTACAACTTTCCTTGCCTCTGGACAGAATACCCTATTGCTCTTTCTTTCTTTAAGGCGACCTATACATCACTTGGCTCTTTCCCTTCAGTTCTCTCTTCCTCCTCTCTCCTTATTGCAAACCAATGAGTTTTTTTTTTAATATATTATTTTTGCTGTTTTCCCAATTGACGTGATGCAGAGTTGCATCGATCCAGGGTTAAGAATCCTTAGGATGCCGTCCTCCCAGATTGATCTTGATTGGATTGTGCAGAAATAAATTCTACCGGCAAAGCATTCCTGGCTGAGAATTGAACCCCTATTCTTGCAGGCCGAGGCAGGGCTTTTCTCTGGAGGAGGGGTCTCCAACCTTGGCAAGTTTTTAAAGTCTTGTGGACTTCAATTCCCAGAAATCCTCAGCCAGCAGAGAGTTGAAGTCTACAGGTCTTAAAGTTGCCAAGGTTGGAGACCCCTGCTCTGGAGGAAGGGAGAAGAGCAGTGGTGAAATCCATTTTTTTTTTACTACCGGTTCTGTGGGCGTGGCAGGGAAAGGATATTGCAAAATCCCCATTCCCACCCCACTCCAGGGGAAGGATACTGCAAAATCCCCATTTCCTCCCCACTCCAGGGGAAGGATACTGTAAAATCTCCATTCCCATCCCACTCCAAGGGAAGGATACTGCAAAATCCCCATTTCCTCCCCACTCCAGGGGAAGGATACTGCAGAATCCCCATTCCCACCCCACTCTGGGGCCAGCCAGAGGTGGTAATTGCCGGTTCTCTGAACTGCTCAAAATTTCCGCTACCGGTTCTCCAGAACCTGCTGGATTTCACCCCTTGAGAAGAGGGTTCAAAGCACAATAGGCTGCAATGATTTGGGTCAAGAGACCCGTCCTTAAAAATCTGTTCCTATCCCTGGTGATCAAGGAGTATCTGTTTTGGTTAGCCTGGCCGGAGACCAAAGTGGAAACTCCTGCTTTGCCCTTTAATTGATGCCTAGGGAAGGAAGAGCAGAGCTGGAAACCTACCCACCCTTTCTAAAAACAAAAAATAAAATAATGATGAGCAGAGTGGATTGGAAGTCCCCACCTTTGCATCTGGGCTATTCCCACAGCCCACCCCCCTCTAGGTTTCCAGAGAGCAACAGGTGGGCTGCTTGTCCCTGGACTGAAGTCGGGTTAATTTTTTTGCTCAGCCGTGAACCTGGGAAAAAACACTATGAATGGACTTATTATCCGCAAGAGTGTGCAGCTGGCCGGAGTTGGCACCGGTAGCTGCGTTGGCTCTCCAGAGACTCCGAAAGGGTGAACCCAGTTGGCAGGGCGAGCTTTAAAAGATGGCAGGAGGGCAGAGCCAGAGTTTGCCTCCTAGTCTCTGCCCGAGATTTCAGCTTTGCTGAATGATTTTGCACGACATAAGCCTACCTAAGATTGAAAAACCAGGCTCGTCAGACGTTACATCTTTTCTATCTTGCTCTACGGAGTGGAGTTTTGGTCTCGGACAGAAAGCCACTTGAAGAGACCAAAAGCGTTTGAAATGTGGATTTACAGGCGGCTGTTACGTATAAGTTGGGTTGACAAAATCAGAAATGAAGAGGGGGATAAGCCGCCTGGGAAAAGCCAAGGGAAATCATCAAAACCATTAAAAAAAAAGCGAAAGTTAGAATATTTTGGACATTGTGATGCGACACCCAGAAAAATACAGCATCCTTCACTTAATCCTCCAAGGAAAGATTGAAGGCAAAGGAGGTCCAGGCTCAGGGGTGGGCTTCAAAAGTTTAGCAATAGGTTCTCTGCTCTGTTGCTGGGTGGGCGTGGCTATCATGGGTGTGGCCTAGTCAGCCTCCTGCACCACAGCAGGGAGGGGATTTTTGCCCTCCCCAGGCTCCGGAGGCTTTCCTCGAGCCTCCGGGAGGGTGAAAACGGCCTCCCCAGGCTCCAGAGGCCCTCTGGAGGCTGGAAATGGGCCCGTTTCCGGCCTTCCCAAACTTCTTCTTTTTTGTCCTCCCTACGTGCGCGCCCTGTACTTACCTGCACCCAAAATCCAAAACAGGCCGCGTTGGGGACTCCTGGGAGGGGAGGGGTGGGCTGGGCCAGCCAGGAGTGGTATTTGGGGGTTCTCCAAACTGCACAGAATCTTAGCTAGAGGTTCTCCCGAACCCCTAGCAGCCCCATCCCTGTCATGGCTTGGTGGCGCAGTGGACTAAACCGCTGCTGTTAAAGTAGTACTTAGCTGCCAGCTGCCTGCAATTACTGCGAGTTCAATTCTCACCAGGCTCAAGGTTGACTCAGCCTTCCATTCTTCCGAGGTAGGTAAAATGAGGACCCGATTTGTGGGAGCAATAAGCTGACTTTGTATAAAGTAGAACACCACTTAGGACCAAAAAGCCCTACTAAGGAGCTATATACAAAAGTATGAAGGCTATTGCTTAACGCATTGTAAGCCGCACTGAATCTCCGGAGAAGGGCGGCATATATAACTCGAACTAATAAATAAATAAATGGCTTCAAAACCTAAGGGACCGGTTTGGACAAAACTCAGCAGCACTTTTTCGTGTGGCTGTTGATAAAAATAGGATCACCGACGTCCAGTGATGGATATAGAAGAAGAAGAGGAAGAGGAGGAAGAGGAAGAAGAAGAGGAGGAGGAGGAGGAGAAGGAAGAAGGGAGGAGGAGGAGGAGGGGGAGGGGGAGGAGGAGGAGGGGAGAAGAAGAAGAAGAAGAGGAGGAGGAGGAGAAGGGAGAAGGAGGAGGAGAAGGAGAAGAAGAAGAAGAAGAAGGAGGAGGAGGAGAAGGAGAAGAAGAAGAAGAAGGAGGAGGAGGAGGAGGAGAAGGAGGAGAAGAAGGAGGAGGAGAAGGAGGAGAAGAAGAAGAAGAAGAAGAAGAAGAAGAAGAAGAAGAAGAAGAAGAAGAAGAAGAAGAAGAAGAAGAAGAAGAAGAAGAAGAAGAAGAAGAAGAAGAAGAAGAAGAAGAGAAATTATTTTGTTCTCACCAGGAGAGGGGTGTGAAATAGCATCTCCGCAGGTCTTGGAAAGGCTGATCTTCTGCTTCCTTCCACCTGCCAGATGTGACTCGCACACCCTTCGCGTTCCCCAGGGGTTGGTGGGTTGTGTTGCTTTGCTGCTTTGATGGGAAGGCAGTTCTCTTGGGGCAGTTTTTGCAAATTGGGGTAATGAGGAAGAGAAGGGAGGGGGGGTACCACCTGCAGGCGTAAGCCAGGATGTGCTGAATAAGCAGTCCTTGGGGGTTTTTTTGGGGGGTGGGAGTGGGGAGGAAGGAAGGGGTCGCTGGGTCGTCTTAGTCAAGAGAGCAGGAATGAAGAGAGATTAAAAAGTAAAACACCCTATTCTTAAAACGCCTGGCTTTGAAAGGGGACCTTTGAATTATTTCCTGATGCCTTAATTGGTGGATGCAATGACCTTTTTTAACGAGGGAAGATGCTTAACAATTCCTAGCCTATTTTACAGAGGGGAGGGTCAATTCAGGAACCTATTTGTGTGTTGGGGGGAGGATATTGTGCAAAGAAGAAGGGTTTGGAACATGCAACCTCATTTGGAGAATTGAGCGCACAGCTAAGAAAACAGCGTGGGGCTCTCCGAGGCGAGGCAAGTATCCGATTTTTAATCCCAAATTCAATTAACGGAATTGCAAGTCTCAAGGATGCTTTCCCCTCCTCCGTTGAAGATTTCCCAGTCACCTATAAAACAATTCGGCGACACGCAGGAGGCCGCATCCAAAATTTGGGGAACCAATCATGTGGACCAGAAACTTAGACCTTAAAATGATCTTTTTCAACACATTGGAGGTTATTTCTTTTCTTTTCTTTTAAATTTTTTTATTAATAATTCAAATTTACATGGCTTGACATCTTCGGTTTCTAACATTTCCATCTAATTCAAATTAATAAGTAATATATTCCTTAATCTATATACAAATATACATCTCTTATTTCATTACATGTCAAGCATACTACATAATTCCTCCTAACCAACTACCGTGTTTTCCCGAAAATAAGACCCTGTCTTACATTTTTTTGAACCCTGAAATAAGCGCTTGGACTTATTGCCATGCACTCAAAAGCCCGATTGGGCTTATTATCGGGGGATGTCTTATTTTGGGGAAAACGGGGTATATCCATATCCAATAAACCTATATCTCAATCACAAGTTCGGTATACATTGACATATATTATTTCTAGACATTCACTACACCACCTTCTTGGCGTTCTTCCTCTTGTCTAACCATTCATAAAATTTAGTCCAGATTTCATAATACGTTGATTGGTTTTTATTTTTGAGTTCCAAAGTGAGTCTGTCCATTTCTGCACAATTGTAGATTTTACGTAACACTGAAGGTGTTTCTTTACTCTTCCATTTCTGAGCAAATGCTATTCTTGCAGCGGTTAATATATGTAATATTAGGTAGGTTGCATTTTTATTATATTTACCGTCTGTCATTCCCAATAAGAAAAATTCTGGTTTGACTTCTATTTTAATTGTTAAAATCTCTTCTAGGCAGCTCTTTATTTGATACCAAAAACTTTCTGTTTTTTAAGCACTCCCACCACATGTGGTAATAGAACCCTGGGACCACCTCACATTTCCAACATCTTGGAAAAATATTTTTTGCTAACTTTTGCCAATCTTGTGGGTGGGATATGCCACCTGTAAAACCTTTTATACAGGTTTTCTTCATATGAGGTCGCCAATGTAATTTTAATATTTTTCCCCCATAACATTGGAGGCTATTTAATTGCCTTTCCCCCAACAGAATGTTTCTGTTGTCTTTTCGCACCCTCCCAAAGGGGTAGTAATGTTCCTTGAGGCCATCTTGATCTAAAGCAGAATTCTGCCTCCGGCATAAATAATATCAATATTGCAGTTCTCTTCAAGGCATTTGTTTGGCTTCCCCTGACCCCAAGAAATGTCCTATGGGCTGAACTGAGAGAGGAGGGCAGAGCTGCTGTACTGCTTCCTCTGGGACTGTGTGCTCGGAGCTGCCAGTCGGTGCTGTTCAGCTGGGTTTGCTGCAGCCTCGTGTCCCAGCAGAGCCAAAGAAATCTCATTGTGCTTTTCTGTAAGGATTCAAACAACCCCTGCAGCTTGGCGCACGTGACCTCATGCAGTCCACGCTCCTGGGGTTGCGGCCAGAAGTTGCTGCTTTTCTTCCCCAAGATTTATCCACAATCTTTGCGGGGAAAGGGGAAGGGTTGGGAGGGCCAGGCTTAGGGCTTCTCTGAAGTTCTAATTTCCGTCTTGTTGCGTGTTGTCACAAGTTTCTCTGGCTTCAAAGCTGAAGATGGGCAAAATGACCCATCAGCTCCTGGCCTCCCGTTCTTGCCTTCCTCGACGTCGTCGAGCCGAAAGGTTAGCTGGAAGAATTGTGGGCTGGATGAAAAGACATGGGGCTTGGCCATCTCTGGATTTTGATAAAAGGGGACAATTGAAGAATCGTAACAGAATAACCGAGTTGGAAGGGACCTGGGAGGTCTTCTAATCCAACCCCCTGCTTAAGCAGGGTATATACCAGGGATGGCGAACCTTTTCGGCACTGAGTGCCCAAACTGGAACGTGTGCCACACACGCGCCATAGCCCCGCAAACCTGAAGACCAGCTGGCTGGTGCACATGTGCCAACTGATCTTCGCACGTGCTGGAGTGCTGGAAGTCCGAAGACCAGGTGACCATGTGCGCGCCAGCAAGCTGGTCTTCAGATTTCCAGGGCTCCGGCACATGCAAAGATCAGCTGGTTGGCGTGCATGTGCGCGCCAGAAACCAAAAGAGCAGTTGGCGACACCGTGCTTGCCCACAGAGAGGGCTCATTCCACTGATTAATTGTTCTGTCAGGAAGTTTCTCCTTATTTTTTTTTTAATTTTTATTATTCATATTTCTATGCCGCCCACTCTCCGAGGATTCTGGGCGGCTTACACCAAAGACAGTATACTAAATAGCATATTGCCCCCCAACAATCTGGGTCCTCGTTTTACCCACCTCGGAAGGATGGAAGGCTGAGTCAACCTTGAGCCTGGTGAGATTTGATCCGCTGATCTGCTGAACAGCTGAAGTAGCTGCAGTACTGCACTCTAACCACTGCGCCACCTCGGCTCCTTAGTTCTAGGTTGCTTCTCTCCTTGGTTAGTTTCCATCCATTGCTTCTAGTCCCGCCTTGGAGAATAGATTAACCCCTTCTTTTTTGTGGCAGCCCCTCAAATATTGGAACACTGCTATCATGTCAACCCTAGTCCTTCTTTTTCATCAAGCTAGACATATCCAATTCCTGCAACCCCCAGTCCCCTGATCGTCTTCGTTGCTCTTCTCTGCACTCACTCTTGGATTTTAAGCAATTACTGTTCCTTTCGGCAAATGCTTGCTCATGTTTCCAGCTGCATCCCCCACCACAATTCTTCCTCCCTGCAAAAATCTAGGATGAGTCAAGCTTTCCCCTGTGGCCTCCACCCCCTCTCCCCACCCCACCCCTCTGCTCATCTCCCTCCTTAATTGCCACACTGGGAAATCATCTGACTTCGGAGCCTTTGTCTGACCTTCAGGAGGCTAGTAATTAAACGTCTGCCTGCCTGCCTGCCTTGGGATCTGCCAATGGTGCTTTTTGGGGTTCAAGCTGAACAGAGCTAGCTCTTTCCTCCCCTTCACACCCCACTTCTGGCTTTGCAGAGAAATTGAGAAAGGGGCTGCAGCATCCAAGAATTGCTGTAGAGCAAGGCTGCCCAACCTTGGCAACTTTGAAGACTTGTGGACTTCAACTCCCAGAAATTCCCCAGCCAGCAAAGGGTTTTTAAGTCCTCAAAATTTAACTTAAAAAACCCCTAAAACCAAGCTTTTGAAGGGGTTTTTAAAGGTTTTAAAACTCCAAAACCTTAAAGGTAAAAGTTCCCCTTGCACATATGTGCTAGTCGTTCTCGACTCTAGGGGGTGGTGCTCATCTCCGTTACAAAGCCGAAGAGCCAGTGCTGTCCGAAGACGTCTCCGTGGTCATGTGGCCGGCATGACTAAATGCCAAAGGCGCATGGAACGCTGTTCCCACCAAAGGTGGTTCCCTATTTTTCTACTTGCATTTTTTACGTGCTTTCAAACTGCTGGGTTGGCAGAAGCTGGGACAAGGAACAGGAGCTCACCCCGTTAGGCGGCACCAGGGATTCGAACCTCTGAACTGCCGACCTTTTGATCGATAAGCTCAGCATCTTAGCCACTGAGCCATAGCGTCCCTTTGCTTTACTTACTACTTACTTAAACCTTACTACCTCTTTAAAACCAAGCTTGGAATTGAAGGTGGAAATTTCACTCGTGTGGTTGTAGCGCAAAGCCACAAGTATACCAAAAAATGCAGGCATGAGTGGGGTTACGGGGCTCCGGACAGGTAAATCTCAATCCAGGGACTGGATTTAATTTTTGTAGGGGTGCCCGGAAGGCTGAGATGCCTGGGCAACACTCTGGCAGTTGGAGGGTGTGCGTAGTTGACAAACACACTCAGCCTTTAGCTAAATCCAGCTGCCGCTGAGTAAACAGAGTGGGTTTAAGTCCCTGTCATCCTGTTCCATGATGCTGCGCGCCTTCTCCGTGTAGGCAGTTTCCATAGAAATAGATGTGGCTGGTTCTTTGGCCATAATTCAGAATTTTCTGCTCTAATAGTAGTAGCTCTGCTTCGCCGGCCGGAGGGGGTGGGGAGGGGGTGCAGAGGCAAGACCAGTGCCAAGGATGTGTGACGCTGGGCTACACAATAGCACTTAGACTTATATACCGCTTCACAATGCTTTTACAGCCCTCTCTAAGCAGTTTACAGAGTCAGCGTCTTGCCCCCAACAATCTGGGTCCTCATTTTACCCACCTCGGAAGGATGGAAGGAAGGCTCAGTCGACCTTGAGCCTGGTGGGATTTGAACTGCCAAATTACAGTCAGCCGGCAGTCAGCAGAAGGAGCCTGCAGTACTGCACTCTGACCACTGCACCACTGCGGCTCTATAATGACTTACAATCATTGATTTAATGACCGTTTGAACGTACAACAGCACTGAAAAAAGGGACGGGCAACTGATCCTCATGTTTATGGCCATCCCAGTGTCCCCATAGTCACATGAGTCTTTGCAATTTGCAATATTTGAGGGGCTGCCGCAGAGAGGAAGGGGGGGAGTCAAGCTATTTTCCAAAGCCTCCGAAGGCCAGACGAGGAATAATGGATGGAAACTGAACAAGGAGAGATTCAACCTAGAAATAAGGAGGAATTTTCTGACGGTGAGAACAATCAAGAAGTTGCCTTTGGAAGTTGTGGGAGCTTCATCACTGGAAGCTTTCAAGATGAAACTGAACTGCCATCTGCCAGAAATGGTGTAGGCAGGGTCTCCTGCTTGGACTAGATGACCTCCAAGGACCCTTCCAGCTCTGTTATTATTATTATTCTATTCTAATTCTGAGGGACAGTTCAAAAATGGTTTTATAACAGAATAACGGGAAAGGACGTGGTAGCTCAGTGGCTAAGACGCTGAGCTTGTTGATCGGCAGTTCAGCGGTTCAAATCCCTAGTGCCGTGTAATGGGGTGAGCTCCTACTTGTCCCAGCTTCTGCCAACCTAGCAGTTTGAAAGCAGGTAAAAAATGCAAGTAGAAAAATAGGGACCACCTTTGATGGGAAGGGAACAGAGTTCCGTGCACCTTTGGCATTGAGTCATGCCGGCCACATGACCACGGAGACGTCTTCGGACAGCGCTGGCTCTTTGGCTTTGAAACGGAGATGAGCAGCGGCCCCTAGAGTCGGGAACGATTAGCACGTATGTGCGAGTGGAACCTTTACCTTTAACAGTGTTAGAAAGGACCTTGGAGGTCTTATCCAACCCCCTGCTTTAAGCAGGAGACCCTCTTCCATTCTGGGCAAAGGGTTGTCCCAATTTCTTGAAAAGCTCCAATGATGAAGCACCCACAACTTCTGGAGGCCAAGCTTGCGTTGATGAATCGTTCTCACCGTTAGGAATTTTCTCCTTAGTTCTAGGTTGGTTTAAAAAGTGACTTACGACTGGTTTTTCACGCTTACGACCGTTGGCAGCATCCCCACGGTCACGTGATCAAAATTGATTGACCTACAAGGTCCCTTTTCAATGCTTTGTTATTCTGTACCTATCTGACCAACTTACATTTATGACGATTGCAGAATCCGAGGGTCAACCTTCCCAGGCAACGTCCATCGAGCATAACCAAGGGGGGAAAACCAGGTTTGCTTAACCAGAGCCTGATTTGCTTAACGACCCTGCCCCCCCCCCAAAAAACAGGTCATAAAAATCAGCCGTGCCTTGCTTAATAACCGCCTTGCTCAGCGATGGAAATTCTAATCCCGATTTTGTGGTCCGCAAATCGAGGATGCCCTGCAGAAGGGAGCTTTCCGGTCCATTTCTCCATTTTTTGCTTGGGTAGCAGAATGGATGGGTCATTTTCCCCCTTCCCTCCCTCCCCCCCCCCCCCCATCTTGCTCTGGCCGTCCGCTGAGTTTCCTTCCTTGCTCTAATTTTGCACGTCAGACGTTTTTATGGAGTCGATGCATTTTCACTGCCGGTAAGATAGGTTTATTTTTGTAAGGAAAAAAAAAGAAAGGCTTAATTTCCTGTCTGCACTTAAAGACCAAATGGACAGGAAGGCAAGCAACAGAAGGGCCTCTGAGTCCAAGAAACTCTTAAAACTCAAAAAAAAAAAAAGTCTTCAGAAGACAAACCTCTGAAACAGCCAGTGAAGACTTGGCTAGTAGAATCTGATACAAATTAACAGAGCTGGAAGGGTCCTTGGAGGTCATCTAGTCCAAGCAGGAGACCCAACACCATTTCTGACGAATGGCAGTCCAGTCTCTTCTTGAAACCTTCCAGGGATGAAGCTCCCACAACATCCAGCAGACAGGTATCCGACCTTGGTAACTTGAAGACCTGTGGACAGCTAGAATTCTGGGAGTTGAAGTCCACAGTTCTTCAAAATGGCCAATGTTGGACAACCCTATGGCTGTGTCCACCCCCCCCCCCCCATTTAAAGGCAGACTGTGTGCTGTAGGGGTTTAAGATTGTTGGACTTGGGACCAGGAAGACTCGGCTGAAGTCCACTGTGAACCGTGGAGCTCGTTGACGATTGAAGACCAAGTCAACCTTCTAACTCAACGTACTTGAAAGGGTTGTCTTGAGGGATGACATTGGAAGAGGGAAGGCCAGTTTGTCTCCAGCATTGGAGGAACCTTCAGACTGTGATCAATCTGAAGGAAATGGAATTCCGTGTGCTTCCAAAGAGAATAGAGATATTGGAGCCTGGCCATTGGTACCTCAAGCAAGACCTTGAGAAGGTCCACTACTCCACAAGAAGGTTGTGTCCTTAAGAATCCATGTTGTGCTTGGGTTGCCTTTGTTAATGGTGCGTAATCACCGGAGGCTCAGAATAGAACAGAACAGAACAGAGTTGGAAGGGACCTTGGAGGTCTTCTAGTCCAAGCCCCTGCTTAGGCAGGAAACCCTCCACCACTTCAGACAAATGGTTATCCAACATCTTCTTAAAAACTTCCAGTGTTGGAGCATTCACAACTTCTGGAGGCAAGTTGTTCTACGGATTAATTGTTCTCACTGTCAGGAAGTTTCTCCTTAGTTCTAAGTTGCTTCTCTCCTCGATTATTTTCCATCCGTTGCTTCTTGTCCTGCCTTCAAGTGCTTTGGAGAAGAGCTTGACTCCCTCTTCTTTGGGGCAGCCCCTGAGATATTGGAAGACTGCTATCATGTCTCCCCTGGTCCTTCTTTTCATCAGACTACCCAGTTCCTGCAACCGTTCTTCATATGCTTTAGCCTCCAGTCCCCTAATCTTCTTTGTTGCTCTTCTCTGCACTCTTTCTAGAGTCTCCACATCTTTTTTTACATCGTGGTGACCAAAACTGGATGCCGGATTCCAAGTGTGGCCTTACCAAGGCCTTATAAAGTGGTATTAGCACTTAACTCCTTGGCTGTCCTCCTGGGGAATGTCTGGATGCTATCTTGCTACTGTTCAGCTCTTCTCCGTGGGGTTTAGCTCAGAAGAGTGGGGCCACTGCATTCCTTTTCTTTCTTTCTCTTTTCTCCACGGGGTTCCTGCCATCTTGTCATTGTCTCTTTTAGCTGGCTGTCTCTGCCCCTGGAGGGTTTTTTTTTTGAGGTTTTTTTTTTTTTTTTTTTTTTTTTGGTGCTCACTTGGAGCAGAGACAGAAATGCTGAGGATGCAAATTCTGAACTCTGAGGAATTTCAAGAGCGGGACTTGCCAAGCATGTGAGAAGTTGGGGTTGGTCTGTGTGAATTTTGAGGAAGCAGCAGCAACTGCCGATAAAGCATTTTTCTCTCTCTTAGATTCCTCCCTGGGGGGTGAGCAGGGTCTTTGATAGGGTTGTCCACCTGTGGCAACTTTTAAGGCTTGGGGACTTCCAACTCTCAGAATTCCCCAAACCAGCCATGGTTTTTTTTTTTTAATCCCACCCTCCTTATTCCTCTTCTACAGGATCAAGTCTGCATTAGCTTAAAGCAGTGTCTCTCAGCTTTGTAAGATACGTGGACTTCCAGAATTCGGGGTTCGTTAGATGTGTTAGCTTTGAGAAGAGTCTAAACCAGGGGTGTCCCAACTGTGGCAACTTTTATAGACTTATGGGCTTTAATTCCCAGAATTCCCCAGCCATCCATGGTAACTTTTAGACTTATGGGCTTTAACTCCCAGAATGTTGTGGCCCGCCGCGGCCAACAAAGCTGGCAGCAGAGTCGGACAGGGAGGAGGTTGGGAAGGAACATGGACCAGTCCTGGGGGCTGGGGAAAGCTCAGACAAGGACTCTGCATCGGAGGCAGAGAGGGAGTTAAACAGCAGTGAGGTAGAGGAACAGCTGGAGCCTGTTCTCACATGCACACATGCGCAGAGCTGCCAGAAGACAAGAACAACTCCGAAAGCAGGGTTGACTTGGGAGTAAAGCCATACCTTGGAGGTGATTGGCCCCTCCCACAGGAAACAAAAGAGGAGCGAACGGGGAGGGGGCTTTTGCGGGAAACAATGTATTTGTTCCGTGACTCTGAGAGACTCTGTGCCAAGTTTTGCCTTGTCCTGCGTTTGGAAACTAGTTCCGTGGCAGCCTTCTAAGCAAGATAAGGTCTGTGTTGATAAATATTCCTTTGACAAGACTGTTTGGATAGGCCTTGCTGACTGTGAATGAAAGGAATTCACAGTCATGTAAATAAAAGAGGTTTTGCCGGGACCGAGACTCTGCTTCCTGCTTTTTAAGGGAGCCTAGATCAGAACACCAAATTCCCCAGCCATCCATGGTAACTTTAAGACTCAAGAGCTTCAACTACCCGAATTCCCCAGCCTTGCTAAGCAAGGGCTACCTGTATAGACAGATAAGACTTTGGATACCTATTTAGGGGCAGGCCTACAAGGGCTGGCCTTAACTCCCTCCACCATCTGTGTCTCTTCTTCTAGGGATCGATCTCTCGGCTAACCAAGATGAAGAGGGTGACCAAGAAACCTTCCAGATGGAAATCAACAAAGAGACCAAGAAATGCACCTTCCGGACTTGTACTGGGAAATACTGGACTCTGACCTCCAACGGTGGGGTGCAGTCCACTGCCTCGACTAAGTGAGTTCCAGTTGCCCCAAGGTTGATAAGAAATGTGTGTGAATGGGATATGAGTTTGAGTCCTTGCTTTGCACTAAGCCCTTAAATGGCTTGCGTGAACATGCTGTAGGAAACCCATCGTTCTAGTCAGTGGTGGGTTCCTCCCGGTTCGGTCCGGTTCGGCCAAGCCGGTAGTGGTGACAATATGACGTCACCGAACCGGTTCTCCCCCCCCCCGCCCTCGCACCCACGCACGTTATTCTTACCTTTTATTCGGTCCCACTCCCAATCTATTGCTGCCTCCTGAGTCCCAGCTGATGACTAGAGGGAAAAAAACTGTTTAAACTTTTGCCGCGGGGCTTCAAAGGGCCGCCCTACAGCTGATCAGTGATAAAAGCAAACAAATGAGTCGGGTCGTAAGTGCGAGGACTGGTCGTAAGTGCGAGGACTGGTCGTAAGTGCGAGGACCTTCCAGAAATGACTCTGACCATCTAGCCACGCCCACCTAGTCACATGACCTCCAAGCCACACCCACAAAATAAGCCACGCCCACAGAACCGGTAGTAAAAAAATTTAGAACCCATCCCTGGTTGTAGTTTATTCAACCAAGGAGTAGCTCAGTGGCTAAGACGCTGAGCTTGTCGATCGAAACACTACCTGCTCCCAGGAGAGAATAATTTGAACACAGTAAACTTAAACAGCACTTGTGCAAAAACAAAAAAATAAAATAGCATCCGAGCCCAAAATAGCTCACTTTTGACTCTTCTGGAAAGTTTCTGAATTTGATGTCCAACGGCGTCAAACTCCAAACACATCCAGAATACATAAACAATCTTGTTTCAAATTCAAAATGTTTTGTGTATATCTTCAGTGCTGTGCCACAAACATTTATTTGCTCAGTGCTTAAGAAAATAAATAAATCTGGAAAAAAATGACTGTGGGTTGGAAAAGACTCAACTCATTGGCCATTAAGCTTGTAGAGATGGAGGGGTTCATGCTCTCCAGAGGCCGTACAGAAGAAAACTCATTTTTTCAGAAGCGTGTGGAGAAATTGGGAGAAAGCTACCACCATCAATCCTCAAGGGTGGGGGGGTCCAAACCATTCTTGGTTGCATTGTGGTCCTGACAAGGGGTGGGGAATGTTTGGTCTTCTTCTGGTCCTCCTTGTCTCCCTGTTGCTACGGCAAGGAAAGGTCCTTTTCAATCTTCCTTTGCTCCCGCAGGAATGCCAACTGTTACTTCGACATTGAGTGGTGTGACCGGCGTATCACTCTGAAAGCTGCCAACGGCAAATACGTCACTGCCAAGAAGAACGGGCAACTTGCTGCTACGGTTGAAACGGCCAGTAAGTGCTTTCTTTGCCTCTGCCTCTCAGGAGAAGCCAGGGATGCGTTGGCTCACTGGGTAAGATGCTGAGCTTGTCGATCGAAAGGTCGGCAGTTCAGCGGTTCGAATCCCTGGTGCCGCGGAACGGGGTGAGCTCCAGTGACTTGTCCCAGCTTCTGCCAACCTAGCAGTTCAAAAGCAGGTAAAAAATGCCAGTAGAAAAATAGGGACCACCTTTGGTGGGAAGGGAACAGCGTTCCGTGTGCCTTTGGCATTGAGTCATGCTGGCCACATGACCATGGAGACGTCTTCGGACAGCGCTGGCTCTCCGGCTTTGAAATGGAGATGAGCACCGTCCCCTAGAGTAGGGAACGACTAGCACCTATGTGCGAGGGGAACCTTTACCTTTACCTTATCAGGAGAAGCCAGAGGTGTGTCATAGTGGGAGCATTTGCTGCTTAAAACGTGGCCCTCCTGAGTTGGGGTGATTGGAACTAGTCTGGATATGGGAAGCAAGTTTGTTTTCTGGTAAATAGTGTTTTGTTCCTTCCGTTCTCCGATGGTAGGTGAGACAGAGCAGTTCCTCATGAAGCTGATTAACCGGCCCATCATTGTTTTCCGCGGAGAACATGGCTTCATCGGCTGTCGGAAGATGACGGGTACCTTAGATTGCAATCGATCTTCTTACGATATCTTTCAGCTGGAGTTTAACGACGGTGCCTACAATATCAAAGGTAAGGGTTCTACCTGGCCACAAGGTAGACTCTCCTTAGCGCAGGCATCCTCACACTATGGCCTGCGGGCTGGATACGGCCTGCCAATGCAAAGTATCCGGCCCGTGGAGTGGTGGGATTAAGCCCCGTCCCTCACCGTGCGTTTATCAGCCACCTGAGGGCCAGCTGAGGGAAAAGCAGCTCTGGACTTGTAAAGCACTACTTTTAAATTAAAAGTCTTTGAAAACAATTTAAACGGGAGCGTAGGCAGGAGAAAGGCAAAAAAAAAATGGACTGTTAAATTGGCCACGCCCACCCAGTCACATGACCACCTAGCCACACCCACCCAATCACATGACCACCTAGCCACACCCACCCAGCCAGTCAGCGCCCCCCCGGTTTAAAAAGTTTGAGGACCCCTGCCTTAGGGCATCAGTCCGCCAACCAGTTGCCGTACTGAAGTCTGTTGTCAACTCCCAGAATTCTTAGCCGCACACCAGTTGGGAGGATTATGGACACCGAAGTTCCACATCCCGTCCTGGAGGAGTTGAGATTTGAAAGTAGGAAATTCGCGTTAAGGCGGGTTGAACTATCCTTGACACCGACGCTCAAATAGTTTGGGGAAGAGTCTCTTGGAGACTGTAGGAGAAGATCAGGGAGGACTGGTGGCGGAGTTAAGCAAGCCATCAGCCTAGAATCCTTACATTGCCACAAATGATCCAAGTCCAAACCCCTCTTGAATTCCCTGGACCCTTATTTGGTGCCAATTTTGTTGAACTTTAGTTGACCAGGTCCTTGTGTGTACGAGTTCTGACCCAGCTCTCCAAACACAACAAACAAACCCTCTGCAGTTGAAACAATGCTTCCTTTAATTAGGAGTGTCCGCAGCCCCAGCAAAAAGTTTCTCTCTCAACGCAGGCAAACAAGTCTGTCCGGCTGGAAGATGAAGAGTTGTCTGCCACATCTATTCATCTCCACCCCCTGCCTTTTATCCCCAGAACTAGGGTGGGGCTTTGCTAGCAGCATTGGCTCTTCCGTCCCAAGGACCGGCCCATAGATTTCCACTGCTCTCCTCTCCTCTGCCTTCTGTGCATCCGCGCGTCAGGCACTGGACCCAGCTGTTCCTCTTCTTCCTCATCAGCCACCTCCAGACCTGGGGGCTGTTGACTCTCCATCTGAGGGCTGACGGACGGCCCAGGCTCCGCCTCTATCTCTATCTCTTGACAGCTCCATTCCCTCTTCCCCCTCGGAGCTCCCCGGCTGCCTCAATGCTGACGACGACGTCTCCTCCTCTGATTTGGTTGCTGGAGGGGCCAGTGGCTGGACAGGCCACAACAGTAGGCTTGATACATACAAATAGTCCTTTGTGCCTGACATCTCATGGCCATGCTGGAGGTGCCTCCATGAACCCGCTCACCTTCCCTCTTCCTCTTCCCCTTTTCAGATTCCACTGGGAAATACTGGATGGTGGGAAACGAGGCGTCCATCACCAGCAGCAGCGATTCTCCCGTGGACTTCTTCTTCGAGTTCTGCGACTTTAACAAGGTGGCCATCAAAGTCAACAACAAATACCTGAAGGGCGACCACGCTGGGGTCCTCAAAGCCTCTGCCGACACCATTGAGCCCTCCACCCTCTGGGAGTATTAAACGCACTTTAGTCTCCTTCCCTTCGCTCTATGCTTCCTCTCTTCCCCCATTTCCTTTTTTTTCGGTTGCCAACTTCCTGCAGGAATTTCCTTTTGGTATGTTCTGGTGTGTCTTTCTCAAAAAGAGAGGGATTCTATCTTTTCAGACTGACCTGCTGCCTTTGGTCTGCCATATTGTTGTCGTTGTTGTTTTAAGTTGGCTTTTTCCCCCCCTTTGTTATGTGAGTTCATTTAAAACTGGAAGAAAAAAAAGAAATTGTTTGTCTGCAGAAAATGTCCTGCTCTCACCTTACGGACCTTTTGTAGAGGGTGGGGGGGGGAGGAAGAAAGGAAAAATTGGGTGGGGGATGAACGAATCTCTCCTTTGGCCTCTGCTGAATTGAAATCAATTCAATTCTGGAATTGAAAAGGAATCTATTTCTCAATCATTGGAATCGGAAAATGTACCCACTCTACCCCAAATGTTAGGTCTCCTCCTGAGAAGGAGGGGGTCTTCAGGAAGAGGCAGTATTGAGCTCAGCAAGAGCCCACTTTGGAAAACCTTGAGGGTTTTGTGTCTTCGAGGGCCCCACCTTCTGTCCCAGTGTTAGGTGGGCGTCCGTAACTCTTGTTCCAACTGGGCCTTCCGGTTTGAGTTGGGATATCTTCTGTAGTAGGACCCAAGAGTTCTTTTTCTTGGCTTTTTAAGTTACTCATCCCCCATTCTCTGGCAAAGATAGAGAAGAAGTAGCTGAGCATGTCTTGTCATTCCATGGGATGAGAGAAGGAGGGGTAGGGGAAAGAATCAAGATGTGAATCTAAGGTGAGCTACCAAAGCAAGACAGAAGGTCCGTCTTTACGCTCACTGACCAAACAAGCTGCTTTTTCTGAATGGAATCGTAACTGGACCCCCTCTGCGCGTTCATCTCATCCTGAAAAGATCCGAGTGAATTCCTTGTTTCTTCCACCCCTTGTGTGCCGCCCCCAAAAATCATCTCTAAACATCTCCCCGAAACATGCCGAGAAGCCATTGATGTTGCCTTATGATTCCTTTCCCTTTCTCCCCGAAAGGTGCAACCGTTATCGAATTTCCCTTTTTCTCCTCTTTTATTACCTTTTCATTAATTTGGGGACTCTTTAGCATTTCATTAGAGCAGGCCAGGACTACCTTGAAGCTGTTGCTTACGGATTGGATGCATCAGATAAAAAGGCGTTGAGTTGCACATTAATATGTCCGTGCGTCTTTTCCCCCCGCCCCCCGTCCCTTTTGCCTTGGCTGGGGAGAACCATCTCGACATCTCCTTATTTCTCTTCAACGTTCATCCATGATGGTGGGTGCAGTTTTCCCCGCCAGCAGCTGATAATAACTTGACTTGGAGAGAGCTCTCCAGTTGAACAGGAACTTAAGTCATGATACAGATCAGTCCGCAGGAGGACTGACACCTGTGGATCTTCCTTAGTTTTCCTCCTAAGTACTTCCCACTGAAATGTCTTTGTAGATTTGAGGGGGAGGTATGGAAGACGAGATGGAGGGGAAGATTAGAGGAGAAGGAGGTCAAGCAGAGATAAATCCATGCTGCGTGTCCACAAACTCTTCAGGGGAATCCTCCATCGCCAATTGTCTGTGTTCCTTAAACAAGCATCATTTGCACAATACACGTCCCACTACATCGTTCTACCTGTTGATCTGAACTGGAATTTGTTGTCTTCTCATCTCGCTGCCCCTTCCCCCAAAATTGTAAACTCTTGAGTCAACATATCTGCATCTCAGCAGCTTCCCAAAATCTCATCTCATCTCATCTCTTGTCCCGACAAACTACGTGAGGGTCTCTTCAAGGATGGGACCCAAGCATCATCTCGTGACCCACCGGCCCCACTTCCGTGATCCTGCACTTTGCCCCGCAGAACCCCAAAACATGGAAAGTTGAACAGGAAATGGTCTTCTCTTGACTCTTAGATCAACCTGCCCTCCGAGCCAACCTAACTTTAGCCCCTCTGCTAGATTCGTTGTTCGGCATAGCCAACTTCAGTCTTTGCAAACTGTTGCTTAACTCTTTGGAAGTCCAAAAGAGTCTGTGCACGCATATTTTTGTGTGGATTTATTTGAGTATTTTTTGGTGGTTGTCCGATGTGATGCCTTCTTGGGGGTTTTAATCTCTGTTTCCTTAGGCCAAGCAGACCCCAGATTTACCCCGAAGTCCGCGGGGGATTTCGCTTGAAATGGTGCTCTCTCTTTCTACCCAGATCCATGAATTTGTAAAGATCCAGATTTGTATTTCCGAAACTCTTTAACTTTACAGGGAGCCAGGGTTGGCCAAATTTTCAAAGGGGCTGGTGGGTTTTTGATTAACCAAGGGAGGAAAAAGAAAAAAAAGAAAAAAGCAGGGACACGTCCTATGCCTTAAAAAAACGCATCCACACTCTGCCATCCATAAGGTGACTTCAATAGGAATTGGTGCTCTTAACTTTATAGCAATGGAAATTATTCTGCCTTATGAGTAAAAAGAGGGTTTGAGCTGGAGTTCGCCTGGGAATCTTAACTGGACTGCGCTGAAGTTCTGGAAACTATATATATATATATATATATATATAAAATCTTTAACTTGTGAAAGAAACCACAATTTGGGGAGCAGAGATGACTACCCAGTTGGCCTCCAGAGTTTGTCCTGTGTCTCTTGCCCACCTGGTGGGACTTGGATCATGTACACCTCACTGCCTTCCCCCCCACCCCTCTGTAACAGTTTTTAAGTCAAGAATCCTTGCCTTCTATTCCCTTGACTATTGTGGCTATGAAAAGCATCTCATATCCTGATATGTTTAGTTAATTTCTCTCCCCCCCCGCCCACCCTTTTCAAAACCACTTTTTGTAAGTGCCATTTGTATAAGAAGCATCAAATGGAGAAGAGAATTGACAAAATAAAAACCTGCATATAGATATAAAACAAACGTGTGTGCGTGTTTCGTTATTTTAGAGGCTACGTTTTGGTTCCTTTGGGAAATTTGAGCCATGGATTTTTATTTTTTTTTTAAAAAAAATCTTCTCTCTTGGTGTTCTCTTAAACCCTGATTCTCCCACAGAAGGTAGCTTAGCTTAGCCAAGGTACACAAAAGACAAATGATGTGATTTGCGGGACCCAAAAGAGGGGAGTTTATGCCGTGCATTTCCTAGAGGTAATTCTCTACCCTGTTTGCCTTGCAAAGTGAATTTTTCCTCTTCCCCGTTAATTTGTAGACAATTCACCGATAAATATTCATTTGTGGAAGGAACCGTCCTCTTTCTACAATTGTAAGCCACAAAAGTGTTGGATTAACACCAGGCAATAAACAATACCCCAATCAAGGAACTCTCAACTCAACTCCATAAGCAGCAGCCTAATGAAGGAACCACTAAGGATGCTCCCACAAACACTAACGAGCAAAGCCACTTGAATTTCAACAAAGAGCAAACCCCACTCCCTTCTATCACTGATGATGTTACCTAGTTGGGTAGTGAAATGTCCACAAGGAAACAATCAAGCTCAGAGAGCATAAAGGCTCCACGGTGATTCTCCTCCATCCCACAAACCCCACTCCAGGGGTGAAATCCAGCAGGTTCTGTCAGGTTCTGGAGAACCGGTAGTGGAAATTTTGAGTAGTTCGGAGAACCGGGAAATACCACCTCTGGCTGGCCCCAGAGTGGGGAGGGAATGGGGATTTTGCAGTATCCTTTCCCTGGAGTGGGGAGGGAATGGGGATTTTGCAGTATCCCTTCCCTGGAGTGGGGAGGGAATGGGGATTTTGTAGTATCCTTTCCCTGGAGTGGGGTGGGAATGGGGATTTTGCAGTATCCTTTCCCTGGAGTGGGGAGGGAATGGGGATTTTGCAGTATCCCTTCCCTGGAGTGGGGTGGGAATGGGGATTTTGCAGTATCCTTTCCCTGGAGTGGGGAGGGAATGGGGATTTTGCAGTATCCTTTCCCTGGAGTGGGGAGGGAATGGGGATTTTGCAGTATCCTTCCCCTAGAGTGGGGTGGGAATGGGGATTTTGCAGTATCCTTCCCCTGGAGTGGGGAGGGAATGGGGATTTTGCAGTATCCTTTCCCTGGAGTGGGGAGGGAATGGGGATTTTGCAGTATCCTTTCCCTGGAGTGGGGAGGGAATGGGGATTTTGCAGTGAGGAGGGAATGGGGATTTTGCAGTATCCTTCCCCTGTTATGCCCACCAAGCCACACCACGCCCACCAACCCACGCCCACAGAACCAATAATTTAAAAAATTGGATTTCACCACTGCCCCACTCCCTTCTATGATGTTACCTAGTTGGGTAGTGAAAAGTCTCCAAGAAAACAACCAAGCTCAAGAGAGCACCAAGAAACCCCACATTATGGTTTAGCAAGGATATTTGAAACCAGGCTGAGATTAGCAAGCAATTGTGGGTTTCCAAGGAGTTTTTCTTTTTTTAAAAAAAAAATCTGCTTTGTTGGGCAGGAAACCTTTCTTTCAATTTGCATCTGTCCTTCAGCTCGGGGACTTTAATATTAAAAAGGTAAAAGTTCCCCTTGCGCATATGTGCTAGTCTTTCCTGACTCCAGGGGGCGGTGCTCATCTCCGTTTCAAAGCCGAAGAGCCAGCGCTGTCCGAAGACGTCTCCGTGGTCATGTGGCCGGCATGACTCAACGCCAAAGGTGCACGGAACGCTGTTCCCTTCCCACCAAAGGTGGTCCCTATTTTTCTACTTGTATTTTTGACTTGCTTTCGAACTGCTAGGTTGGCAGAAGCTGGGACAAGCCACGGGAGCTCACCCCGTTCCGCAGCACTAGGGATTCGAACCGCTGAACTGCCAACCTTTCGATCGACAAGCTCAGCGTCTTAGTCACAGAGCTACCACGTCCCTGCACTTTAATATTAGGCCCTCCAATAAAGGTCAAAGTGCATAAAAGGATGCACAGGGCACTTTACACAAAAGATACTCGTTTTATTGGAAAAGCAAAGTCCCCCTTCGGTGTTTCCTTTCGTCTATTTGCTTTCTTACGGTCTTCCCTGTACCCATTCAGGCAGCGGCTGATGTAATAAAGATGGTCAGCCAGAGGTGGTTTAGGAAAGACAGAGGCCCTTAAACTGCAGTCCCCGTCGCCAGCAGCAACTTACAAGCCAAACGTTGAGGTTTAAAAAAAAGCAAGATGTGCACAAGTAACAAAATCGGTGGAGCAGAATTGAAGCCCTGACACCGTTTCTCTCATTATTTCCCATCGCCTAAAAGAATAAGGAGTCCTCTTCTTATTCTGGGTTCTCTCAGCTGTTTCCAATATTCACTACATTTCCTGCTAAAAGCCATAGTAATTAAACCACCGTTGAGTTAATTAAATGCTCAAGTCAAATCTCCTCTGAGTTCAGCTGTTAAAATTCCCTGGCCCCAGGAGTGGGCTTCAAAATTTTTTGCAAGGGGTTCTCTGCCTGGTTGCTGGATGGGCGTGGCCATGGTGGGCATGGCCTAGTCGGCCTCCTGCACCACAGTGGGGGGTGAGGGTGTTTTTGCCCTCCCCGGGCTCCGGAGGCTTTTCTGAAGCCTCCAGGAGGACGAAAAACGGCCTCCCCAAGCTCCAGAGGCCCTCTGGAGGCTAGAAATGGGCCCATTTCCAGGCCTTTCCAAACTTCTGGTAGGCCTGTTTTTCACCCTCCCCGAGCCTCCGCGCATCCCTGCACTTATCTGTATCCAAAAGGGGCCGTGCGACCCCCCCCCTCGGCTCCTGGCATGCAATGGCAAAAAGGTTAGCCATCACTGCCCTAAGCCGTGATTTGCAAGGCTTCACCTACAGCTTGCTAAGCAAAAACCAGGTTGCAACGTGTGAATGTGTTTTCCTCAATCTTCCAGGGATCCATTGTTTCATGTACTCAAGGTAGGGAATCCAGCTACGGTGGCTTGCAAACCGTGGACACCAGAAGCAGGTTTCAGCTGGTTCTGAGCAGTTCTGGAGAACCGGTAGCGGAAATTTTGAGTAGTTCGGAGAACCAGTAGTAAAAAGTCAGACTGGCCCCACCCCCATCTATTCTCTGCCTCCCGAGTCCCAGCTGATCGGGAGGAAATGGGGATTTTGTAGTATCCTTCCCCTGCCATGCGCACCAAGCCACGCCCACCAAGCCATACCACGCCCACCAAGCCACGCCCACAGAACCGGGAATAAAAATTCTGACTGGCCCTGCCCCATCTATTCACTGCCTCTTGAGTCCCAGCTGATTGGGAGGAAATGGGGATTTTGCAGCAACCTTCCCCTGGAGTGGGGAGGGAATGGAGATTTTACAGTAACCTTCCCCTGCCATGCCCAGCAGGCCACGCCCACAGAACCGGTAGTAAAAAAAATTGAAACCCACCACTGGTGGACACCTCCCAGGCTCTCTCGAGTCCCGAATCCACCACGTAGCCCAGAGATACTAACTACCGGTAGTCCTCGACTTGCAAGAATTCATTTCGTGACTGTTCGAAGTGACAAGGGCACCGAAAAAAGGGACTTAACAACCATTTTCCCCACACTTATGACCGCTGCTGCATCTCCCCGCGGTCACGGGATTGACATTCGGATGCTTGGCAAACTGAATCGTGTTTATGACAATTGCAGCAGCCTTCGCTTAGCGACCGGGTTACTAATTTAAGGACAGCAGCGCTTCGCTTAGCAAACGTGGCGAGGAAAGTCGTAAAACGGGAGCAAAACTCCCTTTAACCGATGTCTCACTTAACAACGTATATTTTGGGGCTCCTTCGTGGTCGTAAGCTGAGGAGCGCCTATAGTTTAACCGAGCGGCTTGCCAGAGGTTTTAGAGGCATGGTTTTCGTTCCTTCCCAAGGCAAATCAGCCCGCACAAGGGCCTGCAGAGCTGCAGCTGACCCTTAATAAAAGCAGGACGGCTGACGAATGAGGCCTTCCCGTTGCCATGGTGATGAGGCCTGACGGAGCATCTTGCCCGGAAGATCGAAAATGGGGATTTGCAGACCTCCCGAGAGCAAAAATAAAATAAACCAGAAAAGCAACTGGCGATGGCGCACATGCCCCACAGAGAGGGCTCTCCGTGCCACCTCTGGAACGCATGCCATAGGCTCGCCATCACGGGTATGAGCAGGGGGCTGGACTAGAAGACCTCCAAGGCCCCTTCCAGCTCTAGTCTATTCTAAATCCTCTGAACTTCAAAAGTGGCCTCCTGGAACGGCCATCTCCGGAGACCCTTAGAGAAAACGGCGAAATCTGAAGACGTTTTTGGGTCAAAGGGGAAGATCAGTTTGCCGCAACGGGTGGTTAATTTTTAACAAGTTTATTCTTGAATTGGGGTGGAGGAAGCAGGAGTTTGGAGAGTTTTTCTTTTTTTTTTCTTTTTATCTTCTAAGCCATCCTGAGTCAGTTGGATGAGATGGGCTGCTATATAAATAATTTTTTTTTTTAAAAAAAATTACGCTTCCCTTATTACCAAGGTCTGGGCACGGCTCCATGGGATGACTCAAGCCAGAAGAATAAACGGCTATTAAGATTCAAATATTCACGGTTACCATCCTGAAGTTCTCTTCTAAACACCCCCCCTCCACCGGCAATTACCTTCGCTTCCTCCTTAAAGAGCAATTAACAGTTTTTTACAGAGGTTTTGAACCTTGGCTCAGCTGCTGCCTGCTGACCTTTCCAATCCTCTCCGGTGTCATTAAAAGCAACGAGGGGGAGAGAGAGGACGATGAATTAAAAAAAAAATAGAAGACAGAACGGATGCGCAAGGAAACGGCGAGAATTCTCTTTAAAAATCAGATTTTAATCCGCCTCCCAATTACATTGGATTTTTTTTTGAAATCAAATTTTAATTGCTGCCTCATGATTACTCCGAATTCCTGGCGAAAAAGGAAAACCTGCGAAATTGTTTCAATAGTGGCTTTTCAAGAACTGCACATCGTTGGATGGGGGAAGACCAGTGGTGAAATCAATTTTTTTTTTACTACCGGTTATGTGGGTGTGTCCTGGTAGGTGTGGCTTGGTGGGCGTGGCAGGGGAAGGATACTGCAAAATCCCCATTCCCTCCCCACTCCAGGGGAAGGATACTGCAAAATCCCCATTCCCTCCCCACTCCTGGGGGAAGGACACTGCAAAATCCCCATTCCCTCCCCACTCCTGGGGGAAGGACACTGCAAAATCCCCATTCCCTCCCCACTCCAGGGGAAGGATATTGCAAAATCCCCATTCCCACCCCACTCTGGGGCTAGCCAGAGGTGGTATTTGCCGGTTCTCCGAACTGCTCAAAATTTCCGCTACCAGTTCCTGTCAAAACCTGCTGGAATTCACCCCTGGTGAAAACTTCCCTTGCAGCAAAATCATCACTTCCTGCTCTACTTAATTTGGGAGAGCACCCCGCAAAAAAACTTAGCAAAAGTCAGGATGAGACATGTTTCCAACAGCTAGCTTGCTTTTGTTGCTGGCTTTCCTTATTTCCTTGGCTGTTTTTGTCTTGGAAGCAAGCAAAAAGTGATCGGCCTTGGTTTTAGGTAGGAACCTGCCCGATTCCTGTTTCGTTTCACGGAATCCGCGCGGGCAAGCTTCCTGGTGGATCACAGGCCACGTGGACTGAGGTGGGCTGTGGAAAAAAAAAACGCAATTTAGTTCTCTCTCTTGGAAAGCCCGCGGCCTTTGGATCTCGTTGCTGGCAAATCCGTAACCAAAACCATCAACCGTATGTGCTTTCTTTGCAACCGATGTTGAGAACAGAACTGGTTGCGAAAATCTGCAAGGAGGCCCAATTCAAGAATCTTTCCAGGATTTCTGCGTTCGGCAACCAAAATTTGAGATCGGCAATGAGGTCCCTAAGCGAAGCGGTTGCTAAGTGAAAAATCCTGTGATCGCCACTTGCTTGTAAGCCAATTGTAATGACAAACCTGTTGTGGCCCGCCAGCAGCCAGCAAAGCTGGCAGCAGATTCAGAGAGTGAGGAGGTTGGGCCAGTCCTGGAGTCTGGGGAAGGCTCTAATGAGGGCTCTGCTTCGGAGGCAGAGAGAGGGCCAGGGCCATCTAACAGTTACCAGCTGCCTTCGGAGTCGAACATCAGTGAGGCAGATGAACAGCTGGATCCTGTTCCCAGTGTGTGCACGCACAGAGTTGCCAGACGAAGGGAACAGCTAAAGAACAAGGGTTGACTAGGGAGTAAGGCCACAGGTGGATGATGAAGGGCCCCTCCCAGAGGGAATAAAAGAGGAGCGAAAGGGGAGTGGAGTTTGCAGGAGATAATTAGTTCATTCCTGCATTCTTCCCAAGTATTGCAGCATCTGAAAGATATCGGCCTGGCCACTCTCCAAGCCTGATAAAGGTCGGTAATTGTGAGCGATCTTGAAAGACGGTGGGAGAGGAAAGACTTTGCTGGAGAGGAATTCATTGTAAATTAAATAAACACAGGGACCCCTATAGACCAGTAGTGGGTTGCTACCAGTTCACCCCGAATTGGGTGAACTGGTAGCGGTGGGAGGCTCCGGCCACCTGCCCGGATGTCTCTGCACATACATAGAAGCGTTGCGCACACCGAGCGAACCGGTAGCAAACGAAATTGAGACCCGTTACGGCTACAGAGCCAGTCAAGCATGGGTCACTAAGGAGGGATGGCTAGGGAAGAATTTGTGGGTGGAAGACGCTCACGGAAGCTGAAGGAGGGAGAGGTGGGGGGGATTAGAAAAAGCATTTGCATGGTAATTTTATGCAGAGGATCAGCTTACCGGATTCCCCAAAGCTGACTCCAACGGCGGCCCTCAACCGGGCTGGGAAGACTGAGCGTGCTCGTGTTTGAAACACGAAGCTAATCTGTTGCGACATCCTTGTAATTTTTCTACCCGCAGCTGCCCGTTCATTTAAGGGGTGAATTTCCCCCCCCCCCCCGTCGTTGCCAAATGCCCCTTCCTCTTTATCTCAGATTAGGAGCTCAGAAATGGCGAGCACGCCCGGCTCCCCCCTCTCCCTCATCCTTGCAGCGAAGTGATTAAAGACCACAACAGGCAGTCCCCCAACTTCGTTTAGCGACCATTTGAAGTTACGACGGCACCGAAGAATGTGACTTGGGACCCCTTTTTCCATCGCTACGACCTTCGCTGCAGCCCCCCCACCCCACCCCCGGTCACGCGATCTGAATTCAGATGCTTGCCAACCGGTTCATCCTTAGGACCGTCGCTGTGTCCCCGAGGTGATGCGTTCCCCGTTTTGCGACCTTGTGACTGGCCAAGTCAAATGGGGATGCCGGAATCACTTAAAAATGAGTGTTACTAACAATACAACTGCGGTGATTCGTTTAACAAGCGTGGCAAGAAAGGTCGCAGAATGGGGCAGAATTCACTTCACGAATGTCTCACTTAGCAACAAAAATTGGGTGTGTGTGTGTGTCAAGTGTGATCGTAAGGTGAGGATTACTTGTGTTCATTGTGTAAGTGAGCGTTTAAAAGCAATAGCACTTAAGACTTGTATACTGCTTCACAATATTTTACAGCCCTCTCTAAGAGGTTTACAGAGTCAGCCTCTTGCCCCCAACAATCTTAAAGAGCCTTGATAGTACAGTGGTTTGGTGCACCCTGTCATTAACACAGCTGCCTGCAATTTCTGCTGGTTCGAATCTCTCCCAGGCTCAAGGTTGACTCAGCCTTCCATCCTTTCTAAGGTAGGTGAAATGAGGACCCAGTTTGTGGGGGCAATAAGCTGACTTCGTATAAAAATATACAAAAGAATGAAGGCTATTGCTTAACGCATTGTAAGCCGCCCTGAGTCTCCGGAGAAGGGCGGCATATAAATCAAATTTTTTTTTAAAAAAAAAAATCTGGGTCCTCGTTTTACCGACCTCGGAAGGACAGAAGGCTGAGTCAACCTTGAGCAGGTCAGGATCGAACTGCTGACAGTGGGGCAGAGTCAGCCTGCAATACTGCATTCTGAAGGAAGGAAGGAAGGAAGGAAGGAAGGAAGGAAGGAAATAGCACTTATTTATATACCACTTCACAGTACTTTTACAGCCCTCTCTAAGCGGTTTATAGAGTCAGCCTGTTGCTCCTGACAATCTGGGTCCTCATTTTACCGACCTCGGAAGGAGAAAGACCGAGTTAACCTTGAGCAGGTGAGGATCGAACTCCAGTCGGCAGAATTAGCCTGCAATACTGCATTCTCACCACTGCACCACCACGGCACTTAAAACAAAAAGTTTCGCCTTTTTTGTGATAAAATTTCCACCATTTTCACCCAGGGATAGTGACGTGTTTCGAACTGCAGAGATTTGAAGATTTGCAGGTAATGGCAACCGAGCTTATCTGGCATGACGGATCCTCCCGTAGGAAACCAGGATACGTAATAAACAGGGAGCCCAAATTTTCTTTTAATTACAAAAAAAATCGAAATTACAATATAATACAGAAACTTTTTACACGCGGATTAGAACGGTTTCCTACCAGAAGGTAAAGAAAAATATTCTTTTTTTTCCTCTCTCTCTCTCTCTCTCCTGATTTTGGGTCTTCCTTTTTTTTTTTTTTTTAAAGTTTTCAGCTATGTTATACAAAGTTGTAGAACATGCAGCTCTCCCATTGATAGGGCTTTGCTCCTTTAAATTAATCTCTCTCTCTCTCTCTTTTTGCTAAGTGCAAATGCTAAGTTTCTCTCTCCACCTTTTAAGGCAAGTTAAATGCAACACTGCAAAGTTGATAATAGAAAGTACCTATTAAAATGTCAAAAGGGGGGGAAGAGGGGAAAATCCATACACTTCTCCTTGTCTACCCGTAAACAGATGAATGCTTTTGGAGAGATAGATACTATATACCGTATATATATTTGTATATATATATATATATATATATATATATATATATATATATATATATATATATATATATGTATGTATACATAAAAAAAGAAGCTACCAATAAAAAACCACACCCCTCAAAAATGGAATTCCATACAAATTCCATTCTCCACCCAAGTAACTTTCCAGTCGTAGGCATGTCCTTTTAAACCAGGGGTCTCCAATCTTGGCAACTTTTAAGACTTGTGGACTTCAACTCCCACAAGTCCTCGGCCAGCAAAGCAAAGCAGGCTGAGGAATTCTGGGAGTTGAAGTCCACAAGACTTAAAAGTTGCCAAGATTGGAGACCCCTGGTTTAAAAGATTCAGGAAAGATTCGGATTAAAAAACAGGAGGGAAAAAAAGACAAGCAGACGACTAACCCAACAACATCCAGGTGTTTAAGAGAAAAAAAACCATATTTTCTAAAAAAAAAAAAAAGGAAAGGAAAAAAAAAAGGAAATCTGGGGAAAAGTCACTCCCACATCCATGCAGACTAATCGATCGATAGTATGTGATCCAGAAAGGGAAAAATAAAAGATCTGAAGGCGGCTGGTTGGGTTTGTAATCTCTTTTGCCACACCCTTTGTTAGGATCTGGTCTTCTTCATAAGGGACAGCCGAGGAGGCTTTTAAGACTGCAGCTGGGCTCCCGTTTTATTTGCACCACCTCTGCAGGCATGGTTGCAAAAACACCTTCCCATCTTCAAGTTTTGAAGAGTCAAGGATTTATTTATTATTATTATTATTTTTAAAAAGATGGGTTTGGTATGACATTACCTGCTACAGATCAGACCAAATAATTGTCTCAATGGGAATTGGCAAAACTGGAAGTCGCCCTTGAGATGCATGTTTTGGGCAGTCTCTCTCGTTCTTCTTCTGAGAAGCTTGTTGGTAATTTTGAAAGAAAAGCAAAGAGCCGATGGGAATCGGAGGTCTTTGGGGGTCATTTGAGGAAGAAACCCATAGTTTCTTCCTCAAATGAATTGGGAGACTTAGTCCCCAAGGCCACACGACCCACAAAAGTCCAAGAAACAGACTTGTCTTTTCTAAACCGTGAGTGGGCCAGCTGAAGTTCTCCAGAAGATACTGAAAGGTAAGGTGAGCATGAGACAATCTGGGCTTTTCTTCTATCCCACAAAGTAGAGAAAATGGAAATAGAAATTACTCGTTAAATCAGGGGCTCTCCAACTTGGGCAACTTTTAAGACCTGCGGTCTTCCAATTCCCAGAATTTCATTTCCGTAAGGATCTTGGCTGGCTGGGGAATTCTGGGAGTTGGAAGATCACAGGTTTTAACGTAGGCAAGGCTGGACACCTCTTGAGTTAAATGATAAAAAGAATTCTCCCCCCACCTGTTATGGGCAACCTTATTCCAAACTCCTTGTTCTTACAGAAATGAAATCTAAGAGGCAGGGTTGGGTTTTCTAAAACCAGGAGTAAATAAATTCAGCCTTTACCCAACAGAAAAAGCTGAGCTAATATTCTGGAACTCAAAAGCACAGGAAGAAGGGGATTGTTGCATCAGTAGTTCAATGATGTAAGAGAAGAATAGAGGATGCAAATTTTCACTTTAAATCTAGCCCAAATAGCCAAAACCTATCCAGAATGTTTTTTTTTTTTTTTTTTTTAAAAAGCAGCTTTAAGATGCAAAAGAACTCAATTTCCTAGGAATGAGGATTCTTTCTAAACTCAAGTACTTCTATGAGAATGGGTCCCTTTTGGGTTTTAAGTGGTAGCAAAATTATTTTACATATATTTTTAGAGATGTACTGACAAGTCAACAATTGCTACCTCACAGAAGCCAACAGTTTAAGGTTAAGGTGCCAATGTTAAAACCTGAATAAGATCCATGTAAGCACAGTATCGGATCAGCTTGGACTTAAATGTTTTTTCGTGGGCTTGGTTTTCGTGGCCGAACGATAGCAAAGCAAGGGAAAAAAAACACGATTTTGAATCTACGTGGCTAAGATGGGGGCCAGAATGGCAATGGACACATGGAATGGAAGACAACAGAAAATTTTGGGATGGAAGAACTTCAGGAAAATATGGCTCCTATCAGATTAAATTCCCAGCTGCTCCCAACACTTTCGCCGTGGAGTCCGTCACACTTTCTCAACCAAGGAAAAGGGTCCAAAATTTGCCACGGGGAACGTTCTGATCTATCCATCAGTCTGATTGATCCTTATTGATCGGGGATTAGGTGGCCACGTAGACCTACGCACACTGGGTGGCGAGCGCTCTACCTTGGAAGCGAGCAGCTGTTCAAAGCAATCCCAGTTTTATTTCAGAATAATTTGAAAGAAAAGCCTACCGGGAAAGAATCGGGAGTTGCATGATAACGTCCAGAAGGAAAGGGGAGAAGAAGGTCAACTGTTTGGATATCCAGGAGGAAAAACAAACAAACATAAAAAGCCAGTTTGATAATATTGTTTAAAAGGAAACGGGTAGCTAGAATCAGGGAGGAAACTCTTGAAAAGCGGCTGTCGGCTTCACTTTCCTGGCAGTTCCCTGATTCTTTTCCACACTTAAAGGAGGGTGAAGAAATGACAATATTTATGGGCCTCGGGCCTCTTTGCTATGCCTGTCACCCAAGGAATATAGGTTTTTTCATGGAGTAAATTTAAAAAAAAAATGTAAGGAGGAAGGGGAGCAATCTGGGCGACAAACAGGGTTAGTCCTGGTTCAAAAACCATCCCTTGTATTCTATTGCTTGACCTGACCCAAGGCCCCGAAGGGAAACCGTGGGGAAGATTCCCTCCGTTGGATTTAGATTTTAGGAGAAGAGGAGAAAGCCATTTTCTGCAACATTTCCCTCTCCCTCTCCAAACCTGGCGTCCACCAAAGATGCAAGAGGCTCTTCAGCTTCCAGGCTTTTGACCCAGAGAGACCTTTCGCTGGCCAAACTTCTTTGGAAGAAAGGTCATCAACCTGATGTGGGAGGCTGCTGGTTTGGGAAGGGAAGCTGTTTCTGAAGACAAGGAAGTTTTTCCTTCCTGAAATCATCACGAGAACCAGCTGTGGGGCTCACCTCCTTGTCCTCCAAGCTCTGGCTGATCACGCAGGAACTTTCTGGCATGTTTTTGAGGTCACGCCTCTTCCCAGTGAGGGTATTGAAGCCACGGAGGACCGAAGGGGGTACAGGTGTACTGAAGGTGGAAGGGGATATCTGGGGGAAGCAGGAATATTTGGAGAACAGGTTCTATCCATCCATCCATCCATCCATCCATCCATCCATCCATCTGATCTACTAAACTAGGGGTCTCCAACCTTGGCAACTTTTAAGGCTTGTGGACTCCAACTCCCAGAGTTCCTCAGCCAGATAGGAGTTGAAGTCCACAAGCCTTAAAGTTGCCAAGGTTGGAGACCCCTAGTTTAGTAGATCAGTTGGATGGATGGATGGATGGACTTCCAACTCCCGCAGCTGGCTGGGAATTCTGGGCTTTTAAGATGGGTGGACTTCCAATTCCCATAGCTGGGAGTTCGAAGTCTCCTCCTCTTAAAGGTTGAGGAGCACTGATCTAAAGACAGCCCTTAAAACGGTTCTTCTGAAGAACCCAAGACCGAAATGTTGAGAGCACACATCTAGCTTCAAACCTGGGCTTTAAAGAGCTGGAGGACGCATACGGGATCTTAGAGCCATGTGCTCCCACAGATAAGGGAGAAGGTCCAAGGCGCATAGGGGCAGTTCTCCCAGCTGGGGGAGCAACCTGACGCCAGAGAAAAAAGCGGAGGAGGCCCAAACCCAATTGCACACCTGTCTTTCCACGGAACCCCAATACTTCTGACCTCTCAGTCAGTTTGTCATCCCTTCCTCCAGCTGGGGCTCTCATTTCCACACATAACAGAGAAAAACCTCCATGGGCTCCAGGGTTAGTAGCCAAATCAAGGTTCCAACTCCAGATACAAACACCAAAAAGCGGCCGCCGGCCAGAGTTGATGGCCACACCACCGATTTCCAAGACTGGCCTGGTTTGTGCTTTCGAAGCACCCCGCTGAGCTGCTTGTCAAATTCCCATGGGTCTCCCCCAGCTCGCTTTAGGAGACCCCGACCCCCTTAAGAGGGGCATCTGTCCCATGCTTTTCCTAGCAGAAGAGGGAAGCTGTGGAAGGTAAGACGAGCCTCCTCCCACCACGCCTGGCGTTCTGGGAATGAAGGGAACTGCCACCTGAGCGTTTCAAATATTCCAAACTCTTCCTCTTCCTCTGCCACCTTCAACCTCTTCTTGCGTTGAGGTGTTGCGAGGTCCTACAGCTATGGAAGGAGTACATTTTGGCGATGCTGTTGTCCCCTCCTCCTCCTCCTCCCTCCTGCGGAAGCCCTCTTCTCAAACACCGGGAGCACCTGGAGAAAAGTTAAACAGTGCTGGGATAAACCCCTTATTGCAAACTAGGGCTCCCCTGCGCCTAGCGGAGGGAGGGGAAAACGGATCTCTGAACTGGGAGACAACCAGGGAGGCGGAAGGAACAGGAGCCAAGGCGGGAGATGGTAGCTTTCGTGGGGAGGGAGGGAGGGAGGGAGGGAGAGCGAGCATCGACAAACCAGTGTGTGTGGACTTTCCCTGCAGCAAGTTCCGGAAAGGAACGGCGCCTTCCCGAAAAGCGGATCAGAACCGATGCCGAGGCTGAGGCCCGAAGTGCATAGGGAGATTGTGCTCCAGCTGAAGGTTCATTTGGGGGAAGTCGTAGTTGACTCTCATGTTGGGGAGCGGGGGCACGTAAGGGGCCGGGATGGGGCCCAGGTTGATGGGGCCGAGGTTGTTGTACAGCGGGTGCACCGGAGGGAGAGGGAAAGGCGGGTGGCCGAAAGGGTAGGGGCGGATTTGATGGTGGTGGTGGTGGTGGTGGTGGAAGTTCTGGGGGACAGGCCTGGGGATGGCTTCGATCCGTGGGATCTTCTCTGCGGGTTTTTCTGCCGGAGGCCCGATCCGCTTAAAACTGTTTTCTGCAAAAGAAAACAAACAAACATATATGTATATATATATATATATAGAGAGAGAGAGAAGGTAGGCAAGAAGGTGACAATTTACAAAGAATTCTGGGCGCCCTGTTTGAATGGGTTTCCTAGTATTAGGATGAAGTAAAGCCAGCTCATTTGGACCGACCTGCGTGCCAGGCTCAGAGAGCACCAAGGACCACCCCCCGCCAGTCCTCCTCCTCCCCCCCTCCCCTCTGCTAACCATACTTCCTTCTAGCACTGATGAAGTTACCTAGTTGGGTCATGAAACGTCTCCAAGAAAACCACCAAGCTCAGGAATCAATAAAGACCCTACAGTCCTCCTCCTCCTGTCTTCTCTTCCTCCTTCCTCTCCTTTCTCCTTCTTCCCTTCTTCCTTCTCTTTCTCACTCCTCCTCCTCTTCCTCCTCCTCTCCACAAACCCCACTCCCTTCTAACACTGATGTTCTTAATTTGGCAATGAAGTATCTGCAAGAAAACCACCAAGCTCAGGAATCAATAAAGACTCTACAGTCCTCTTCTCTCTCCTCCTGTCTTCTCTTCCTCCTTCCCCTCCTTTCTACTTCTTCCCTTCTTCCTTCTCTTCCTCCTCCTCCCCACAAACCCTCCTCCCTTCTTGCACTGATGATGTTACCTAATTTGGCAATGAAGCAACTGCAAGAAAACACCAAGCTCAGAGAGCACCAAGGACCACTCCTCCTCCTCCTCCCTCCACTCTGCTAACCATACTCCCTTCTAGCACTGATGAGGTTACCTAGTGGGGTCATGAAATGTCTGCAAGAAAGCCATCAAACTCAGAGAGCGCCAAGGAGCCCCCATTTCAACCCTGAGCTACAAATATTCTCCTTTATTGATAAAAGACAAATATTCCCGGCTAACACAGCTTCCCTGCTTCTATCCATTCAACGCCACAACCAACCTCCGCTCTTCCTCTTTTGTTCTTCTTCCGCTTCCTTCTGAATTTCGTGGATTATCTTCTCGTCGTCCTCCTGTAAGGGACAGGGAGACCCAGAACTGTCACCAGAGCTATAGGTCGATACGCTTAAAATTTATACGTGTATATAAAAAGGAAAATCTGCGAGGCTGAACGAAGGTGCCCTCCAGCTTCCGCAAGGGGGAAAAAATCTAATTTATTTTGCACGTATGTGTTTTGAGACCTTGACTCGGGTCTGTTGCCATTTGTTCAAGGCGGATCAACCCCTGACTCCAAGGATGAAAATATTACACCGCTACCTCCTGCAATCTCTGGTTCCTGAAATTTCATCCACAACACTTGCCACAAAGCATGCCTTGAGGTCTTCTCCCGAGGAGCAACGGTCCGGAGCACTTTTGTGAGCAATCTCCATTCTTGTCAGATTTAATAGATTAACAGAGTTGGAAGGGACCTTCTAGGTCATCTAGTCCAACCCCCCGCCCAAGCAGGAGACCCTACACGCATCTCTGACAAATGGCAGTCCAGTCTCTTCTTGAAAGCTTCCAATGATGAAGTTCCTACAACTTCCGAAGGCAGCTTTTGTTCCGTTGGTTGATGGTTCTCACTGTCAGAAAATTTCTCCTTATTTCCAGGCTGAATCTCTCCTTGATCAGTTTCCATCCATTATTCCTTGTCTGGCCTTCGGGGGCTTTGGAAAATAGCTTGACCCCCTTCCTCCTCTCTGTGGCAGCCCCTCAAATGTTGGAAGACTGCTCTCCTGTCTCCCCTGGTCCTTCTCTTCACTAGACCAGCCATGCCCAGTTCCTGCAACCGTTCATTGTATGTTTTAGCCTCCAGTCCCCTCATCATCCTGGTTGCTTTTCTCTGCACCCTTTCTAGAGTCTCAACATCTTTTTTATAGTGTGGTGACCAAAACTGGATGCAGTACTCTAGGTGTGGTCTTACTAAGGCTTTATAGACTAATATTAGTACCTTGTCCAGAGAGGAATGGACAAGATCAACTTCCTGGCTCTCTTTTTTGCCAGCCATCAATTCCACATCAATCCTCTCTTTTGCCATTATCCCCCCCGAAAGTCAATAAATCGAAATAACGACGATGATATATGTATTCTAAATGTAGAATCAATGCTACAAGAATAAGAAGAATGCTAACGGTGAAGAAATGAATGTAAGATGCAGAACTAGTTGGAAACAAACGGCCATCCCGTTAAAAAAAATTAAAAAATGAATCCATGGACATCTTGTTTTCATTTCTTCTCTTTTTAATGTCTTTCCCTTTCCTGTAATGTGGAAAAATCTTCTGGATTTGGAGGAACCCCTAGGAAACATGCGGTCACGGCTGAACATGCTTGCACATGCACGCACACACACACACACACACAAAGAGAGAGACACAGAGATGATATAGGACAGTGATGGCTAACCTTTTTGCCATCGCGTGCCAGGAAGGGGAGGGCAGGGAAGATTTGCCCAATCCCCCCTCCCTCCTTGTTCCTGGCCCGTTTTTCTTTGTCACCTGGCTCCAGATCCTCTCTATGCATCTGGGGAGGGTGAAAACAGCCTTCCCCCACCTACCCCCAGGCCCTCCAGAGGCAGAAAACAGCCTGTTTACCCTACTTCTGGTGGGCCCAAAAGGCCTGAAAATCAGGTGCACACGCGCGCCAGAGCTTAGCTGGCTTGCCCACTGATATGGCTACGCGTGCCATAGGTTCGCCATCACGGATATTAGAAACTTGCCAGTTTCCCCAATTTGGATTTCATAAAAAGACGTCTGGAAATTTTCTCGAAGCCCTTTCTCTCCCCCTTTTAATGTTTAATGGGAACCAAATAGCATTTTGGCAGGAGGATGGTGTGTGTGATTCAGCCCAACCGAAGCTTGTTCCTGGATTCACTAAGTCACTAATGTTATTACTCACGGATCTTCCAAGCTGGTCACTAGACCAGAAGGAACTTTTGTGGGTCTTTAAAAAGCACCGCTTTTCGTTTTACGTTTCGATCACGACGTAAGGAGTCCGCAACTCACACAATCCGGGCCTGGGAATCAATTTGCAGCCATCAACCGAGGATCATGTTGTCTCCAGAGTTCCCCACATGGAAAATGGTTCGTCCTATTGAAACGTATCTCTAAACACACACTTGTGTAGGTGTCCACACACAGAAATACATGCAAGTGGTCTTCAACTTACAGCAGTCCGTTTAGTGACCGTTCGAAGTTGCAACGGCACTGGGGGAAAAAGTGACTTATGACTGTTTTTCACACTTATGGCCGTCGCAGCCTCCCCACGCTCACGTGATCAAAATTCAGAGGCTTCGCAACTGGCATGTACTTATGACGGTTGCAGTGTTCTCAGGGTCACCGGATCCCCTTTTGCGATTTTTTGACAGATTTAACAGCCATGTAATATCTGCTGTGATTCGCTTAGCGACGATGGCAAGAAAGGTCGTAAAATGGGGGCAAAAACTCATTTAGCAGCCATCTCACTTAGCAGCGGAAATATTTGGGCTCAAAATTGTAGTCGTTAAGCTGAGGACTACCTGTATGGGTGCTATCGAGGTGGCGTAAGTACCTTCCTCTGTTCCCCGAGACATATTGACGCCTGTCTGAATTCGGTCCTAATATGGATAATCCTCCATTTATGACCACAACCAAGGCCAAAATTTTCTGCAGATGAGAGAGACGCTTGTTAAGTGAGTTTTGCCCTGTTTTACAACCTTTCTCTCTTGCCACAGGAGTTAAGGGAATGGCTGCCATCTTTTATTCCCGTCTGCTGCAATGGCTGGCGGTTACTTTCTTGGCGTGCGACAGCAATGATGCGACTCCTTTCAAGGTCGCACTTGAAAGGCTTCTGGGATGTTTGAGGAGAGGAGAATGCGAAGCACATGGGCACAAAAGGGGCTGAACGATGGGCTGGCAGTTACAAGCAACGATGTTAAAAAGGAAGATTTGTAGCTATCAGCTGTACAGCCAGCCACGCCAAGGGAACTCCTTCCAAAATTCCTCTCTCTCCAGGATGGGTTGCTGAGATAAAAAGTTTTTTTCTCTTTCTTTCTTTCTTTCTTTCTTTCCTTCCTTCCTTCCTTCCTTCCTTCCTCTCTCCCTCCCTTTCCAAAATTCCTCTCTCCAGAACGGGCTAAGATAAAAAGTTTTTTCTTTCTTCCT
>JAKOOJ010000029.1:4247710-4510210 GCA_022577455.1 Arizona elegans
GCTCAATCAACATGGACAGAGAGGTCCTAAGAGAACACTTGCACTTAGTACTTAAGACTTATATACCACTTCACAGTGCTTTAGAGCCCTGTCTAAGCGGTTTACAGAGTCAGCCACTTGCCCCCAACAATCTGGATCCTCATTTTACCCACCTTGGAAGGATGGAAGGCTGAATCAGCCTTGAGCCAGTCAGGATTGAACTCCAGGCAATGGGCAGAGTTAGCCTGAAATATTGTATTCTAACCAGGAAGGAAGGAAGGAAGGAAGGAAGGAAGGAAGGAAGGAAGGAAGGAAGGGAAAGAAGGAAGGAAGGAAGGAAGGGAAAGAAGGAAGGAAGGAAGGAAGGGAAAGAAGGAAGGAAGGAAGGAAGGAAGGAAGGAAAGGAAGGAAGGAAGAAAGGGAAAGAAGGAAGGAAGGAAAGAAGGAAGGAAGGAAGGAAGGAAGGAAGGAAGGAAGGAAGGGCAATAGCACTTACTTATATACCACTTCATAGTGCTTTCCAGCTCTCTCTAAGCAGTTTACAGAGTCAGCATATTGCCCCAGAACAATCTGGGTCCTCGTTTTACCCACCTCGGAAGGATGGAAGGCTGAGTCAACCTTGAGCCTGGTGAGATTCGAACTGCCAAATTGCAGGCAGCCGGCAGTCAGCAGAGGTAGCCTGCAGTACTGCACTCTGACCACTGCGCCACCACGGCTCTTGGCATCCCTGGACTTCTCGGGAGTCTTCCTGGGGGGGGTCTTCCTGGTTTTCCCAAGATAGAGGATGACACCTCCACCCCCGCTCATGAAGGGCACTAAGGAATGGCATTTTTAACCGCAGCTAGACAGTTGTGGGGCCAATCCCCCTTGAGATGGTGCAGAGGACCTTGGGAAGGCATTCAGGGGCGTCCCAGACACTTACCGTGGGGTCCGTCCAAAGGGAACACCTCGCACAGTCTTGACACGGGGCTCCCGGGGAACGAGGGTGCTGGCAGAAGTGGTCATACCCGTTAATGGCAGCTCGGCAGAGGTAGCACATCTGGGCCCCGCAACGACAAGACATGCGGTTGCAGCCTTCCGATTTGATCAAGCCGGTGGCGCATTTGTGGCACTTCCTGATGCGGGCCGCCGTCATCTTCTCTTCTCTGGAAGGCAAGGAGGCAAGAGTCAGGCGGGGGGTGGGGGGGACAGGAAGAAGACGGTTTAACTCAGTGGTGAAATCTAAAATTTGTTACTACCGGTTCTGTGGGCGTGGCTTAGTGAGGGGAGGGGGTGATGTGACTGGGTGGGCGTGGCCAATTTTTAAAAACTTTTAAAACCATTATTTTACAACCTCTTTTAAAACCATTATTTTACAACCTCTTCGGCGAAGAGGTTGTAAAAAAATGCTTTTAAAGGCCTCTGACGATCCAAGCTGAGTTGCCTGATCGGCAGAGGCTTTTTTTCTTTTAAATGCCTCTGACGATCCCAGCTGAGTTGCCTGATCATCAGAGGCTTTTTTTCTTTTAAATGCCTCTGATGATTCCAGCTGAGTTGCCTGATCGGCAGAGGCTTTCTTTCTTTTAAAGGCCTCTGACGATCCAAGCTGAGTTGCCTGATCGGCAGAGGCTTTCTTTCTTTTAAAGGCCTCTGACGATCCAAGCTGAGTGGCCTGATCATCAGAGGCTTTTTTTCTTTTAAATGCCTCTGATGATCCAAGCTGAGTTGCCTGATCGGCAGAGGCTTTTTAAAAAAGCCTCTGCCGATCAGGCAACTCAGCTTGGATCGTCAGAAGCCTTTAAAAGAAAAAAGCCTCTGTTGATTGTGCGGCTCAGCTGGGCAATTGGGGGAGGGAGGGATTTTTCCTACCGGTTCTCCGAACCACCCGCCTCCATCGCTACCGGATCGGGCGATCCAGTCTGAACCGGGAGCATTTCAACCCTGGTGAAACTACAGGTGGGCAAAGGCTCATGTGCCAAGACGGCTGCAGTTTGAAAAGGCTGCCCAAAGCTGCGTTGGTCCAGAGCAAGGGTCTGCAACCTTAAACACTCTAAGAGCCATTTGGACCCTCATCCTCTCCTGGAAAGACCCTCATTTCAAGAGGTCTTAGTGGAACTCAGGACGGGTGCTTTGGGGTTGTGACTGGATGACCACAGTGCCTTGACGATTGCATTAAAGATTATTTTCATTGCTTTTTGCTTTGTTCTACGCGGTTTTGTTTTGTTTTTAAAAAAAGAGGGGGGGAGTCTTTTATCTACACTTACTTACGGTATCTGCCTAGAGCGACCAGCTGTTTGAGGTGAGTGGCCATATTGTTTCTTTAAATAAATAGCCAAATAAAGAAGCGAAGGAGACGGAAAAACCAATGAAGTCTAAACATTCATCACCGAATCCACATTCTGCAGGTTTAAAACCGGTCTCCTGGAGAACCGGCCAGACAGCAAAACCTTCGACTAGAAACAATGGAAAAGTCTGAGAACGCAGCCGTAGAAGGATGGTGACTTCTGGCAGAGAGATAATGCAGAGCTGCGGGGGCGAAAAAAGGGGGCCGGGGAAACCGACCTCACCCCAACCGTTTCCAACCGAGTGGGGTTGCTTGTTGCTTAGTTACCGAGATGTTGCCAAAGAAGATGGAGCTGCTATGGTCTGCAAACACTGGACCGTGTTTAGAATAGCAGTAGCACTTAAGACTTACAGCCCTCTCTAAGTGGTTGGCAGAGTCGGCATCTGGCTCCCAACAACCTGGCTCCTCATTTTACCCACCTCAGAAGGATGGAAGACTGAGTCAAGCTTGAGCAGGTCATCGAACTCCTGGCAGTGGGCAGAGTCAGCCTGTAATACTGCATTATAACAACCATACCACTATGGCTTCCTTCCTTCCTTCCTTCCTTCCTTCCTTCCTTCTATCCATCCATCCATCCCTGAGCTGGTGGCCTGGTGGCTCAGCAGACTGATAGCATTGTGATTAATACCAGCTGTCTGCAATTACTGTAAGTTCAAATCTCACCAGGCTCAAGGTTGACTCAGCCTTCCATCCTTTCTAAGGTAGGTAAATTGAGGACCCAGTTTGTGGGGGCAATAAGCTGACTTTGTATAAATATACAAAAGTATGAAGGCTATTGCTTAACGCATTGTAAGCCGCCCTGAGTCTCCGGAGAAGGGCGGCATATAAATCAAATTAAAGAAAAAAAAAAAGCTGGTGAGGATCGAACTCCTGACAGTGGGCAGAGTTAGCCTGCAATATTGCATTGTACCAACCATACCACTATGGCTTCCTTCCTTCCTCTTCTTCCTTCCTTCTTTCCTTCCTTCCTTCCTTCTCGGAGCAGGTGAGGATCGAACTCCTGGCAGTGGGCAGAGTTAGCCTGCAATACTGCATTGTAACAACCATACCACTATGACTTCCTTCCTTCCTTTCTCTTCACCCTTCGTTCCTTCGTTCCTTCCTTTCTCCCTCCCTCCCGGTTCGGTGATCACGCGCTCTGATCTGATTGTCGGAGCTTTGTCCGAACCGGTTGAATCCCACCTTTGGATTCGCGACTGTTGGTACCACATCTTGAAGCCACAGAAGAAAAACCCATCAGATGCTAGCACCTCTGTGGTGAACTTCTGGTCCATTTCCAGCATTGGTAGCCTTTTGATACAGGACAGGTGAGGTCTCACATCACACTCATCCATGCTTGTGCAACGGATGTTCCAGGATTGTATCTGTCCCTAAATCCTTTTGCATCTCCCACTTTTGAGATAAGACTAGATCAAGAAACAGACCACCCCCCATAAGAAGAACTGAGGTTTAACTTTATTGTTAATGTGGCAAAATAACACCCTCTTGAAAGCTTCTCCTTCCCTCCCGCTTATGCCGAAGAGACACAAGGCGGTACAACCTTGAGTTTCTTTCTCACCCTTTCCTGTTTTCCCCAGCGAAGCTGATGTTTTTGCAACAGCAACCTCTGTGCTGTCCCTAAGCCCACCTTCCCCCTCCTCTACACTACAGCTGTTCAAAGCTTTCAACACAATTTCCCATAGTTGGAGGCAGCAGACAAGACAAAAGCTAACATCTAAGCCTTAAAATAGATTTAAAAAAACAACAACAAAAAAACAAAAAACTCCCCACCCACTAAAAATCAGGAAACGGTGAAACATCCTGTCTCCGTTCAGGTGCGAGAAATGGCCCCAGTCCCTTTGTACGAGAACTTCAGTCCTCTTTCTCTACAGCTATCGAATTGCTCATCCCTGCACTAAACCAGTTTGTTTCCGATCACAGTTTATGAAAACAGACACCTTGGTTGAGTTATACTCTCATTACAGTAGTGGCCAAAATTGTGGAAACCTTTTGGGGAAAAGTGTATTTTTGAGGTTTGATGACTAATAACACCACTTTTTTTTTTTCTTTTTTGGGGGGAATTTCAAGATAATCCTATTCCACTGCTGGAATGGCCTGAGAATAGCCCAGACCTTAACCCAGAGGTGGGCTTCAAAAATTTTAGCAAGGGGTTCTCTGCCCAGTTGCTGGGTGGGTGTGGCCATGGTGGGCGTGGCCTAATTGGCCTCCTGCATCACAGTGGTGGGGGGGCGTCTTTGCCCTCCCCGGGCTCTGAAGGCTTTCCTTGAGCCTCCGGGAGGGCGATAACAGCCTCCCCAGGCTCCGGAGGCTGGAAATGGGCCCGTTTCCAGTCTTCCCAAACTTCCGGTAGGCCCATTTTGCGTCCTCCCTGAGCCTCTGACCAGAAACTGGTCAGAGGCTCAGGGAGCCTCTGAGCCTCTCCCTGAGCCCCTGAGCCAAACTCCCTGAGCCTTTCTAACCAGAAACTGGTTAGTCAGAAGCGACCCAGCAACAAAACCCAGTTAATAGAAGCCATCATTCAATCTTGGTTTCAACATTATAACAGCTGCAGAACTCAAAGACTTGCTTCACTCCATGGGAAGACGTTGTAAGGCTGTCATTCATGCTACTAAGTATTAGTTACTTAGTATTACTAAGTATTACTAAGTAATACTAACTAAGTATTAACTGACATGGTGATAATTTTTGCATATCTCGTTTTTTCTACCTGTTTCACTTTTCTTCTTTATATTGTCACTGCTATTCTAATAGCAAATCCTTCGTGAAAGTTATTGCATGACATTCTTGATTAAATTATCTTTCCGTTGATATATGATTTTATGGTACTACTCCCCACAAAAAAGGTGGTTTTTATTAGCTAGTTTTAGAAAATACACTTTTTCCCAAAAGGTTTCCATAATTTTGGCCACAACTGTACATGCTCCAGAGGTGCAATCCTCTCTTTGCAAAGCAATGGTTAGCAGTCCTGGCTTGTGGAGCAAAATGGGAAAAAGAGAACAAAGCTAGCCCCCGCCCCCACTCAGCTTAGGAAACACACAAGCAGGGGCTCTTCTCAATGATCAGGAAATATCATCAGGAAATGATCTTTAACAAGATAACGTGCAAATTTCTAGCCTCGGATGCAAACTCTTGCTTCCATCGGTAATCAACGCAGATGTGTCCCTAACCTTGTAGAGTGCAGAAAGAAGGAAAAATAGTGTCATTATATTTAACAGAATGGAAAAACAAATGAAAAGTTTGCATACGGCCCTACAGAGACTGCAGGGCCTCTGCGAAATGGGAAGAAAATGGAGTTTACCCACAAGGCACTCAGAACCACAATCCTAGAGTAACTTTGAGGTCTCCAAGCTCAACTCTAGCAAAACTTCCAGTTCTTCTCTGCAGTAGCCCAACTGCCCTTCACCAGATCCCATTTAGAATAGAATAAAGGTTCCCCTCGTACATATGTGCTAGTCGTTTCCGACTCTAGGGGGCGATGCTCATCTCCGTTTCAAAGCCGAAGAGCCAGCGCTGTCCGAAGACGTCTCCGTGGTCATGTGGCCGGCATGACTCAATGCCAAAGGTGCACGGAACGCTGTTACTTTCCCACCAAAGGTGGTCCCTATTTTTCTCCTTGCATTTTTTACCTGCTTTCGAACGGCTAGGTTGGCAGAAGCTGGGACAAGTCACGGGAACTCACCCGGTTACACGGCACTAGGGATTCGAACCGCTGAAGTGCCGGCCTTTAGATCGACAAGCTCAGCATCTTAGCCACTGAGCCACCACATCCCTTAGAACAGAATAGAATTCTTTCTTGGCCATGCATGATTGGATACACAATTTGTTTCCGGATGCATAAGCTCTCGCTGCACATGCAAACAGCAAAGTGGTAAGTCATAGATCATAAACCATAAGATACAAACAACAAGCGATAAATCATAAGATACCAATAGGAGAAGATAGTAGGAAAGATGAGAAGAGGAAAATATGAGGATAATAGCAATACAGCTTACTACGTGGCTGTATTTATATATAGAAGTATGTACTATGTACTACTATGGCTGTATTTATATGTAGAAGTATGTACTATGTACTACTATGGCTGTATTTATATGTGGTAGAATGTACTAGGTATGTAGTACATTCTACTATTTATATGTAGTACATGCTACGTATAAATACAGCCATGCAGTAGGCTGCACTGCTATTATCTTTCTCATCTTTTTCATGTACATAGTAATATGTACTATATATGTAGCAGTATGTACTATGTAACTGTAGCACTATGTACATAGTATATACTACTACATTTATTTTAGACTTCACTAACTATAGATACCTGGTTTGAGATAAAGGTAACTCCTAGATCTTTCTTGAGGCCTCTATTATTTTACTATTATGTCATGGCACAGGAAAGGTTTTTCCTCACTAACTTATCTTGTTAGCATCCTGCGATGAAGAGGTCTACGTAATTCAAAACGTTTCAATCTTGCTCTACGGACACCGACTAAAATAGCAATGTTGTACAGTATCTTCTATGGCAGCTATGGCGAAGTTAGACAGCATACAAAAAATCAGAGACATCACTCTGCCAACAAAAGTGCGTCTAGTCAAGGCTATGGTGTTCCCAGTTGCAATGGATGGCTGTGAAAGTTGGACCATAAGGAAGGCTGAGAAGGCCAAAGAATGGAGGCCTTTGAACTCTGGTGCTGGAGAAAACTCCTGCGAGTCCCTTGGACTGCAAGGCGATCCAACCGGTCGGTCCTAGAGGAGATCAACCCTGACTGCTCTTCAGAAGGCCAGATCCTGAAGAGGAAACTCAAATACTTTGGCCACCTAAGGAGAAGGAAGGACTCCCTGGAGAAGAGCCTCATGCTGGGAACGATGGAGGGCAAAAAAAAAAAGGGGACGGCAGAGAACGAGGTGGCTGGATGGAGTCCCTGAAGCAGTCGGCGTGAGCTTAAATGGACTCCAGAGGATGGTAGAGGACAGGAAGGCCTGGAGGAACATTGTCCATGGGGTCGCGATGGGTCAGACACAACTTCGCAACTAACAGCAACACCACAGTATCTTCCAGCTTTGAACTGGAAACTGTCCTACAAACAGTTTTTAGGGATTGGGGGCATTGTGATTTGCAAATTAATCTGCAGCTTGGCCCTTTGTGCTACAATCTCCTCGTTTCGAATTCCTTTTTTGGTCACCGCCTTCGCAATTCGGGCAAGCAAGAATAACTCTGCGTGAAGCCAGCCCATCCTTCTCTTCCGCGCTATTCCCATCTCGTCGTCTTTCCCAACAGGAAATCCTTAGCAGCAGCCGAGCAGGAAGCTGGCTCTGAAAATCCCGCTGGGCTTCCTCTTCCTTTGGCTCAAACAGGAAGTCTCATTGTCCCGGGTTTCAGCTGGGCCCAGCGGTTTGCCAAAAGACATCACTGCGGTGGAAAAGGATACCCAGCCGAGTTCTTCCCCTTCCCCTCTTCTTCAGACAAATAAAGCTAAAAACCTGGTATATTATTAGATCTCTCCCCCCCCACCGCTTGATAAATATATCCTGCGGAAGAATGGCAGCACGATGGAAGGTTTTTTTGTAAAAAAAAAAAAAAAGTATCTTTATAATAATCTAGAGTTGTTTGGCAAAACAATAACGGGAGGGGCATAAAAACAATGGGAATCTCATTAAACACCATTTTTCCTCCTCTTTGCTAGGGTCCTTTCTGACCACAACAATCAGACAGAGAGGCAGAATTCTTAGCCTCCTTCCTTCTGATACTCTCAGGAGCATCGAGGCCTCCCTCTTTTTCCTTCCTTCCTTCCTTCCTTCCCTCCCTTCTATCCTTTTCCTACTTCCTTTTCTCTCCTTTTCCTTCCTTCTCTCCTTTCCCTACTACTTCCTTTTCTCTCCTTTTTCTTCCTTCCCTTCCTTCCTTCTATCCTTTCCCTACTTCCTTTTCTCTCCTTTTCCTTCCTTCTCTCCTTTCCCTACTTCCTTTTCTCTCCTTTTCCTTCCTTCTCTCCTTTCCCTACTACTTCCTTTTCTCTCCTTTTTCTTCCTTCCCTAACTTCCTTCTATCCTTTCCCTTCTTCTTTTTCTCTCCTTTTCCTTCCCTTTCTCTCCTTTCTCTACTACTTCCTTTTCTCTCCTTTCCCTCCTTTCCCTTCCTTCCTTCTATCCTTTCCCTTCTTCCTTTTCTCTCCTTTTCCTTCCTTTTCTCTCCTTTCCCTTCCTTCCTTCTATCCTTTCCCTACTTCCTTTTCTCTCCTTTTCCTTCCTTTTCTCTCCTTTCCCTACTACCTTTTCTCTCCTTTCCTTGCCTTTCCCCCCTCCCATCCTTTCCCTACTTTTTCTCTCATTTCCCTGATTTTTCCTTCCTTCCTTCCCCTCCATCTCTCCCTCCCTCCCATCCTTTCCCTGCTACTTCCTTTTCTCTCCTTTCCCTGCTTTCTCCCTTCCTTCCTTCCTTCTCCTTTCCCTCCATCTTTCCCTCTCTCCCTTCCCTTCCTCCCTCCTCTATCCTTTCCTTTCTATTTCCTCTCCTCTCCCCTTTTCTCCCTCCAAGCAACTTTGAATAAAGAAGCAATTTACCCGAGGGGGGGGGGAACCCCACCAGTCCTTACTCAAATTTCAACAGGTTGTGGAGAAGGTAGGATTAGAGCCGAGTCAGTCCAAGGGGACCAAAAAAAGAAAAAAAGAAAGAAAAATCTGGTAGCCATGCAAGCTTGTACCTTTTCATAAAACATGTTCCAGAAAAGGTGCTACAGTCCCTGATTTCTAATTTTGTAATTGTTAGCAAACAAAACATTAGAACTTAAGAGCAACCTTTGCAGAACTGGCCCTAGTTGAAATCTGGGTGGGTGGGTGGGAGTGGGGTTTCTGTTTTCTTCTCCCCACTGCAACGCTAAAGATACTTACATGGATGTTCTGTATTTAATGTCGTCCTTTTCAGCCAGTTGTTCACAAGTGAGATTCATGTGTTCCTTCCAGAGGCCTTGGCATTTTCTGCAGGTTTCCTGGAAAAGAAGCAGGGACGTTAAACAAGCAAGGGGGACCCACCAAAATCTAGGTTACCACTCAGGGATGCTGTAATGAATCCTGCACCGAGCAAAAGTTCTGGAGTTACAGTCAGTCCTCGACATATGACCATTCATTTAGTGACTGTTTTAAGTTCTTCTCCGTGGCAAACCTCTCTCTGAAATCTCAAGAGTGTCTTTCATAAAAAATTCTAAGAGTTTATCCATTCCTCTCTGGACAAGGTACTAATACCACTCTACAAAGCCCTAGTAAGACCACACCTAGAGTACTGCATCCAGTTTTGGTCACCACCAAACTTGATGAACGTATCTTTTATTTTATGTACTCTGAGAGCGTATGCACCAAGACAAATTCCTTGTGTGTCCAATCACACTTGGCCAATAAAGAATTCTATTCTATTCTATTCTATTCTATTCTATTCTATTCTATTCTATTCTATTCTATTCTATTCTATTCTATTCTCACTATAAAAAAGATGTGGAGACTCTAGAAAGAGTGCAGAGAAGAGCAACCAGGATGATTAGGGGACTAGAGGCTAAAACATACGATGAATGGTGGCAGGAACTGGGCATGGCTAGTCTGGTGAAGGGAAGGACCAGGAGAGACAAGATAGCAGTCTTCCAATATTGGAGGGGCTGCCGCAAAGGGGTGGGGGTCAAGCTATTTTCCAAAGCACCCGAAAGCCAGGCAAGGAACAATGGATGGAAACTGAACAAGGAGAGATTTAACTTGGAAATAAGGAGGAATTTCCTGACAGTGAGAACAATCAACCCATGGAACAGAAGTTGCCTTTGGAAGTTGTGGGAGCTTCAACACTGGAAGCTTTCAAGAAGAGACTGGACTGCCCTCTGTCAGAAATGGTGTAGGGTCTCCTGCTTGGGTTGGGAGTTGGACTAGATCAGGGGTCAGCAACCTGCGGCTCTGGAGCCGCATGCGGCTTTTTCACCCCTCTGCTGTGGCTCCCTGTCACTCAAAATATGCATCACAACCACCAATGTGAGACACCCACCGGCACGCAATTTATTGAGCTTTTTGACCCCTGGTAGGCCAACCATGGATAAATCCAAGAAAAGAAAAGTTTCAGAAGAAAACAGAACGTTTAATTCAACTACATAGGCTAGTTTTGTGGCCGCTCAAGAAATAGTCAGGCACGGGAAGGGGTTTGTGACTCCCGGTGTTTTCTTTTCTGTGGGAAACGGGTCCAAATGGCTCTTTGAGTGTTTAAGGTTGAAGACCCTGTACTAGATGCCCTACAAGGCCCCTTCCAACTCTGTTAATCTGTTAAATCTCAGTATTGTGGTTTTTGAACAAAATACGGCCTCCCCCCCCGCCACCTCTCCAGCTTTGCTTTCGGACAGCGCCAACCCCTTAATCGTATGGCTTTCTCACCAGAGATCTCAAGCAATCGATGCATTTCGACTTATGGATTCTGGAAGAGGCAGACGCTGGTGTTCCTCTCTCTGAAGATAACCATCTCCAGAATTTCAGGAGAACCTCTCTTCCTTTTATTTATTTATTTTTATTTTATTTTGATTTATATGCCGCCCTTCTCCGGAGACTCAGGGCGGCTTACAATGTGCTAAGCAATAGCCTTCATACTTTTTGTATATTTTATACAAAGTCAGCTTATTGCCCCCACAAACTGGGTCCTCAATTTACCTACCTTAGAAAGGATGGAAGGCTGAGTCGACCTTGAGCCTGGCGAGATTTGATCTTACTTCAATTGCAGACAGCTGGTGTTAAATTACAGTGCTTTAGTCTGCAGAGCTATCCAGGCTCTTGTTGTTGTTAGTTGCGAAGTCGTGTCCGACCCATCGCGACCCCGTAGACAACGTTCCTCCAGGCCTTCCTGTCCTCCACCATCCATTTAAGCTCTCTTCCTTACTCTTAGGAAAAGGGTCCTCCAATGGATGAACTCATTCAGCAGCTAATATTGCCATCTTGTGGCTCAGAGGAAACCTCAGGCAGGATGCTGGACTCCATCCCGCCCAAGAACCAGGCTAAGCCTGCATGTAGGGTGATACAAAGGATGAAACAGGTTGTCAACAGCTGCAGAGTGGAGGAAGAAGGCTGCCAAGCCAACTTTTAACTGCTCTGGGAAAATGTAAATGTTGACATGAGTCACGAAGCTGTGGAGGCTGGATGGTTTCCATCAGCAAGCGATCCAGAAGGATTAGCTACACTGCTCCTTGCAAAGCATCAAAGGTATTTGAGTCAAAAAACTATGAAGCTCTGCGCAATGGAGAGAGCGGAGGGTGGGCACTGAGCCCGAAGCCTCTGTCTGTCTATCTGTCATCTGTCTGTCTGTCTATCATCTCTCATATCTATCTATCATCTCTCTAATTGCTCTAATCTGTCACTCATCTATCGCTCTGATCTATCTATCTATCTATCTATCTGTCTATCATCTCTCTAATTGCTCTAATCTGTCACTCATCTATCGCTGATCTATCTATCATCTCTCATATCTATCTATCCTCATATCTATCATCTCTCTATCTCTAATTGCTCTAATCTGTCACTCATCTCTCTGATCTATCTATCTATCTATCTATCTATCTATCATCTATCTATCATCTCTCATATCTATCTCTCTGATCGATTGATCTATCTATCATCTATCTAGCTATCATCTATCTAGCTATCTAGCTATCTATCTATCATCTCTCATATCTATCTCTCTACCTATCCATCCATCCATCCTTCTATTTTTCTAATGAAACGAAGGACTAGGGGTGACACAATAGCAGTCTTCTAATATTCGAGGGGCTGCCCCAAATAAGAAGGAGTCAAACTATTCTCCATAGTACCTTAAGGCAGGACAAGCAGCAACGGATGGAAACTAATCAAGGAGAGAAGCAACCTAGAAGTAAGGAGAAATTTCCTGGCAGTGAGAACAATTACACAGTGGAACAACTTGCCACCAGAAGTTGTGGCTGCTCCAACACGGGAGGTTTTTAAGAAGAGACTGGACAGCCACTTGTCTGAAAAGGTATAGGGTCTCCTGATTGAGCAGGGGGCTGGACTAGAAGACCTCCAAGGTCCCTCCCAACTCTGTTATTCTATATTCTATACTATCCATTTCTCTTCTCTCAAAAAAAACCCCAACAAATTCGTCGGTGCTCGGTCATTTCCCATCAAGCAAATCGCTTAATGGATTTAAATGTCCCGAAGAAAAAAACTAAACGACCAGGATCGATGCAGGTCAAAATAAACTATTATTTTGTTTTATTTTTGTTTTCTCTTGGATCGGACGAAGCGATCCCCGCAAAACAAACACACAGGAAGGTTTCAACACCCAGGGGAAATTTCCATGTTTATTTGCACGAGTCTCTGTTATGACTCTGCTGCAGAAGTTGTAGGTTGTGCAATGAAGTTATTTACGGCCATGGAGAGGGGTTGTGCAAGGGAAGAAGAAAAAGCGGTGTTTTGAAGCGTGCCGAGGGGGGGGGGGGGGCTGTAGCAAAACAATCCTCTGAGCATCTGAGCCGGGCATTCTCCAACATAGTGGCCTCTGGATGGGTTGGCACCAGCCATGCTTTCTCTACACCCCCACAATAGGGCATCAGGTTGGAGAAAAAAAAGATTCAGATAGACCAGAAGACCAGGTGAAGGCAGACAGAAAAACAAAGAGGAATATGGAACAAAAAAAATCCAAAACAAAAAACAAAAGAGGAAGTGGCAAAGGATAATGCCAAGTCTTGCATCACAATTCCAGATTGTGAGAATTTAGAAGCATTGCATTCTTGAGGCATGGAGGAGGTAGAAATACCGTATTTCCCTGAAAATAAGACCCTGTCTTATATATATATATTTTTGAACCCCGAAATAAGCGCTTGGCCTTATTGCCATGGACTCAAAAGCCCAATTGGGCTTATTATCAGGGGATGTCTTATTTTGGGGGAAACAGGGTAGATGGATAGATAGAGGGATAGTTAGATAGATAGATGATGGATGGATAGATAGAGGGGTGGGTAGATGGATGAACGGGTTGATAGATAGACAGATGATGGCTAGCTGGCTGGCTGGCTGGATAGATAGATAGAAAAGTGACAGATTAGAGCAATTAGAGATAGAGAGATGATAGATAGATAGATAGATAGATAGATAGAAAGATAGATAGATAGATAAAGTGACAGATTAGAGCAATTAGAAGAGAGATGATAGATATAGATCAGAGATAGATAGATGATAGATAGATAAGTGACAGATTAGAGCAATTAGAGATAGAGAGATTATAGATAGAAATGAGAGATGATAGATAGATCAGAGAGATAGATAGATAGATGATAGATAGATAGATAGATAGAGTGACAGATTAGAGCAATTAGAGATAGAGAGATGATAGATAGATATAGATCAGAGATAGATAGATGATAGATAGATAAGTGACAGATTAGAGCAATTTGGCCGAACCGGCTGAATCCCACCTCTGGTCTCCTGCCTCCGTTTCCTTCCCTCCCTCATTCTACTTTTGCCTTGGACAATCGATGCTGTCAACCCTGAAGCTGACTCGGCCGAAGCCATCTTGGAGCTTCGGTGCTCCCACACTGGAGCTGAGGGATAAGGAGACGGGATTAGATATAGCTGGTCAAAACAAAACACTTTCTCTTGGGAACCAAGGTCGTTCTCACACCTGGGTGGAGAAAGGAGGAGTGATGTCACCAGGCCAGCGGATGCTGCCTTGATTGGGCCATGTGACTGATTGTTTGGGGTTGAGGGGAAAAACTTTTACTTTTAATTAGGTGAAAACCTGTGGGACTTTTCAGAGTGGGTTTTTCACCAGGTAAGTGCCAATATGGTATTTTCTAATAAAGCTTCTTCTTTGAGGAATCTAATTGCCTCGGAGTGGATTTATTACTTGACAGATGCATTCCTTCGTTCAGGTTTTTCCCAAGCTGAGGTCCTCCAGATACAAATAGTCCTTGACCTACAACAGTTCGTTCAGTGACCATTCAAAGTTACAATGGCGCTAAAATATGTGACTTATGTCCGTTTTTCACAGATACGACCTTTGCAGAAACCACATGACCAAAAATTCAGAGGCTTGGCAATTGGTTCACATTTATGACCGTTGTTGTGTCCCAAGGTCAGGTTTTGCGACCTTCTCACAAGGGGAAGCCAGATTCACTTAACAACCGGGTGACTCATTTATCAGCTGTGATGCTACGCTTCATAACGGTGGCCAGGAAAGTTGTAAAACGAAGCAAAACTCACTTAACAAATATCTCACTTCGCAATGGATATTTTAGGCTCCGTTGTGGCCATACGTTGAGGACTGCCTGTCCTTTAGGACTACAGCTCCCATAATTCTCGGCCAGCATGGAGCGATTGTGTGTGTGGAGGGAGGTACAAGAATTACTGGCAGTGTTTTCACACATGCGCACCTCGCACCAAACCATACACTTTTTCACAGAGTGTGTTGAAATCAACCACAATACGCTCTGTGAAAACCAAAAAGAAAAAGAAAATGAGAGTTGAGTTAGTCCCCAGTTCTAAATCTGGACATGGCCTACTTCAAAACCCTCTTAGGAAACTTCTCTCCAGCCTACGACATTCAAAGACAGAAAGAGAAATTTTTAGATGTAGTTATCATTTCCATGGGGTTGAAGTAGTGCTGGCTCCCACCAAACTCTCACCCTTTCCAGACTGTACCATATTTCCCCCTCCCTCTTTCCAAAGAAGAGAATATATTTAATTTTGTTTCTGTTGGAAATTTGCTTCCTGGATTGTGTGCTTGGGATGGTGGTTGAAATCTTGACTTTGTTTTTGTTGGCTAAATAGGTTTGTTGTTATAGAAATGGCTACGGTAGATACTATTGTGTAAAAGTAAAAAATTGAGATTGTAATGTTATCTTCTACTGGGCAGAAGAGAGTTGGAAGCCAATGCCTTTTTTTTCCTTTTTCCCTTCCTACCCCATTTTCTCTTTTTTCCCCTTTTCCTTCCTCTAGTTTTCCATTACTTCTTATTTTCCTTTGTAGCTTATATTTTGATAAAAATTAACAAACATTTAATAATCTATCTCTATCTATCCATCCATCCATCTCTTATCCATCTCTTATCTCTCTTTATATATTCTTTCTTTTTCTTACTTCTTCCTTCCTTCCTTCCTACCTACCTACCTACCGTCTTTCCCCGAAAATAAGACTCTGTCTTATATTTTTCTGAACCCTGAAATAAGCACTTGGCCTTATTGCCATGGGCTCAAAAGCCTGATTGGGCTTATTATCAGGGGATGTCTTATTTTGGGGAAAACAAGGTATTATCTACCTACCTACTATCTATCTATCTATCTATCTATCTATCTATCTATCTATCTATCTATCATCTATCACCTATCACCTATCTATCTGTCTATCTATCACCTACCTACCTATCTATCTATCTATCTCCTATCTATCTATCTCCTATCTATCTATCTATCTATCTATCTATCATCTATCTATTTATCTATCACCTATCACCTATCACCTATCTATCTGTCTATCACCTACCTACCTACCTATCTATCTCCTATCTATCTATCTATCTATCTATCTATCTATCTATCTATCTATCATCTATCTATTTATCTATCACCTATCATCTATCTATCACCTACCTACCTACCTACCTACCTACCTATCTATCTCCTATCTATCTATCTATCTATCTATCTATCTATCTATCTATCTATCATCTACCTACCTACCTACCATCCATCCATCTATCATCAATATCTATCATTTTATCCCCCCTCCCTCCTCTCTCTTTTAATGATTTTGATGAATCTTCCTTCCGTGGGTTCTAGGAAATCGCCTTCATTAGATCCTTATCAACCTCAGAGATTGAAGGTGAAAAGCAAGCTAAAAAAAGTAAAACTGTACAAGTAAAACTTCCTTCTCTTTTGTCCCGCTCTCGTCGTACGCTGAATAAAATAAATAAATAAAAACAAACTAAGGGAAAAAAACGTGGCCCCGAACAGCCAAACTATTTGAGGAAGGGTATCTGTGCTTTGCCATCCATTTTCTTTCTTCTGCTCCTGTTTTCTTGGAATAAATCTTTGCATTTGTTATCTTTCATCGGGAAAGATCAGAGCGTGTGAACGCAAGGGAATATTATACTCAACAGACACGGAGGAACAGAGACAGATAGAAAGCTGCGCTCAATTCAAGCCGGCAAACCACAACGGATGTGAAACCTGAGCTAACACACCACTGTGGATTGCATATGAAGGCACCGTTTGCGATATTAAATACCGGAGTTTAAAAAAAGCTGTCCATAAAATACCCCAGAGTTTGACAAGAAGCAACTTAAGAGACAGCATGAAACTTCTCGTTAAATGTTACGTAAGAAGAAGAAAAACCCCAGCGCCCCCCAAAAAACACCCCAAATCCTACAGCCCAGCTGTGAAGAACTTTTAACAGACTTATTTTTAATAAAATTAAAAATCACAGGCAATCCAAAGCAAAGAGAGATTCAATCTGGAAATTCAATCTGGAAATAAGAAGAAATTTCCTGACAGTGAGAACAATCAACCGAAGGAACAGTAGTTGCCTTTGGAAGTTGTGGGAGCTTCATCACTGGAGGCTTTCAAGAAAAGATTGGGCTGCCATCGGTCAGAAATGGTGTAGGGTCTCCTGCTTGGGGGGTGGGGTGGGGGCTGGACTAGATGACCTACGAGGTCCCTCCCAACTGTTATTCTATTTTATTGATTGGATTACAGCTGGATCTCGTTCTCCAAAGGGCCGGAAGGATCAGGCACAAAATTCAGAAGAAAAAAAGAATGCTGCTCTAACAACACAGCTATCAAGAGCCTTGATAGCACAGTGGTCTAAGCACCCTGTTATTAAAACCAGCTGCCTACAATTACTGCAGGTTCGAATCTTGCCAAGGCTCAAGGTTGACTCAGCCTTCCATCCTTTCTAAGGTAGGTAAATTGAAGACCCAGATTGTGGGGGCAATAAGCTGACTTTGTATAAATGTACAGAAGTATGAAGGCTATTGCTTAATGCATTGTAAGCCGCCCTGAGTCTCCGGAGAAGGGCGGCATATAAATCAAATTAAAAAAAAACAAAAAACAGTGCATATTTCCCATACAGTGTTAGGAAATTAAGAGAATATTTCTCAGCACAGTTCCAAACTTTTTCGGAGGTTGGCTTCTCAGCCCTGAAATCTCACAATTGTGACAACAACACCTGCCCAACGAGGAAGGTCATCACCCCCCACCCCACCCCAGAGAATAATTGCCCGTTGTGGATCGCTTATTTGAAAAGCGACCTTGGAAGAACTTGGCTGAGTCTATTTTGCCCCTTCTGACCAGCTGTGTCTTTCTGAAAACATCGCCAGATGTTGGAAGGGAGTGACCAATCTTTTGTTCCCCTGAAGGACAAAAACAGGCGAGCTACATTTTTTTTTCTTTAGAGCAGCAGGACGCACATTCTCTGCAAAAGCCACGTTACTCCAACTATTGGGAGGTAGGGGGTGTTTGGCGAGAATTGGTAACACAAATTTTCAAAATCTAGGGTTTTGGAGCCTCCTGCTGGCCGTCCCTGGTCTTTACAACCACTGCAGAAACCTGAAAGTGCAGTTTCTCCTCTAGAGGGCCGTATGCCTCTTGAAACTCAAAAAAACTAGATTAGAAAAGGAAGCAGTTCTAATTCCCCCCCCCCCCACCTTCATCCCTGCAGGGAAAACGGCTGTAACATCTGGGATTACCTAGAACAGGGGTCAGCAACCTGCAGCTCTGGAGCTGTGTGTGGCTCTTTCAACCCTCTGCTGTGGCTCCCTGTCATTCAAAATATGCGTCACAACCACCAATGTGCGACACCTGCTGGCACACGATTTATTGAGCTTTTCGAGAACCATGGTTATAATCCAAGAAAAGAAAAGTTTCAGAAGAAAACAGAACATTTAGTTCAACTACATATGCTAGGGAGCCTTGGTGGCGCAGCGGACTTAAGTGCTGTTAAGTAGCACTTAGCTGCCAGCTGCCTGCAATGACTGCGAGTTCGAATCTCACCAGGCTCAAGGTTGACTCAGCCTTCCATCCTTTCAAGGTAAGTAAAATAAGCTGACTTTGTATAAAAAAGAACACCGCTTAGGGGGGGCCGAAAGCCCTACTAAACAGGTATATACAAAAGTATGAAGGCTATTGCTTAACGCATTGTAAGCCGCCCTGAGTCTCCGGAGAAGGGCGGCATATAAATCGAACCAATAAATAAATAAATAAATAAATAAACCGGCCCGAACTGGTAGCATTTCACCCCGGGTTTCTCGCCCTCGTGTAAGGACATAACCATCCCCAATCTCGCCAAACCTTCCTTCCCTTGAGTGCCCCTCCATCTCTATTACTACGAGCGTGTGTTTAAATTAAGGGCTTAATTGGTTTACTTTTTTTTTTTTTACCTTGCTTATTTAATACGTTATAATCAAACGTTGGATTCCCTAGATCATGCGGTTTCCAATTATTTTCCCCCCCAGGCAATTAAACGGTTAGTTTAATTAAAAAATCCAAGGACTACTGATCCAGAGCCAATGGATCTAATGTTGGGCTGAATTCAAGCGAATTTTTCTTTCCCTTCATCCAATTTTTGGGGGGCGCTGACTGAAAAAAACAAAACAAAAACTGGCTCGGTGTCCCGGACAGACGATAAATATTTTAAATAAAATAAATGCCATCGTAAAGCTTAACCATGAAACGGAAAACCACTGCGAGCTGAAAGGAATTAGGATTTTCCGTTCCTTAAGAAAGGCGCTGAAGAGCGAGCGTTTATATTTAAAACGTTGTCTTAAAAAGATGCAATTCCTTGCAGGATTGAATCTGGGTCGGTCACTGGGACCGGATGTTTAATTTTCCGAGCTTTCAGACTCGTCCTGGAGCCCATCCACGGGGAATTTCTCTCTCACCAGAATGTGTGAGCTTTGGGCTAATCTATGCGTAGTAATTTATATGGTGCCTGGTTGCGTGTGGCTTTTTAGTTGTGGATTGGGATGTTGATGGCCGGTACATACGTTCAGTTTTGCAGCTTACTAAGATTGTTGGCCGAGCAGGCACAAAAACAGCCAGGGAAATGATTAAAACTTGGGAAATGGGTCCCTTGTCAGTCAACAGGAGTGTTGACTTACCACCAGCTGATCAGGTACTTAGGAGCTGAGGGCTTGGCAGCACAAGGAATAGGTCATCAACACCCCAATCAACAATTCTTCCTCCTCCTCTTCTTCCTTTCCCAATCTCCCCCGCCCCCAACACTGATGATGTTCCCTAGCTGGGTCATGAAACGTCTGAAGAAAACCACCAAGGTTCTCAGGGAGAACCAAGGACCCCATAGTTCTCCTCTTCCTCCTCCTGACTCTCCTCCTCCTCCTCTCCACAAATCCCACTTCTAGCACTGATGATGTTCCCTAGCTGGGTCATGAAACATCTGGAAGAAAAGCACCAAGGTTCTCAGGGAGAACCAAGGACCCCGTAGTCCTTCTCCTTGTTCTCCTCCTTCCTTTCTCCACCACTCGACCCCACACAACCCACTCCTTCCTAGCACTGATAATGTTCCCTAGTTGGATAACGCAACGTCTCTAAGGAAACAAGCAAGCTCAGGGAGCACCAAGGACTCCTCGTTTCAACCCCGAGCTACAAAAGTTCTCCCCTTTTGAGGGTTTCCAAATCAGGATTTTGCAAAAGAAGCAGGCACTAAGAGAACGGAGTGAAGATGAAAGCGCCATCACTGGTCAAGAGAAAAGACCCAGTTCCTTCGCCATTATTTTATTCGAGAGAGGCAAAGACCTTGAGCTGGCGTTTGGCACCTCTGTTAGAAGAAAAAAGAACGAGAGCCAGCCAGCTCCCAAGATGGCCTCCCCTGCCAGCCACACACGAGGGCGGTTTAACCTTGAATCCTCCAACTTGGTTAACCGTTCCGCTTAAAACTCCTCCTGCATTATTGATGGCGGCGCATCCAGTCCAGCCCTCACGCTGACGTTTTAAAACTGCTCTTGGTCGGGGAAAGAGAGCAAGCAACCCCAGTGCTCTCGCTAAAACATAAGCCAGCCCAAGAAAGTAACAGAAGAGCCGTGTAAGGAATGGCAGAAATTAAGGCCTCTCGGTCAGCGGTGAAATCCTCCGAGTTTTGCCACCGGTTCGCTGCATGTGCAAATTTGCTGCTCACCAAACATGTGCTCTGCTTGCGTGAGCACGGTACACGCCAAAGGCACACTGCATGCACAGTGCACGCCAAACACATGCATGCCCACCGCAGGCGCTACCATAGAACAGTGTGTGTGTGTGTGTGTGTGTGTAGGTAACAGCTGTGCACGCAATTTAGATTCGCTAGAAAGCAGCGAATGTAAATCGTGTGGCACAGCTGATCCGTCGGAAATACCAGTTCCAATGAACTGGTAGCGTTTTTTTTTACTACCGGTTCTCCCGAACCGGTGCGAACCGGTAGCATTTCATCCCTGTTCTCGGTCCATCAAGCAACAGCAGCATTTAAGAAGAGCTTCTAAAGATGGCCAACAGCTCTCTTGAGGTCCTGGAGGAACAATGGCTCCCTGAAAAATTGCTTCCGTTAAGAAGGCTCTTATTCGTAGCCATCTGTCTGCAGATGTAAACCAGAAAAGCTGGATGGAACATACGTTCTTCGAATCTCGGCTTCTATGAACGAGGGGAAGAATACGCAGAAACATGGAAGGGACCTCCATCTCAGACCACAAGAGGGTTTTTTTTTTTTTTTAAAGATCAAACGTCAAGATTTTTAATTGGCAAGGGGATCGTCACGCAAGGAAATGATAACCAGAGGGCTTGGTTGATGTACTGCTCGGGTTCACAACATCAAGCGGCCTTGGCTTAAGAGTTCTGTAATTTTTAACTACTGTGGCTTGTTAAGCCATGATTTATGGTTCCGTGGGGCATGTTAGCTAAGCCGCTGTGAACTTATTCATTAAATCTTACGTTATAACCGTAAGCAGTTGCTGAATGCCTTGAGGGCCAGTTGGAGATTATAATCGGGGACACCTCCTTCATCTAGGGCTGGTTCTGAAGGCTCCCCAAAAGTCGTCTTACAATTTATTTATTTATTAGTTTGATTTATATGCCACCCTTCTCCGGAGACTCAGGGAGGCTTACAATGCGTTAAGCAATAGCCTTCATACTTTCATATATTTATACAAAGTCAGCTTATTGCCTCCACAATCCGGGTCCTCATTTTACCTACCTCGAAAGGATGGAAGGCTGAGTCAACCTTGAGCCTGGTGAGAATTGAACTTGCAGTAATTGCACGCAGCTGGCAGCTAAATACTACTTTAACAGTAGTTTAGTCCACTGCGCCACCAGGCTCTTATCAATTGCTGCAGAACCAACCAGATTCTACTTGCATATTCAACTTTAGCTCAAACGAAGTCCTTGATAACACCATTTTTTCCCCCAACTAACTCTGTCCTCTTCAAAAGGAGAATATTCGTAGCTCGGGGTTGACATGAGAGATCCTTGGTGCTCTCTGAGCTTGATGGTTTTTCTTGTAGACGTTTCATGACCCAAGCAGCAGCACTGATGATGTTACCTAGTTGGGTCATGAAACATTTGCAAGAAAACAAGCAAGCTCAGAGACCCTCTATCTCCACCCTCTTTCCTTTAATTCTTGTAGTTGGGACTATCTAGTTTATCTCTGGAGAATACACAGACTCCAAGGTGCAGGCTTCGTCCAATCCTAATCTTCTCTCTTTCTACCTCCAACTTATAAAGACACCTAAACAAGATGCGTTGATGTTCTTCAGAAGCTTCCAAGCACCCCTCTCTCCATTGGTAGACCCTGTCATCTGCACCTCCATAACTGTCTGGTTTGGCTCCGCAACCCAACAAGACAGACACAGACTTCAGAGGATCATTAGAACTGCAGAGAAAACAATGGCTACCAACCTGCCTTCCATGGAGGACCTGCATACTGCACGAGTCAAAAAGAGGGCTGGGAAAATATCTACAGACCCCTCACATACTGGACATAAATTGTTTCAACTCCTACCCTCAAAACGACGCTATAGAGCACTGCACCCCAGAACAACTAGACACAAGGACAGTTTTTTCCCGAAGGCCATCACTCTGCTAAACAAATAATTCCCTCAACACTGTCAAACTAGTTACTAAGTCTGCACTACTATTAATCTTCTCATTGTTCCTATCACCCATCTCCTCCCACTTGTGACTGCATGGCTGTAACTTGTTGGTGTATCCTTATGATTTATTTATTTTATTTTATTTTATTTTTTATTTTTATTAAATTTCTATACCGCCCTTCTCCCGAAGGACTCAGGGCGGTGAAAAGCCACAAGATAAAACACATAAATACAAAAATTTAAAATAAAATAAAAACGAATTAAATAATTTGGCTGAACAAATTTAAAATACCCCATAATTTAAAAACAAATTAAAATTTACATTTAAAAAGGGGAGAAGATTTAGGTTTTAACAATCAATTTATATTGATTGTTTCCTAGTATGATTTGATTGCTTATTTGTACCCTATGACTGTCATTAAGTGTTGTATCTTATAATTCTTGACGAATGTATATTTTCTTTTTATGTACACTGAGAGCATATACACCAGACAAATTCCTTGTGTGTCCATCACACTTGGCCAATAAAAAACTTCTCTTCTCTTCTCTTTTCTCTTCTTCTCCTCTCCTCTCCTCTCCTCTCTCTTCTCTTCTTCTCCTCTTCTTTCCTCTCTCTTCTCTTCTCTTAATTCTATTCTATTCTTGCTTACAAAGGAGACACACACATATATACACACACACTCACACTTAAAGAGTTAAACTCTAAGTGCAAAGGAAGCAACACCGAATTTCAGGTCCTCCCCGAGCTATCACTTCCTCCTTCTGCTCCACAATGTTCCCCTCTGAAGAAAGGGGTTAAGCAAGACAGCTGGACTTCATTCTGTGACCAAATTAGGAAACAAATGACAAAGGGCTCTCTAAGATCATCACAAGACACACTGTGGCCCAGGGCTTCGCTTTGGCCTTTCTGGCTGGGAGTGCAGAATGCAGCAGCTGGACGCTGCCCACGTGAGGCCCAGCCGTCCGAGCATAGCTGTGGAGGCAGACTGGCAGCCCCAGAGCTGATGGTGGCTGAAGTGCCTTCTTCAATGTTCATGGAGGCCACCGAGGTTGGCCTCCATATCGCATCCCTCTAGAACAGTGTTTCTCAACCTTGGAAGCTTGAAGATGGGTGGACTTCAACTCCCAGAATCCCCCAGCCAGCAACGCTGGCTGGGGGATTCTGGGAGTTGAAGTCCACCCATCTTCAAGCTACCAAGCTTGAGAAACACTGCTCTAGAAACTCCATATCCAAGAGCAGGATAGCAGAAAAGTACAGGTAGAACACAATGGAGCCCAACTTTTACGTTGCTCAGTGACCACAATTGTTGAGTGAGTTTTGCACCATTTTATGACTTGCCATAAGGGTCGCGCGGTGGCTCAGCGGCTAAGACGCTGAGCTTTGTCGATCGAAAGGTCGGCAGTCCAGCGGTTCGAATCCCTAGTGCCGCGTAACGGGGTGAGCTCCTGTGACTTGTCCCAGCTTCTGCCAACCTAGCAGTTCGAAAGCACGTTAAAAAAATGCAAGTAGAAAAAATAGGGACCCCCTTTGGTGGGAAGGGAACAGCATTTTCCGTGTGCCTTTGGCGTTGAATCATGCCAGCCACATGACCACGGAGACGTCTTCGGACAGCGCTGGCTCTTCGGCTTTGAAACGGAGATGAGCACCGCCCCCTAGAGTCGGGAACAACTAGCACAGATGTGCGAGGGGGACCTTTACCTTTATCTATGACTTGCCATAGTCGTTAAGTGAATAACTGCAGTTGATAAAAGTTAGTAACCCGGTTGTTAAGTGAAATCTTGTTATTCTATGAAACTCAACGGGGGAAGGCAGACTCAATTAACAATCATGTTGCTGACTTCACCCGTGCAGAGGTTCGCTTAACAATGGCGGCAAGAAAGGTCTTTTAACTTAGCAACTTTCTCGTTCGGCGATGTAAAATTTCCAGGCTCAATGACAGTCGATAAGTCGAGGGCTACCTGTTTAATCCTACCCATACGGGCTGTTCGAACACTTAACCAAGTTCCTACGATCTCACCTTCTCCTTGGCCCGGAACAAGAATGACCTCACTCCAGAGAAAGTAACTGAAGCCATTTCCCCCCCCCCCCCTTGGAACGTAAACATTTCTGCGGGCCGCTTGGGATAACTTGCTAGGGAGGTTTCACCCTTTGAAGAGGTGTGCACGCGTTGTCAGGACCCGAAGCAAACCCACAACCTGCGTGGCGGAACTGGGAACCCTGGTTCAAGTTAGCCTGGAACTCTCCCGGGGGGGGGACGCCGGAGGAAAACCGGATATTCTCGCCTCTCCTTGGGGAAAAGAAAAAAAAAAAGCAGATTTATCGTGATTTTAAAAAAGGCTGTTCTGCTAACGGGTTACGAATTCTCCAGGTTGCAGATACAACGAAGGTTCTCCGGGAGCAACGGAGGAGAATGAGGTGTGCGAAGACTAAGCGACCAGGGGAAGGTAGTTAACTCTGCAGTTCTGCAAACTGTACAATTCTTGCAGACGGCGGGCTGTTGCAGGGAGGGGCTGCCAAGCCACGTCTGATATTCTAGCAACGGAGGAAAAGGAGTCCTATACGCTGGGAGGGGACGTGGTGAGCTTCAAAAGGTGAGTGAATGAGGTGAGTCATTTCCCTGATATCAGCCTTTGGCTCACTTTATTTATTAGATTTCACCCTGTCTTTATTTTTTATTTATGTACAAATGGCTCAGGGTGGGGGAATATAGATAATAATACTCCTCTCTCCCACCGTTTTCCCCACAACAACCCTTGAGGTGGGTTGGGCTGAAGCGGGGGGGGGGGGGAATGGCCCAAAGTCACCCAGCTGGTTTTCATGCCTAAGACGGGACTAGAACTCCCAGTCTCCTGGGGATTGTTCCAAAGTCACCCAGCTGGCTTCCATGCCGAAGGCAGGACTAGAACTCACCATCTCCTGGTGATTAGGCCAAACTCACCCAGTGACTTTCATGCCTAAGGTGGGACTAGAACTCCCAGTTTCCTGGTGATTGTTCCAAAGTCACCCAGCTGGCTTCCATGCTGAAGGCGGGACTAGAACTCACCATCTCCTGGTGATTAGTCCAAACTCACCCAGTGACTTTCATGCCTAAAGTGGGACTAGAAGTCCCAGTCTCCTGGTGATTGGCCCAAAGTCACCCAGCTGGCTTCCATGTCTAAGGCTGGACTAGAACTCACACATCTCCTAGAGACTGGTTCAAAGTCACCCAGATGGCTTCCACTCTGGGATGGGGAATTCTGGGAGTTGAAGTCCAGACATCTTAAAAGCTGCCGAAGTTGAGAAACACCAGTTTATAATCCTCTCCAACTCTACGGCTGAAACATTACGGGGGAGAGGGGGAAGCCCCCAAAGCAGTATTCAACTTTGACTGGCCTAACAAGGTAAAGGTTCCCCTTGCACATATGTGCTAGTCGTTCCCGACTCTAGGGGGCGGTGCTCATCTCCGTTTCAAAGCCAGAGAGCCAGCGCTGTCTGAAGACGTTTCCATGGTCATGTGGCCGGCATGACTCAATGCCAAAGGCGCATGGAATGCTGTTACCTTCCCACCAAAGGTGGTCCCTGTTTTTCTACTTGCATTTTTTACCTGCTTTCGAACTGCTAGGTTGGCAGAAGCTGGGACAAGTCACGGGAGCTCACTCCGTTGCGCGGCCATCGGGATTCGAACCGCTGAACTGCTGACCTTCCGATCGACAACAAACAGCCCCCCCCCCCAAAAAAAAATAACAGCGTCTCTAGGTCACTGTCCTTCTAACCTTTTGGCCTGGAAATGAACAGGCCATTAAGGCAGGACCTCACCCTGTCTGGACATCGGCTCTTCCCCACCTGGGACCCTGATTTTAGGGAAGCCGAAGCAGCTCAGCCATGACTTCATGCTGACAAACCCAAGCCTTTTTCTGCCTTAAGAAAGTCGCTAGGAAGGTCAACCACAGCTTCCTGCTTGAACAAGCCCTGAAAAAGCTCGGCTGGAAAGACGGACAAATGGCTTTGCCTCTTATGGATATATTTTTTCCGACTTGATCCGGCACCGAAGCCGAATCATCTTCTCACTGGATGGCTATATATGGAAGGAAGAGTAAGGCAGAACCTCCATCAATCCCCCACCACCCCCCCCTGCGAAGTTTCACTTCCCAAATCTGCCCCGAATCTATTTTTAATTCCGGGGTTTTTTTTTAAAAAAAAAAATCTTGTTTTTGGAAGGTATGGGATAGCGCAAACCCCCGCTAATAAATGCTAAGTTTGGACAGAGAGAGAGAAAAAAGAATATATATATATATATTTAAAAAAAAAAGAAAGAAAGAAAGAAAAGAAAGAAAAAGGGAGGAGTGCGGACAGGATCAAGGCAGCCTTCTTCCTGAGAAGTCAGATCCCAAATATGTTGAGCCTCTTGCGGCTGTTTTGGAAAGGGCTCGAGTTATTCAGCCTTTCGGGATTTAAGGATTGTTACACGATTTACATCTGAAAGGACTCTATTGTAGGAGGGGGGAAAAAAAAAGAAAAGCTCAGTTCTAGTTCGAAAGAAGAAAAAAAAAACAGGAAGAGCTGAGCTACGGAATGTCTGAAAACGTTGTCTGAAAAATGAGGGTCTCCCACTTGAGTTTGGGGGGGGGGGTTGGTCTAGAACAGGGGTCTCCAACCTTGGCAACTTTAAGCCTGGAGGACTTCAACTCCCAGAATTCCCAGAAGCTTTGCTGGCTGGGGAATTCTGGGAGTTGAAGTCCACCAGGCTTAAAGTTGCCAAGGTTGGAGACTCCTGGTCTAAAAGAGCTCCAAGGTCCCTTCCGATTCTTGTTATTCGGGTTTTCTGCAAAACCGTTTTGACCAGAGTAGAAAGAAAAGAGACATATTGCTGGAGAAAAGCGAGTTATTCCATAAGAGAGGAACATCTGGAAAATGGACAACATCTGGTTAGCAAGATTCCAACTTCAACCCCCCCCCCCCCCCAAGGAGACAGTTACGGATCTTTAAAACGAGCTCAGTTGCATGCAAATTGCTTCCTTTCCAGTCCAGGTGCCAAGAAGGTGTACACAAACACACAAACTATTCCCTGCCATCAAATCCCATTGTTCTGATTTATTATTCCTGGTTCTCTGCTTGGCCCATAGCATCAACCGCAGGGATAAGCTGCTGAGGGTTCGCGAGAACCTCTAGCTAAGATTCTGTGCAGTTCGGAGAACCCCCAAATCCCCCCCCTTTTTTTTTTACTTTTAAAAGCATTTTTTCGGCCGAAGTTGTTGTAGAAAAAAATGCTTTTAAAAGTAAAAAAAAAAAAGCCTCTGATGATCGTGTGGCTCAGCTGGGATCGTCAAAGGCTTTTAAAAGAACCCCCCCCTTTTTTTTCTTTTAAATGCCTCTGACGATCCAAGCCGAGTTGTCTGATTGGCAGAGGGTTTTTTTAATTTCAACTAAATCTGACCCTCTCTCCTACTCCTCTTTCCCCTTCCTTTTCTTCCTCTCCCTTTGCCCTTTCTTCTATCTCTCCCTCTCCTCTCCTCTCTTCTCCCTTCCTCTGGAGAGATGAACTGTATTTTTGCTGCCGATTTTACCGCGGACGACAGCAACCTAACGCTCCGGAACACCAGCCTTAAGCCTGGCCAGGAAAACTCACACATACACATACACACACACAAAAGAGAGAGCACAATTTCTGCCTCAAGTCTTTTTCTCTTCTCTTTTGTTTCCTCCCTGGTTAGGCTTTCAGCAACACCACGAAAAATCTGCTGTCCTTTTAAGGTAGAAAAATGCCTGCCCCGACTGGGCGGGGTGGGGTGAAGAAGAGCCAACGCAGGCAGAAAACTTCCTTTTTCCTGCGGCTTTGGCAAAGGCTCAACGGAGCTGTGTTCTAGACTGGGCTGTTCGGAAGGGGAACTCCACATCAGCAAGTAGAGAGAAAAGGGGGAAGGGGGAGCGGGCAGTGGGTGGGTGGATAGGAAGGCAGAGCTTTGCAAAATCAAGACAAGTGGTTTCTCAGCAGGAAAAAAAAAAAGCCACTCTTTATGGGGGTGACTCGGTGGCTAAGACGCTGAGCTTGTCGATTGGAAGGTCGGCCGTTTGGCGGTTCGAATCCCTGGTGCCGCGTAACGGGGTGAGCTCCCGTGACTTGTCCCGGCTTCTGCCAACCTAGCAGTTCGAAAGCACGGAAAAAAAAAAACCGCGAGTAGAAAAATAGGGACCACCTTTGGTGGGAAGGTAACAGCATTTGGTGTTTAGTCATGCCAGCCACATGACCACGGAGACGTCTTTGGACAGCGTTGGCTCTTCGGCTTGGAAACGGAGATGAGCGGCGCCCCCTAGAGTTGGGAACGACTAGCATGACCCCCCCCGAAAATAAGCCCTCCCCGAAAATATTTTAACGCAGAGCTGGAAATCAGGTAAGACAACAAGAGGAGCCCCGTCTTGCTCCACGCGCCCCAAAATAATAAGACCTCCCCAAAAATAAGGGCGAGTGCTTATTTCGGGGTTCAAAAAAATATACGACAGGGTCTTATTTTCGGGGAAACATGGTAAGAAGAGGTGAAAGTCCCGAGCTGCCGGACACCGAGGTAAATCAATCACCTTTGCGTACAGAAGGTCTCGCTTTTAAACCCTTCAACCGAACATAAGAGGCCCCAAGGCCAGGAGGACAGGCATTGCAGCACTGAAGTGAAAAGGAGGCATTCTTAATCCCAACGGTTTGAGCTCAAAATGCTCCACCGAGCAATGTTGAGTCATTCAAAGCGAGTTTCTGGCCACAGGAGTTTTGCTGCATCCAGCTTCATTTGGTATGTTAGCCGTGCCTCCTTTCCAGTAACGAGATAATTGAGGTTTAATTAGAATGATGGCGACAATTAGTCTCTCTTAGCGTGGAGGGCTCACTAGAGCGTTGGTGGGAGCAGGAAAAAAACAGCAAAAGAAGCTGTTTGTAACAGCAAAAGAAGCTGCTTTTAGGAAATAAGCAGGGGACGGCTGTTTGTAATTCAGCTCGTTTTTTTTTTTCTGGAGGGGTGACTGTGCAATAGGGAACGAATGTTAGGATTTTGACCCTTAGGGGTGCCCCCAGTGGTCAAGAGATGACCAACTCTACACATATCTAATGGAAAGAGTAGAGTAGAGTAGAGACTAATAAAATGTAGAATATATAAAACATATAGAATAGAATAGAATATATAAAATAGAGAATATATAGAATAGAGACTAATACAATATAAAATAGAATAGAGCAGAGTAGAATCTAATACAATGTAGAATAGAATATATAAAATATATAGAATAGAATAGAATAGAATAGAATAGAATAGAATAGAATAGAATAGAATAGATAGAGTACAGTAGAGTAGAGTACAGTAGAGTAGAGTAGAATAGAGACTAATACAATGTGGAATAGAATATATAGAATAGAATATAAAATATGAAATGGAATGGAACGGAATAGAGAGTAGAGAGTGGAGTGGAGTGGAGTGGAGTAGAGTAGAATAGAATAGTAGACACTAATACAATGTAGAGTAGAGTAGAGTAGAGTAGAGTAGAGTAGAGTAGAGTAGAGTAGAATAGAATAGAACAGAACAGAACAGAACAGAACAGAACCAGAACCAGAACCGAATAACAGAGTTGGAAGGGACCTTGGAGGTCTTCTAGTCCAACCCCCTGCTTAGACAGGATTCCCTACACCACTTCAGACAAATGGCTGTCTAATCTCTTCTTAAAAACTTCCAGTGTTGGAGCATTCACAACTTCTGGAGGTCAGTCGTTCCGCTGATTAATTGTTCTAACTGTCAGGAAATTTCTTCTTAGTTCTAGGTGGAGAGTACAGGTAGCTCTTGACGTACCACCATTCCTTTAGCGACCGTTCAAAGTTCCAACAGCACTGGAAAAAAAAGCGACTCACGACCATTTCTCACCCTCATGGCCACTGCAGCATCCCCTCATGCTCAGGTGGTCAAAATTCAGAAGGCTTGGCAACTGACTTGTCCTTGTGACAGTTGCAGCCTCCCAGGGGATCTCCCATTTGCCACCTCCTGACCAGCGAAGTCGATGGGGAAAGCCGGATTCACTTAACCACCGTGGCAAGAAAGGTCGCGAAACGGGGCAAAACCCGCTTAACGGCTACCTCACTTAGCAACCGAAACGTCGGGCGTCCTTGGGGTCGTAAGTCGAAAATGACCGACATTGTCGTGGTTGCCAGGCGAGGTGAAAGGGAGTTGGGATAGATAGATAAATAAATAAATAGTTAAACAACCCGTATTCTTGGCTTCTACCCAGCCTCACAAAAGGAAGATGGGCAAACTACTCTCTCTTTCATAGATGAATTATCACCATGGCAACCGCATCCTTCACCTTCTGGTCCTTCCCAGCTCAGTGGGAAACGCTGCAGTGACTTGTGCTGAGACTGCAAAACAGAAACAAGACTTTTCGGGCCCATACGGGGAAACTGCACCGAAACTGCTGCCGTTGTCGGCAAGTTTACAGCTGTTGTTGAGAGAGACACAACACCACACCGTCACATCTGATGAAGCTAATGGGCCAACACAGAGACTCACGACGCTTGCCATGTCTTTTGGGGAGGGGGGTGTCACGTGATCCCCCTCCTCTGCAACCTCCTGACGAGCGAAATCAACGGGGAAGCCAGATTCGTTTAACAACCGTGTGACTCATTTAGCAACGGCAGGGATTCGTTTTAAGCGCCGTGGCGAAAAAAGTCGAAAAATGGGGCAAAAGTCACTTAAACAATTTCTCGCTTAGCAACGTCAATTCCGGGGCTCCGTTTGCGGTCGTACGTTGAGATCTACCCAGTCGTGGGATTCAGCCGGTTCGCACCATTTCGGGAGAACCGGTTGTTAATTTTCTGAGCAGTTTGGTGAATTGGTTGTTGGGAGAACTTGCATCATTAGGGCAGAGAACCGGTTGTTAAATTATTTGGATCCCACCCCTGGATCTACCCCGTATATCAGAAATCAAGCTTGATGAACAAATAACAGGACAGGCATTCGCGGAGAAGGAAATCATTCTTATTGGACTTCTATTTTATTTTATAAGCCAACATTGGAAAGAGAGAGAGAGAGAGAGAAAATCTGAGATTCAATGCACAAAGTTTTCCCCCTTCCTTTCTTGTCTTAGATGTGGCTTTCTGGATGAAAGCATCTGCTTTCTTGGTGTTAACTACCAGGAACTTTAATTACATCCAAATTGGGAACACTGGTTTGAATAAAATACAGCCAAGAGTCGTAAAACTAAAACCTGATTTTGCTTTGCAAGTCCTTGTTTAAGTTAGCCGCAGTTTGTTAGACGCCAAAACAAGCCACGGGTCACTTATAATGAGGAATGGGTAGTAAACGGTGATTTATGTTGGATCCGAAGAAAAATTATTTCGGCCGGAGATGCTTGGATCCCGGCTTTCAAAGCACTCAAAACGAGATTAAAATTAGAAATCCTTTTAAGGCTTTGGGGTATTTCAAAAGCAAACATTTATCGATTCAATACGATGCTGCTTCCTGCACCACATGGTTTTCCGCTGCCATCAAAAGCCATAATAAAACAGTCGGATCTTTCGCCCCAGACTCAAATCAAGAGAGAAGTGGGTTCAAACCCTAAAGCCAGCTCAATACACCGTGGGTTTTTTTTGTTGTTTTTTTTTGGATAAACAGCTTTTTTTGCATTTAGAAAGAAGAATTCCTTAGAGAAAGGGTGAAGTTATACCAGGGGTGAAATCCAGCAGGTTCTGGAGAACTGGTAGCGGAAATTTTGAGTAGTTTGGAGAACTGGCAAATACCTCTGGCTGGCCCCAGAATGCGGTGGGAATGGAGATTTTGCAATATCCTTCCCCCAGGAGTGGGGAGGGAATGGGGATTTTGCAGTATCCTTCCCCCAGGAGTGGGGAGGGATTGGGGATTTTGCAGTATCCTTCCCCTGGAGGGGGGAGGGAATGGGCCTTCCCCAGGAGTGGGGAAGGAATGGGGATTTTGCAGTGGAGTGGGGAAGGAATGGGGATTTTGCAGTATCCTTCCCCTGGAGTGGGGAGGGAATGGGGATTTTGCAGTGGAGTGGGGAAGGAATGGGGATTTTGCAGTATCTTTCCTCTGGAGTGGGGTGGGAATGGGGATTTTGCAGTATCCTTCCCCTGCCACGCCCACAGAACCGGTAGTAAAAAAAAAATTTGAATTCCACCACTAAGTTATACCATACGACAGATAACTGAACAAAAGAGCTCTAAAATACTGGTATGGTTTATTTCGGGGTTTTTTTTTTTGAAATAAGAGGCTGCGTAGAATTCATTCCTCACTGTGGGTTAACCAATGGTGCCATCTAGCGGCTTTAAATAACTAAGTGGACTTTTGTGCAGTTACACACTTTTTAATCAATGAGACTGTCCCATTAAATAAATGAATAAAAAGCTTTCATTGAGCAGATCCTTTTCCAGAGCTAAAAATAACCCCCCATTCCTGGGCCAGCCAGCAATCTACGGCTGGCTCAGGAATTCTGGGAGTTGAAGTCCACGGGCTGCTGTAGTTGCCCTCCTCTGCTTTAAGTCATGGGGAAATAGATCAGGGGTGGGTTCTAAATTTTTTTTACTACCGGTTCTGTGGGCGTGCCTTATTTTGTGGGTGTGGCTTGGTGGCAGGGGGGTAATGTGGCTGGGTGGGCGTGCCCAACTTTTTCTTTTCTTTTTTTTACTTTTAAAAGCATTTTTTCTACAACCTTAAGAGGTTGCAGGAAAAAAAATGCTTTTAGAAGCCTCTGACGATCAGGCAACTCAGCTGGGATCGCCAGAGGCTTTTAAAGGCATTTTTTCCCCCTACAACCTCTTCGGCTGAAGAGGTTGTAGAAAAAAATGCCTTTAAAAGCCTCCGACGATCCCAGCTGAGCCGTGCAATCATCAGAGGCTTTTTCTTTTATTTTTAAAAGCATTTTTTCGGCCGAAGAGGTTGTAGAAAAAATGCTTTTAAAAATAAATAAATAATAAAGCCTCTGATGAGGCACCGGGGAGCTGCTCTTCCGGTTTCTGATACTCCCCCGCGTGCGCGCACATGCTCCCATTTTGGCACTTGGTGCCAAAAACGTTCGCCAACACTGTGCTAGGCGAACAGTCGATTTGGTTTTCATAAACCGGCACAACCTACCTTCCTGCAGCATGGATTGGGACAGCTGAAGCGCTTCACCTCCTTGTCCAGGAGAGCCGGGAAGTTGCAAAAGGGACACCTAGAAACCAGAGAGAGAGAACGAGTGAGGGGCTTTGAAGGGGAAGGTTGTCGAAAGCAAGGCATGGCAATGGCGATGCCGGCTGAAATGCTGTTCTGCTCCAGCTACGGACCCCAAAGAACGCAGCACACACAAACTCTATACAAAGCTTATTTTACTCATATAACTCAGTCTTTATCAACCAAAGACTGTTAATAAACTGTCTTAACAGCCTACCAGAATCCTAAGATAAGGTAATCACAGTCTTACTAGAGTTGGCAGAAAGCCCAGAAGCAATTTTGCAGAGAATCTAGACGCGAAGGAGAGTGAACTAAAGTTGTTCCCTACAGCTTGCTGCAATCGGCGTTCCTCCTTAAATAGGCTAAGGGAGTGGCCAATTAGCCCCAAGCCTTACTCTCCAGGAGACCTCCTCCTGAGGAGCCACTCCTGCCTTTTGGCAGCTCTGTGCGCCTGTGCATTGGGAAGAGGCTCCTCCTCTTCGTCCTCTTCACTTATGGGAGCTTCTGGAGGTTCTGAAGGCCTCTGGCACCACATCTTCTCCAGCCTCCTCACTGTCCGACTCGAGCACCGGCTGCACAGGCTGCTGGCACAGCACCACACCAGCCTCCTCACTGTCCGAATCAGCTACTAGCTGCACAGGCTGCTGACGGGCCACAACAAATGTGGACGTTAACAGCCATCCCAGCCTTCCTTCTCAGCGCAGGTAATCCTCGACTTACAACTCAACTGCTCAAAGTTATACCAGCACTGAAAAAAAAGCAAAACGACGAGCGGCCCTCGCACTTAACGATCGTTGCAGAGTCCCGAGGATCGCCTGTTGGTGACCTTCCCAGCCGGCTTCTGACAAACGAAGCCAATGGGAGAAGCCAGAGCGCGCAATTTCACTCAACAACTGCAGTGATTTGCTCAACAACCCCTGGGACGCAAAGGTCGTAAAATCGGGCGACCTTTCTTGCTTAGCGTGGGAATTCTGGGCCGCGATTTGCGATGTTAAGGAAGGAAAAATAACCTCATTGAGGTTCCTGGCCAGCAGAGAGATCAGAGGGTCTGCAGAAAAGGAGAACGGCATCGAGAAAGAGAAAACAGATGCATCGTCACACACCCAGTTTACAGATGCCTCTACGCAGACCAAGCTTTACCGAGCTCTTAAGAGCCAGGATTCGACATGTCTCCGACTCGCGACGTGGATTGGGGAGGCCCCACCAGCAGCCGCTACCACAGAGAGTACCTTAAAAAGGTGGGAGGATGCTCCTAAGCCCCCCCCCCCACGCACACTAATGTCCCAATTCAGCCTGGACAGCGAGCTTTACCTGACAAGTTCATCCGCGCAAGCAGCCGCCACTTCCTCCTCGGCTTTCCTCTCGTAGTATTTACAGAGGATGTTTTCAGGAAGCACTTTCTCCAGTTCGGTGGCGGGGAAGGAACACGTGCAGCTCCCTTCCATGCAGCTGAGCTCCGACTGCGTTCGGGGAAGAAGGAAGAGGAGGAGGAAGAAGAAGGGAGGACATGAAGGTTACAGGCCCGGAGTGAAGGTTGTGCATGTCAGGAGTTGGGGTGGCTCAGAATGCAGAACTGCAGGCAGACTATGCCCCACTGCCAGGAGTTCGATCCTGACTGGCTCAAGGTGGACTCAGCATTCCATCCTTCCGAGGTGGGTAAAATGAGGACCCAGATTGTTGGGGGTAAGAGGCTGATTCTTTAAACTGCTTAGAAAGGGCTGTAAAGCACCGTGAAGCGGTATATGCTATTGCTTGGGAAGGAGGGAAGGAAGGAAGAAAGGAAGGAAGGAGGAAAATTGAAGAGGAGAGGGAGGGAGGGAGGGAGAAAGCAAGGACAAGGAAAGAGGGGAGGGAGGAAGGAAGGAAGGAGGAAAATTGAAGAGGAGAGGGAGGGAGGGAGGGAGAAAGCAAGGACAAGGGAAGAGGGGAGGGAGGAAAGGAGGAAAGAAGGAGGAAAATTGGAGAGGGAGGGAGAAAGGAAGGACAAGGGAAGAGGGGAGGGAGGAAGGAAGGAGGAAAATTGGAGAGGGAGGGAGGGAGGAAGGAAGGACAAGGGAAGAGGGGAGGGAAGGAGGAAGAAAGGAGGAAAATTGAAGAGGAGAGGGAGGGAGGGAGGGAGGGAGAAAGCAAGGACAAGGGAAGAGGGGAGGGAGGAAAGGAGGAAAGAAGGAGGAAAATTGGAGAGGGGAGGGAGGGAGGGAGAAAGCAAGGACAAGGAAAGAGGGGAGGGAGGGAGGGAGGGAGGAAGGAAGGAAGGAAGAAAATTGAAGAGGAGAGGGAGGGAGGGAGGGAGGGAGAAAGCAAGGACAAGGGAAGAGGGGAGGGAGGAAAGGAGGAAAGAAGGAGGAAAATTGGAGAGGGAGGGAGGGAGGAAGGAAGGACAAGGGAAGAGGGGAAGGAGCAAGGAAGGAAGGAAGGAAGGAAGGAAAGAAAGAAGGAAATGAGAGGCAGGCAGGGAGGCATGTTTCATGACCCAAACTAGTTAACATCAGCAGTGTTAGTAATCCTCAGACTAGCACTGATGATGCTCCCTAGTTTGGGTCATGAAACATCTGCAAGAAAACCACCAGGCCCAGAGACCACCAAGGAACCCACAAGTCCTCCTCCTGATCTCCTTCCTCCCCCTCTCCACAAATCCCAACTGCTTTGGGTGGTGCCCTAAAGAGAGGCTCCTCACCTTCCCGGAGCCAAAGACGGCCTCCTGAGCATATTTTATTAAGCATTCCTTGCAGAACAGGTGTCCGTCGGCGCACTGCGTCAGCTCTTCGAACGCAAATTCCCCGTAGCAGCAGCGGCATTCGATCAGCTGGCCATCCTGAAAAGCAGACGCCAAAGGTGAGTTCTTAGCAACTGTAGTACAGTGGACTAAAGCACTGTTATTAACAGATTAACATCTGCTGCTTGCAATTACTGCAAGTTCAAATCTCACCAGGCTCAAGGTTGACTCGGCCTTCCATCCTTTCTAAGGTAGGTAAAATGAGGACCCAGTTTGTGGGGGCAATAAGCTGACTTTGTATAAATATACAAAAGGATGAAGGCTATTGCTTAACGCATTGTAAGCCGCCCTGAGTCTCCGGAGAAGGGCGGCATATAAATTAAAGCAAAACAAAAAACAAAAAAACTGCCTAGAAGTGGCTCCCTTCTCTTGGCACGAAGTTGCAACGCAGAGAAAGGGACACCTGTGCGAGCCCACCTCAGGCGTTATCAAAGCCCGATCGGCTTCAAATGCACCTTGACAACACGAAACAAATATTTCATAGGCCCAATTTTGAAGAACAGGAAGCATCTGATAAACCATGGGTGGAAGAGGTGAAACACAACCGAGTTAACCACGAACCAACATTGCTAACAAGTTGAACACTGAACATTGGGCTCTGTCTTAACAAAATGAAATTCGATGGTGAAAAAATGAAGGTTCTACATTTAGGCAAGAAAAACAAAATGCAACAGGTACAGTTTATGTGGCACCTCGCTCAATAGTAGTAATTGTGAGAGGGATCTTGGGGTCCTAGTGGACAACCATTTAGATATGAGCCAGCTGTGTGCAGCAGCTGCCAAAAAAGCCAACACAGTCCTGGGCTGCATAAACCGAGGGATAGAATCGAGATCACATGAAGTGTTAGTACCACTTTATAAGGCCTTGGTAAGGCCACACTTGGAATATGGCATCCAGTTTTGGTCGCCACGATATAAAAAAGATGTGGAGACTCTAGAAAGAGTGCAGAGAAGAGCAACCAGGATGATGAAGGGACTGGAGGCTAAAACGTATGAAGAACGGTTGCAGGAACTGGGTATGTCTAGTTTAATGAAAAGAAGGACTAGGGGAGACATGATAGCAGCGTTCCAATATCTCAGGGGCTGCCCCAAAGAAGAGGGAGTCAAGCTATTCTCCAAAGCACCTGAGGGCAGGACAAGCAATGGGTGGAAACTAATCAAGGAGAGAAGCAACTTAGAACTAAGGAGAAACTTCCTGACAGTGAGAACAATTAACCAGTGGAACAACTTGCCTCCAGAAGTTGTGAATGCTCCAACACTGGAAGTTTTTAAGAAGATGTTGGATAACCATTTGTCTGAAGTGGTGGAGGGTTTCCTGCCTAAGCAGGGGGGTGGACTAGAAGACCTCCAAGGTCCCTTCCAACTCTTGTTATTCTATTGCATCCTATTCTAAGTCCTTGTTAGATTTGTGCAGAGAACAAGAGAGAGAGAGAGAGAACCACCATTGCAATACAAAGGAAAGGAAATCATGGCGCCGAAACAGACCCCTTGGAAGATAAAGAGAGCTAAGGAAACAATGTCAATTCTTCACCCACAAAACTAAATGAAAAAGCAATAAATTTTAGATGGCTGATCCCGGAGGGGACCTGAAATCAATTGGAATACTAGAAAATATAGATTGGACTCTACCCTTAAAGCAGAGGATTTTTACGAGAGGCATACGAGTATTTTTGAAGAGAAAACACAAGGTGCACAAGAAGATAAAGAATTCAAAAGAAAACATGTGGAGAAAAAAAAACACATTGCTAATATGTCCTAGTCCTTGACTTATGACCACAACTAGCAAGGGGAAATTTGTCGTTAAGTGGTACACTTGTTAAGTGAGGTATCGCAGGGCCACCCCTGGTTTTAGGTCCCTTTTTTTCCAGCGGTCATTAAGTGAGTCACTGCAGTTATTAAATGAATTATGTGGTCGTTATGCAAAGCTGGCTTTCCCCATGAACTTTGCTTGCTGGTCGCAAAAAATGGCGATCACGTGACCCCATAAAATCATGTTGATTGCCAAGCGCTCAAATTGTGACCGTGTGGACTTTTGGACGGTTGTGACTGCCATCACAGCTCAATGCAGCCAGCACTTTTTTTTTCATAAAGCGACACAATACGATTGGTCAGAGATGCCTTCGGACTACTTACTTTTTGATACTGCTCCTCGTTCATCTGCAGGGCAAGAAGGAAGTCTGCATGCTGGCAAGAGAGAAAAGACACACTTAAGCACTGGTAAGAGTGAGAAATAGAACATCTGTCTTTATTAGTGACTGGAAACCCCTTGTGCACCGTTTAAAAATAAACTTGTGATTTGCAATGGATGGCTGTGAAAGAGGAAGGGGAAGAGAGAGGGAGGGGAAGAGAGAGATAAGAGGGAGGGGAAGAGAGAGGGAAAGAGAGAGGGAGAGAAAGAGAGAGAGAGGGAGGGGAAGAGAGAGCGGGAGGGGAAGAGAGAGGGAGAGAAAGAGAGGGAGGGAAAGAGAGAGAGGGAGAAAAAGAGAGAGGGGGAGGGGAAGAGAGAGGGAAAGAAAGAGAGAGGGAGGGAGGAGAAGAGAGAGGGAAAGAGGGAGGGAGGGAAAGAGAGAGGGAGGGGAAGACAGAGCGAGATAAAGAGGGGGAAAGAGAGAGAGGGAGGGAAAGAAATGATATTAGAAAAGTTTTTCTTTTTTATTGTTGCTAAACGTAATATTTCAAAAGTGGGGGGGAAATGAAGTGGTATAAGATTTATCACGGTTTTCTTAGAACATTTAGCTGAACTCTACCCTGTTTATCATTATTTCAGGTAGTAAAACCTCATTATTCAGGTTAAATTGCCGTGTTGGCACTTTGCGATAAATAAGTGGATTTTGGGCTGCGGTTTGGGCCCTCGGTCTCTTAAAAGGTTCGCCATCACTGTTATAAACTAATAAAAATTGTATATATAAAAAAAGAACCTGAACGATCGAATGAATGAATGAATGAACGAACGAATGAAAATAAATTACAAATGTATCCCACTGAGAATACACAACTTATTTTAAGGAGTTTTTGCACCATTTTTACTATACATTCAACCTACAGTACTCCGCCCTTTGATTTTACGGAGATATGGATGTACAAGAGGAGGAAGAAAACCTGCACCCCATTTCCCCTCCCTCCCAGGGCTTGTAACTACCTCTGCCATCTCTTTGATCTTCTGTTCGTAAAACTCCCTCTCCAGCTGCACCGGGGGCAGGAGGGAGAGCTGGTCGTAACTCCTCCAGTGGCGCCTCTTGTTCTCCAAGAAAAACATGCGCTTCTCAATCTTCGTGTCACCTGGAGCATCGTTTGAAAGCCATGATGGGGGTGGTTAAAAAGGGAGAGAGAGAGAGAGAGAGGGAAAAAAAGGGAAAAATCAAATGCTTCTCTTAATGAAGAAGACCTTAAAGACGGAATCCGAGAAGCTTCTTCATCTCTGACTGGATGGTGGAGAATGGAAGGATTGATACTCCTTGAAGATAGCTGGTCATCTCCATCCTTTCAGAGGGTCATTGAGGCCGCTTGGAGGTTTATCTGCAGAAGTTCCAAGAAGGCTCCACGCCCATTTGCACCACTCAGTAGACTTGGAGGACTCAGATAAACTTCCCAGTAGCCTCAACGACTTTCTAAATAGAATGCAAACGACCAGCTCTGTCTGCAAGGAGTATCAATCCTTCCATTCCCCACCATCCATTCAGAGTTGAAGAAGCTTCTTGGATGAGAAGTGAAATGTCTTCCGAAGAAAAAACCAGAAAGTCCCATTGCCTCCTGAAAAAAGCACCTTTGAGTCAACCATGATCTTGGATAACTAAGAATCTCAACAGACTTTTCACTATACAATTTGAGATGGACACCCTTGGAATGGTGTGAGAGTAGGAATGGATTTCCAGAGGGAAAAAATGGCAGACTACAAGAACCATTAGCACCACTCAGGTGACCCTGAGGACACAGATAAACCTCCAAGTGGCCTGAACGACCCTCTGAAAGGATGCAAATGACCAGCTCTGTCTGCAAGGAGAATAAATCCTTCCATTCCCCACAATCCAGTCAGAGTTGAAGAAGCTTCTTGAATGAGAAGCGAAACGTCTTCAAAAGAAAAAAACAAGGAAGTCGAGTTGCCTCCATGACTTGGAGGACTGAGAATCTGCATAGACTTCCCACCTTAAGATCTACCAGATCAGTCTCTCTCAAACATTCATGCTGAAACACTGAAGTGGAGACCCATCTCTCTGGATAAAATCGTCTCTTATTTTTACATGCCGTCACCAACAGTTTTGAGTCCACCTCTGCAAAAGCACCCTCCATCAGAAGCCGCTTACCCTGCTCAAATTTGAAGTCTATGTAAGAATACTGATTCATTTCTTTCCTCCTTTTTCGCTTCCCACTGGTTTCGGGAGATAACTCCTGCCACTTTTTGATGGCATCGGAAAAGGCCTATAACAAGAGGGAGGGAGGGAAAAAAGCCGTGAAACCAGATGTGAAGATGGAACCACAGATGTAAATTAACGCCGCTATCTGAAATGGGGAGAATCTAAGTCTTGAAGGCAGGGAGGCCTCGGGTAGCCTCCCCTCCCCAAAAAACCCAGGTGCAGCTGCACCTTTGAAAGGTTGTAAACCAAGTGTCAACTTTTTACAGGCGCGGGAGAAAATTATTATCCCTACAACTGCAGAATAAGTCATCTGAAGGTGGAGCTTCTAGGGATGGCTAAATTAACGTCTTTGATCAGAGAGGAAAAAAAAGGATCTACATTTATATTTTACATGTACAGTGATCTGCATTTCTTTATTTACTGGAAACCCGAGTTATAGATCTTTTGCATGAAAGGGAGGAGATGCGAGGGGATGCATTTATGACTTGTCACTTTGATGATTTTTTTTAAAAAAAAAACACACCCTGGAAAATTTAAACAAGCGAGGTTTTTTTTTTCCCCCTGCCATCGCAGATAAAGAGATGATTTTGTAATTGAATTTTTTTATTTGCTGCAAAGGAAACTGGGAAACCCCTTCTCTGTTTTTATTCTCTCTGGCCTTTTTCTTCCTACTTTCTCCTGCTTCTAACTTTTTATTAGTTTGCGTTGGTTTTTGTAGGCTTTGTTTTAAATAAAATGATTGTTTAAAAAAAAGAGAAGAGAGAGAGAATCCGTTCATTTCTGCTTATAATTAAATTGTCGATGGAAGCCAAGCCAATACGTAACTTTATCCAAGTCTCTCTCTCGTGCTCCTTCTGGAGGCTGGAGAAGCTTAGCACCCCATTTTAGTGGAAAGGGCAGACCTTATCCCACGAAAAAGGAGGGCACCCCTATGCTTGAAGGCTCCACCGCTAATTTCCCTAAACTAATTTCAATCCCTCTGCAAAGGACTCTCCTGGCACAAAGACACTCCTGCACAAACAGGATTATCAATCCAATCTTTATTACGGTCATAGGCCAGCGGGGTGCACCCTGGTACGGAGGAGCTGCTGCCAATTAGGTTGGCAGCTTATCTAAATGAACACCGGCCCTGGATGGAAGACACAACAGAATCTCACTGGAGCCAAACACATCAGGGAAGTGGCAGTGGCTTGATCTGATCCCACTGGAATCAATCCAATGGGCTACCCTCGCCTAGGAACTCACTGCTCGCTTCAGGAGTTCGATTCTGAGTGGCTCCAGGTTGACTCAGCCTTCTGAGGTTGGTAAAATGAGGACCCAGATTGTTGGGGGCAAGAGGCTGACTCTGCCAACTGATTAGAGAGGGCTGGGAAGCGGGATATAAGTCTGCTATAGCTTGGGAAGGAAGGAAGGAAGGAAGGAAGGAAGGAAGGAAGGAAGGAAGGAAGGAAGGAAGGAAGGAAGGAAGGAAGGAAGGAAGGCATAGCGGTGCAGTTGTTACAATGCAGTGTTGCAGGCTAATTCTGCCCACTGCCAGGAGTTCAATCCTGACTGGCTCAAAGTTGACTCAGCCTTCCGTTCTTCCAAGGTCAGTAAAATGAGGACTCAGATTGTTGGGGGCAAAGAGGCTGACTTTGTAGACAGTTTATTGTGCTGTAAAGCATTACGAAGTGGTATGTAAGTCTGTTATTGCTTGGGAAGGAAGGAAGGAAGGAAGGAAGGAAGGAAGGAAGGAAGGAAGGAAGGAAGGAAGGAAGGAAGGAAGGCAGGAAGGCAGGCAGGCAGGCAGGCATAGTGGTGCACTTGTTACAGTGCAATTTTTCAGGCTAATTCTGCCGACTGCCAAGAGTTCGATCCTGACCGGCTCCAGGTTGACTCAGCCTTCCATCCTTCCAAGGTGGGAAAAATGAGGACCCTGATTGTTGGGGGCAATAGGCTGACTCCGTAAACCATTCAGAGTATGCTGTCAAGCACCATGAAGCAGTATATAAGTGTTACCTGCTTTGGGATCTTACATGGAAATCACTTTAAGGCCCTGAGATTTGGAAAGAATTGACTGCAGTCATAGATAGAATAAAGCAAAGGAAAACTCGAGGTAAATGAAAACTTTCTGTTTACAACGGCATTTGGTCAGTCGGGAATTGTGCATTTAGTATCACCCGAGCCGAGCCTCTGATACACAGAGAGGTAAGCAATGCAGAAATAGATTAATATTAATAGAGTCTGTTAACGTTATGGGCTCTTTACGCTTTTAATCATTAAGCTGCTATCTGGATTTTGCCGACTGCCCTGCTCTTGGGAATCGAGGTTTTCTGCACTATTTCTTTCAGCTACAGTTATTTGTCTGGGAAACGTGAGAGGCAGTGAAATGCTTTTGATAAACAGGAAAGAGATGGCCAGAATTATCCAGAGCGGTTGGAGTTGCTTCCCCCCAACCCAAGTTTCACAGGCTTTTCTCTACTGATAGTCCTTGACTTAGGTTAAGGTAAAGGTTCTCCTCGCACATATGTGCTAGTCATTCCCAACTCTAGGGGGCGGTGCTCATCTCCGTTTCAAAGCCGAAGAGCCAGCGCTGTCCGAAGACGTCTCCGTGGTCATGTGGCCAGCATGACTCAACGCCAAAGGCGCACGGAACGCTGTTCCCTTCCCACCAAAGGGGGTCCCTATTTTACTCCTTGCATTTTTTACCTGCTTTCGAACTGCTAGGTTGGCAGAAGCTGGGACAAGGAACGGGAGCTCACCCCGTTACGCAGCACTAGGGATTCGAACCGCTGAACTGCCGACCTTCCGATCGACAAGCTCAGCGTCTTAGCCACTGAGCCACCGCGTCCCTTTTGTCCTCGACTTACAACCATTCATTTAGTGACCAAAGTTGCAACAGCATTGAAAAAAAGGGACATAACAATTTTTTCACACTTAACAACAGTTGCGTCCGTCCCTGTGGTCATGTGATCAGAATTCAGACACTTGGCAACTGTATGTATGACGGTTGCAGTGTCCTCAGGTTCAAACGATCCATTTTTGCCAACTTCTGACAAGCAAAAAGTCAACGGGGAAGCCAGATTCACTTAACAACTGTGTTACTCGCTTAACAGCCGCAGCGATTCACTTAACAGCCGTGGCAAGAAAGGTCACAAAATGGAACAAAACTCACTTAACAACTGTCCCGCTCAGCAGTGGAAATTTGGGGCTGAATTGTGGTCGTAAGTCGAGGACTACCCATATCAGAGGTAGTCTTTGAATTCCGGGCTCCCAAGGGATTTCTTTTCTGAGCCCAGGCTGCACTTCTAAAAGGAGGGGGTGTTCCTAGAAAGGAGGGGGAGAAGCAAGAGTGGGGGGAGAACCTTTCGGGTGATTGCATAGTGTCCCTTGAGTTCGTGGAGTGCCCACTTGATGTCTTGGCTGCTCAGCATTTTGAAGTCGGCCATGAGGAGGTCAGCGGCTTGAATGAAGCAACGCTGGTCGAGTGGATCCAGTTTGGAGAAGTCAAAATAGTCCACTTTAGGCACCTAAAGGAGGAAGAGGAGGAGGAGGAGGAGGAGGAAAAAGGGGAGGAGGAAAGGAGGAGGAAGAGGGAGGAAGAGGAAGAAGGGGAGGAGGAAAGGAGGAGGAGGAAAAGGAGGAGTGAGGGAAAAGGGAGGAAAAAGAGGAGGAAGAGGAAGGAAGGAGGAGGAGGAAGGGAGGAGGCGGAAGGAGAAAGAAGAGGAGGAGGGAGGAGGAGGAGGAAAAAGAGGGAGGAAAAAGAGGAGGAAGAGGGAGGAAGAGGAAGAAGGGGAGGAGGAAAGGAGGAGGAGGAAAAGGAGGAGTGAGGAAGAGGAGGAAAAGGGAGGAAAAAGAGGAAGAAGAGGGAGGAAGAGGAAGGAGGAGGAAGGAGGGAGGGAGGAGGAGGAAGAGGGAGGAGGAAGAAGAGGAGTGAGGAAGTGGTGGAGGAAGAGGAAGAAGAGGAGGAGGGAGGAAAAGAAGGGGAAGAGGGAGGAGGAGGAGGAAGAAGAGGAAAAAAGAAAAGAAAAGTTAGGTATTTTTTTGTAGGTAAACTTTCTTAGATACACGTTAGAATTTTTAAGTTCTGAAAATGCACACCGGTAGCCCCCGACTTATGGCTTACATTTGGGACCAGAGTTGTTAAATGAGCCACGCCCAATTTTTACAGCCTTTTCCGCCACGGTGGTTAAGCAAACCACGCAGGCATTAAACGAATCCTTCCTGCCCCATTGACTTTGCTCGTCCAAAACCGGCTGGGAAAGTCCACCCACGGGCATCACCCGCACCCCAGGACGATGGCTGCCGACTATCGTTAAGTACAGGCTCATTGCCGAGCACCTGGATTCTGATCCAGTGACCTTGGAGGACCCTGTGACGGCCGTAAGCGCGAGGACTGGCCGTAAGTTCCTTTTTTTTTTCAGGGCGACTGTAGCTTTGAGCAGTCACTAAACAGAGGATTGTAAAAAACGAAGGATTGTAAACAGAGGAAAAATCTCCACTTGCCTTTGTCTCGTCTTGGCTGGAAAGGAGGCTGCTGTTCGGATTTAAAACCATACTGAGTTCCTTCTTTGGGTAGTCTGGATTTTCCAGGAGAAAATTGCAAAGTCTGGGGAAAAAAAAGCAAAAGGAGATGGGAACCTCTGAAAAGAGCTGCCTTTTGGAGAATCTCCCTTTGGGCCATCAAGCTGTCAGGTTTCGATGCTATCAAAATAAATGAATTTCCAAACTGCCGATCTTTAAGGAAATTTTCTCTTTATTCGAGCACAGCGATCTGATCCTGGCTCTTTCATGGTCAGTACTGACCTTTGCCCCCCAATCCCTCCCTTTCCGATCCCCAATTCTCTGCTTCTCATTGGCTATCTTCCAAGTCACTTTCCTGATTCCTTCTTCGTCAGATCACAGGAATGTCTCCCCCCTCTCCCATTTCCGAGGAGACCGAATCTTCAAAAGGGATTTAGCAGGTAAAAGTTCAGGCTTCTCCTCCCTTTATTTATATGTCAGTGCTGGGACGCTGACATAAGCATTAAAAGCAGTTTAAAATGCTCCACAACTTCCAACAACATGGTGGTTGGGGAGGGGGGGGCTAAGAGATTTGGGGTATCCGATTGGTAGTCTCATCGCGGCCGCGGGGTGCTTAGATCTGGCTGCACAAACGGACCTAGCAAAACAAACTAAAAGCAAAACAAAAGGAGAAATGGCAATAGGATGGAAGGCTGAGTCAACTGAGAGCTGGTCAGGATCGAACTCCTGGCTATGAGCATAATTAGCCTGCAATACTGCATTCTAATAGGAAGGTAGGAAGGAAGGAAGGGCAATAGCATAGGACTTAGACTTATATACCACTTCATAGTGCTTTGCAACCCTCTCTAAGCGGTTTACAGAGTCAGCCTCTGGCCCCCAACAATCTGGGTCCACACTTCACCCACCTCGGAAGGACAGAAGGCTGACTTGACTCTGAATGTTTCCCCTATTTTTTATTTATTTATTTATTTATTTTGATTTATATGCCGCCCTTCTCCAGAGATTCAGGGCGGCTTACAATGCGCTAAGCAATAGCCTTCATCCTTTTTTGTATATTTATACAAAGTCAGCTTATTGCTCCCACAACTGGGTCCTCGATTTACCTACCTTAGAAAGGATGGAAGGCTGAGTCAACCTTGAGCCTTGGCAAGATTCGAACCTGCAGTAATTGCAGGCAGCTGGTCTTAATAACCAGCTTAATAACAGGGTGCCTTAGACCACTGTACTAGCAGGGCTCTTATTGCATTTGAGCATGCAAAGAGGGACACGAAAGGAGAAAGGGGAAGAGGAAAGACAAAGAAAAAGAAGGGAAGAGAGCAAGGAAGGGAAAATAATGAAAGAGGGGAAGGAAGGAGAAAGGAGAATGAAGAGAAGAGAAGAGAAGAGAAGAGAAGAGAAGAGAAGAGAAGGAAGTTTATAATGAGAAGGAGGGAGGGTCTACCTTAGCACTTGGCCACCACTCGTGTCCTTGACACAAGTGATGACAAGCTGGCCACGCCCCCTGCCCCTCCCACTCCCTCAGGTCAAACACAACCCTGATGCGGCCTGCAATGAAATCGAGTCTGACACCCCTGGCCTAGACCAAAACAAAAGGTTCAGACGAGAGAGCTGGGACACGCCGTCAGAATCATCTTCGGTTAGGTTGCAAGGAAGGGAAGCTGGCCACAAACTCTGCGATGTTCGCTGGCTTAAGGGCTGACTCCACGCCCGGCTTTTGTACACTTACATGTTTAAGTCGTTGCAGTTTTTGCTTTGTATCAGCTCTTCGATGTACTCTCTCGTTGCGTCTGGAAACCTGGCTTCCTAGAAAAGGAGGAAGGGTGGGTGAATCCAGTGTGGAATTCAATTGTTTTTACTACCGGTTCTGTGGGTGTGGCTTGGTGGGCGTGGCAGGGGAAGGATACTGCCAAATCCCCATTCCCTCCCCACTCCTGGGGGAAGGATACTGCAAAATCCCCATTCCCTCCCCACTCCTGAGAGAAGGATATTGCAAAATCCCCATTCCCTCCCCACTCCAGGGGAAGGATACTGCAAAATCCCCATTCCCTCCCCACTCCTGGGGGAAGGATACTGCCAAATCCCCATTCCCTCCCCACTCCAGGGGAAGGATACTGCAAAATCCCCATTCCCTCCCCACTCCTGGGGGAAGGATACTGCAAAATCCCCATTCCCTCCCCTCTCCAGGGGAAGGATACTGCAAAATCCCCATTCCCTCCCCACTCCTGGGGGAAGGATACTGCCAAATCCCCATTCCCTCCCCACTCCAGGGGAAGGATACTGCAAAATCCCCATTCCCTCCCCACTCCTGGGGAAAGGATACTGCAAAATCCCCATTCCCTCTCCACTCCTGGGGGAAGGATATTGCAAAATCCCCATTCCCTCCCCTCTCCAGGGGAAGGATACTGCAAAATCCCCATTCCCTCCCCACTCCTGGGGGAAGGATACTGCAAAATCCCCATTCCCTCTCCACTCCTGGGGGAAGGATATTGCAAAATCCCCATTCCCTCCCCTCTCCAGGGGAAGGATACTGCAAAATCCCCATTTCCTCCCCACTCCTGGGGGAAGGATACTGCAAAATCCCCATTCCCTCCCCACTCCTGGGGGAAGGATATTGCAAAATCCCCATTCCCTCCCCACTCCAGGGGAAGGATACTGCAAAATCCCCATTCCCTCCCCACTCCTGGGGAAGGATACTGCAAAATCCCCATTCCCTCCCCACTCCTGGGGCCAGCCAGAGGTGGCATTCTAACTTAATATATTTTTAAAATATTTTTAATTGGTTTGTTATTTTAAATTGGGGCCAAATTAATATATATCTTTTTAATTGTTTTTAATGTTTGTATTGTATGTTTTTTATCTGGCTGTACACCGCCCTGAGTCCTTCGGGAGAAGGTGCGGTATATAAATTCGAAATAAAATAAAATAAAATAAAATAAAATAAAATAATAAAATAAAATAAAATAAAATAAAATAAAATAAAATAAAATAAAATAAAATAAAATAAAATAAAATAAAATAAAATAATAAAATAAAATAAAATAATAAAATAAAATAAAATAATAAAATAAAATAAAATAAAATAAAATAAAATAAAAAATAAAATAAAATAATAAAATAAAATAAATAAATAAAATAATATAAAATAATAAAATAAAATAAAATAAAATAATAAAATAAAATAATAAAATAAAATAAAAAAATAAAATAAAAAAATAAAATAAAATAAACCACCGGGGCTCAAGCCACCGTTAAGGCTTACCGTTTCTCGGGTGAGTAAGACAAGGAGGTCTTTCTCCTGTAGAGTAGCAGTCTGCTTGGGAAGCTCAACGGCGCTGGTATCCAGCGACCCTTGGACTGGAAACGCCGGACCGGCCTGCTCGTTTATTACCGCCTGCTGGCCTCCATTTTCCTCTGGGGGGTGAGCTGGTTGAGGGGAAGCAGGGCCTGGGATTCCATCTTGCTGAGGCTCGGGCCTGGGGAAAGCCGGCCCGGGGATCTCTCCTTGGTATACTTTCGGCAAAGGTCCCAGATCTCTTTCCAACAGCGCCGGCTGAGAAGGAAGAGGATTGACCCCAGTCCGTGCCTCTTTCTTCGCCGGCTGGAAGTACGGATGATCCAGCCGCATGTTCTCCTGGACGCAGTGCAAAACCCTCCCGAGGTTGGGTGCCAGCCGTGGCTGAACCCTCCGATCGCTCTCTTCTTCTTCTTCTTCTTGTTTGTCTCGATCGGCCCTCACTTCCTCCAAATTAATGACCTCCGGGGCAACTTCTCTCTTCGGAACCACACTGGGCCCGGCCTCTGTCTCGCTGACCTCCTTGGGGTCAACAGGATCCGGAGAATCGGGTAACTCCAAGACTTCGGTCTGGCTCGGTCTGCCCGGTCCAGCACTTCCGGTCTTCAGGCAGTTCCGACGTGTCCCAGGCAACCTCGGAGAAGTCGAGGGTTTGGTCTTCTGGTCTTTGTGAGGGAGGGCCACCACTTCGCCGTTAGATCCCCCTTCCCCCGTCTTGTTAATGACTTGCCAGGGAGCGGCGGGCTTGATGACGTTGGGCCGCAGGAATTTCTTGGTGGCTGTCTTTACAAGGAGGCAGAGAGAGAGAGAGAGAGAAGAGTTAGATTCGTCATTCTTTTTGGAAATAGGGGCTAGGTCTAAAATTCCTCTGTCTAGATCAGGGCAGGGGTGGGTTCTAAATTTTTTAACTACCGGTTCTGTGGGCGTGGCTTATTTTGTGGGTGTGGCTTGGAGGTCATGTGGCAAGGTGGGCTATGTGTATAGGGACTACTCAGAGGGCTGAAGAGAGTCATTTCTGGAAGGTCCTCACACTTACGACCAGTCCTTGCGCTTATGACCTGACTCATTTGTTTGCTTTTAACACTGATCAGCTGTAGGGCGGCCCTTTGAAGCCCCCCCCCGGCAAGAGTTTAAACAGTTTTTTTCCCTCTAGTCATCAGCTGGGACTCAGGAGGCAGCAATAGATTGGGAGTGGGATGAAATAAAAGGTAAGAATAACGTGGGTGGATGGGTGGAAGGGCGGGGGCGGGGGGAGAACCGGTTCGGTGACGTCATATCGTCACCGCTACCGGCTCGGCCAAACCAGACCGAACCGGGAGGAACCCACCACTGGATCAGGGGTGTCAAGCTCGATTTCCTTGAGGGCTGGATTAGAGTTGTGTTTGACCTCTGGGGGGGGGGGGGGGGCTGAGCGTGGCCAGATTGACTTCACTTGTGTTGGGGGAGGGGGCGCGCCTGTGGTGGTCCAAGCGCTCTGCCGTTTTTGCCCGCGATGGCCTCCTGCAATCCTCTGCAGCTCCGTTTTTGCTGGCAGAGGGCTGCAGGAGGCCGTTGTGGCTGAAAATGGAGCCTGGGAGGGCGACGTGTGTTTTTGGCCTCCGTGCATCGGATTTTCACTCTCCCAGGTCCCCAGAACCACTCTGCAGGCCAAAACCAGGTGCATTTTTGGGTGAAAACAGGCCTGTTTTTGCCAAACATGGGCCTTGCAGAGCACTGCAGAGTACTTCTGGGGACCTGGGAGGGCGGAAATCCGACGCACGGAGGCCGAAAACTACTTTTTTTCTTGTTTTCCTCCTGTAAATTTAGGTGCGTCTTATAGTCTGAAAAATACAGTAAGCAGTTCTCAATTTAAATCCAATTGCTTAGCCGCCATGTAAAACTACAACAGATCTTGAGAATGGGATTTACGATCCTGATTCGGAGTTCCCGATGGCCAGGTTCCCCTGGAATCATGTGACTGCATTTTTGGGGCCACATTTGCAGTCATTAAGCCTGCAGGACTCAATTATGGACATTTGCTGAGGACTACCTGTATACCTGTATACCATTCGGTGCTGTTCTGGGATGTTTTGAATAAAAGGTGTATTCTAAACCCTGTTTTATTTTTCAGGATCGCAAATAAATCTTTACGCCCCAAAAAGAGAATTACAAATTTATGCTACCTGGATAGTCTTAATTTCTTCTGGAACCAAAGAGAACAAAATTACCAGCAACACACACACAAAAAAAGGCACAACTTTTGCTTGCGGCAGCCCTTTAAAATTACAACTTTGACCTTCTGGTCCAACAGCTCCCACTTGTCAAAATATCTCAGAGGAAAGAATAAAAAGCAGCTGGGATGCATGTCATGAATTTTAGGTAATAAACCTCTCATCAGCTCAAAGAACATTTAAGCAGCTGGAAAACAGCAATCTGGCATTTCAAGAATGCAGGCAGAAAACTGTGCTTTGCTTTAAGCCTTGGGACATTCCTCAAACCTTGCACCTGGTTTACACACCAGACAATTTTGCTTGAGGTTTCGTGCAAAGTGTAACCCTGGCTAATTGTAGCCGATGCACCAAACTGTGCTTTAATAATTAAGGCTTAGCCATGATTATTATTCTAAGATAAACCCAATTTTAGCTGCAGCCTATTTGGAAAATGTACAAAAATCAGTTTGGGAAGGCCCTGAACTCAAGAGTATTCGGGAGTTATGAAATTCATCGTTGGGAAAAACGCTCAGCTCCTTCACCAAACTGCAAGAGAAAAAAACGGGAGGTTTTTTTCTTTGTTTTGTTTTCTGCACTGTTGAAAAGATTTTTTTTTTTTTTAGAAAATACCATGGAGAAATTCATAATTCTTCTCCCCGCCTCCCTTATATTTCAAGAAGAGAGGGATGTGGTGGCTCAGTGGCTAAGATGCTGAGCTTGTCAAAGGAAAGGTCGGCAGTTCAGCGGTTCGAATCCCTAGTGCCGTGTAACGGGGTGAGCTCCCGTGTCTTGTCCCAGCTTCTGCCAACCTAGCAGTTCGAAAGCAGGTAAAAAATGCAAGTAGAAAAACAGGGACCCCCTTTGGTGGGAAGGGAACAGCGTTCCGTGCGCCTTTGGCGTTGAGTCATGCCGGCCATATGACCATGGAGACGTCTCCGGACAGCGCTGGCTCTTCGGCTTTGAAACGGAGATGAGCACCGCCCCCTAGAGTCGGGAACGACTAGCACATATGTGCGAGGGGAACCTTATTTACCTTTACCTTACCTCCATCAAGATGACCACGTCTTCATCATCCTCATCTTCCCACTGCTGGCGAACAGGTGTGTCCAACATCACAGGCAAGTCTTCGTCCGAGGAGTCGGATATCGTGATGAGTCCCTCGTCTCGGTGGTTAATCCTATCTGAAAGGAGGACAAGAAGGTTCGCGGCGGCTCGTGCATGGTGTCCGTCCTTCCAACTCCAGACTGAAATACGTGACCCGAGCTCGCATGGACATAAGGCAGGAGGGGAAATCCCAGGACAGAGGTGGACACAGGCCTTCGTGGCCTGTGGACTTCAACTCCCAGAATTCCTTGCGCAAGGCACTTCACCACCCACTTTGCTTAGCAACAGAAATTCCGGTGGTCAGAAGTTGAGAACTACTCGAGAACTTACCTTTCCCTCGATGGCTCCGGAAACTATTCAAGTCGATGACTTCTTTCTGACCTCCGTCTTCCATGTTAGACGGTTACGCACCTGAGCATGACATCCGCTTGGTCAGGAGCCCCTGGAAAAGGGAGGACCACCGTTTGACCATGCAGCTTTTGCTTGAGCTTGTTACTGCAGTCTCCAGGAGCAAGAGCCTTTACACTTATACACCGCTTCACGGTGCTTTCCAGCCCTCTCTAAACGGTTTAGAGTCAGCCTCTTGCCCCCAACAATCTGGGTCCTCATTTTACCCACCTCGGAAGGATGGAAGGCTGAGTCAACCTGGAGCCAGTTAGAATCAAACTCCTGGCAGTGGGCAGAATTAGCCTGCAATACTGCATTGTAACAACTGTGCCACTATGGATGGATGGCTTCCTTCCTTCCTTTTTCCTCCCTTCCTTTTCCTCCCTTTTCTTTCCTCCCTTCCTTTTTCCTCCCTACTCTTTCCCTTCCTTCCTTTTTCCTTCCTCTTTTCCTTCCTTCCTTTTTCCTCCCTTTTCCTTCCTCCCTACTCTTTTCCTTCCTCCCTTTTTCCTCCTTTTCCTTCCTTTTCTTTCCTTCCTTCCTTTTTCCTCCCTACTTTTCCTTCCTTCCTTTTTTCCTCCCTACTCTTTTCCTTCCTTTTTCTTCCTTCCTTTTTCCTCCCTCTTTTCCTTCCTTCCTTTTTTCCTCCCTACTCTTTCCCTTCGTTTTTCCTCCCTTTTCCTTCCTTCCTTTTTTCCTCCCTACTTTTTTCCTTCCTTCTTCCTTCCTCCCTTTTTCCTCCCTCTTTTCCTTCCTTCCTTCTTTTCCTCCCTACTCTTTCTTTTCCTTCCTTTTCCTCCCTCTTTTCCTTCCTTCCTCTTTTTCTTCCTTCCTTTTTCCTCCCTCTTTTCCTTCCTTCCTTTTTTCCTCCCTACTCTTTTCTTTCTTTCCTTCCTTCCTCCCTCCCTCCCTTCCTTTTCTCACACCTCATAATCATCACAGGATCAAAATCAAGGGGGAAGGCACTCAACGACTTAACAACTGCAGCGATTCACTTAACAACCGTGGCAAGAAAGGTCGCAAAACGGGATAAAACCAGGGGTGAAACACTACCGTTTCGCACTGGCTCAGCTGAATCGGTAGCAACAGCGGTGAGTAATTCAGAGAACCAGTAGCGGTGGCAGTGCGAGGCTCCACCCACCTGCCCGGATGTCGTTACTTCCTGGTTTTAACCAGGAAGTAACCTGTTTTTTACCCTCTGCACATGCGCAGAAGGCTTTTCACATGCACAGAGGGTCCAAAATCGCATGTGACGCACGCGCGCACTTTCGAACTGGTAGGGAAGGTAAGTGGATTTCACCCCTGGGTAAACCTCACTTAGGAGCCTGGATAGCTCAGCAGACTAATGCATTGTAATTTAATTCCAGCTGTCTGCAATTAGTAAGTTCGAATCTCACCAGGCTCAAGGTTGACTCAGCCTTCCATCCTTTCTAAGGTAGGTGAAATGAGGACCCAGTTTGTGGGGGCAATAAGCTGACTTTGTATAAATATACAAAAGGATGAAGGCTATTGCTTAACGCATTGTAAGCCGCCCTGAGTCTCTGGAGAAGGGCGGCATATAAATCAAATTAAAAAAAAAATGTCTCACTTAGCACCGGAAATTTGGGGCTCAATTGTGATCGTAAGTCGAAGACTCCCTGCAGCTGCGGTTCTATTTATTTATTTATTTATTATTTATTTATTTATTAATTTAATTTGTATACCGCCCTTCTCCCAGAGGGGACTCAGGGCGGTGAACAGCCAAAATTAAAAAAACATACAAATACAAAAGTTAAGATAATTAAAAAAAGAATCAAATCATTAGCTTCCCAATTTAAAACCCCCAAATCCATAAAATTTAAAATCCCAATTAAAAACCATTTAGGCTAGGTTCTAGACCACAAGCGCACAACTAACCAAGGCTCGTGTATTGCAACCACTGTTTCCGTGAGCCTAAAGGAGCTTTAAGATTCTGCCTTAGCTCCTTCTTCCTAGCCACAGCTGCTTAAAAGGCTCCACGCCATGACTTTTTTCGGGGGGGGGGGGTCTTCCTCCTCCAGGGATGCGTTTGGTGACCGTGAGTGCGTGGGCGTGTATGAGCGGGGAAGACTCGCTGCGAATAACAGAGAGGCTATAATTGAAATATGACATATGGTTCTCAACAAGAGGCGGCAGGACTGCGCAATAAACGGCGCGCTTGGGAAACGCACCGCTCTGCCGTTTCAACTCCGCTCTCATTGCCAAAAGCCTGCAGCAAACTTTTATTCAGAATTGTTCCATGACACCAGCCCCGTCGTCAAATTCCGGGCACGCCGGTTTTAAGAGATCCAGCATCTGTTTTGGTGTCAATAAAATCCTTCCAAGAGGCAGAGAACAGAGGCACAGGTGGGGACCATAAAATACAACAGACCTGTCCACTGATCTTTATCTACCTGTGTTTCCCCGGAAATAAGACCCTGTCTTATTTTTTTTTTTTTGAACCCCGAAATAAGCGCTTGGCCTTATTTTCGGAGAAGTGTCCGGAAACTTATTTATTTTATTTCACCAAGCCGGGCTGGCTTGATCCCACTGTTTTGGTTAAATTTAATTGATTTTAATTGGGTTGTTTTCAATTGTGGCCAAAAATATTTAATTATTTTGAAACTGTTTTTAAATTTTGTATGTTCTGTTTTATTCTGGCTGTTCACCGCCCTGAGTCCTGCTGGAGGAGGGCGCTATACAAATTAAAACAAATAAATAAATAAATTATTTTGGAGTGCGTGAAGCAAGTCGGGGCTCCTCTTGCCGTCTTACTTGATTTCCAGCTCTGTCTCCCTAACCCTAACCAGAGAAAATGGCAGGGAGCATTTAATTTAATTTAATTTATCGCATTTCTATGCCGCCCAACTCCCAAGGGACTGCTGCACATGCGGTTAAATATTTTCAGGAAGGGCTTATTTTCGGGGAGCTTAATTTAGCACATGTGCTCAAAAGCCCAATTGGGCTTATTATCAGGGGATGTCTTATTTTCGGGGAAACGTGGTATTTCCTTTTTTTTCCCCCCCTCTGGAATGCACGCAGAGGGAACTTTTGAAGGGAAAAATCTCGATTCATTGGGCCACAATTGAAAAAACATTTCATCTCCGACCAGTCTAAGGAAGTTTGCCAGGACTGGATGCCCCTGCGATCGATTATCCTGAATGCAAAAAATTCTCCCCAGCTCTAACGAGAAACCAAAAAAATGGTTCAGAAGAGGCCTGTGCAACAGATTCCTTCCAAAAGGAACAGAAAGTTCAAGAGGACACAGTTCAGGAATCTTCCTTGTGACAGCAGCTCACGACTTCCTCCAGAATCTAAACTGCGTCCAAACTCATCTTTTCGAAGAGGGAATCGGGGATTCGTTTCTTCTATCGGCACAGAAAGAAGGAAAAAATGAACCCACCAGCCGACTTATGTCAGCAGTCATTTTGTACTAGGGATATATCCACAATTACACGGGAAGAAACCCGAAATATTAACTATACACACACACACACACATCTATCTATCTATCTATCTATCTATCTATCTATATCTATATCTATATCTATATCTATATCTATATCTATATCTATATATGAGTACTATCCCAGTCTCCCTTAAGTCTCACAGCAGACAACACAAAATGTCTGATAAAGCCTGAAAGTGGTGATTTGAGATATCACCCAACTATGGCTATACAAACATCTTGAGCTACATAGGAAAAAACCTTGACTAGAAAAGTATTATACATATGAACCTACGAATAAAAGAACAAAATAAAAATAAATATATATATATATATATATTTGGGGGTGGGGACATCCCAAGAGATGAATACATTACAAAGTATTGTATTGGGGTCTCCAACTGGTGGCACCTTTAAGACTGGTGGACTTCAATTCCCAGAATTCATTAGCCATGGCAACTTGTGTGGACTTCAACTCCCAGAATTCCCCAAGTAACTTTAAGACTGGTAGACTTCAACTCCCAGAATTCCTTAGCGATGACAACTTGTGAACTTCAACTACCAAAATTCCCCAAGTAACTTTAAGACTGGTGGACTTCAACTCCCAGAATTCCTTAGCCATGGCAACTTGTGTGGACTTCAACTCCCAGAATTCCCCAAGTAACTTTAAGACTGGTGGACTTCAACTCCCAGAATTCCCCAAGTAACTTTTAAGACCCATGCTGGCTGGGGAATTCTGGGAGTTGAAGTCCACCAGTCTTAAAGTTGTCAGTTTTGGAGACCCCTGCTGTAGAGCTTAATCACACATACACACACAAACACACACAGAGACACCGTGCTCCGCTGCTGACTCCCAAGGCTAAGGAAGAAAACCACTCATATCCCAAATCTACAAGGCTGGGACTAGAAAATTCCTACAAACCATCTCAGTAAATCCATTCCATCCAAGTTATTCTCACAACAGGCAGCAGACAAATTCAGGATCTGCCCTGCTTCTCTCCACCCCCACCTCCCCCCCAAATTCCCGGCTCTCCTTTCCCCCAACCCACAACAGTTCAGATGAGCAGGCTGCCTTGTGTTTTCATTGCACACAAAACTAGATTTGCAGGTAAAATGGACTTTGTCCCTGCCAGCAGTTACAAACCAGGAAATTTAATTCTCATAATCCCCATGAACGACTTTCCAAGGAGAAGCAAAGACTGTCTTAGGGAGGGAAAGCGGGAGGGGGGGGAGAGAGGAAAAGGGAGCTTGTGGGAATGGGAGGGGGGAGAAAACAGAAAAGGTGGGAGAGAGAATTTAAAGGGAGAGTTGGAAAGGGCCATTCCATAAATGGGAGAAGAGCAATATGGCTCGGAGGACGAGCAGACACGTAGCTTAAAAAAAAAAATGCAAAAAGGAACAGAATTATGTGTCCGATTTGTTCAACTGATAAACCACGTTTACATTCAGGTGGGAAAATCCTAATTTAAAACCCCCAAAGGTAAATGAAGGCAAATGTTAATGAAGAATTAAAACTTGATTTTCTTTTTTTAAAGTTCTTTGGAGATTTTCTACATTCAAAACTTCAAGAGGATTCGGAAAGTCCATGAAGCATTTTGGCCTGGAGACCGGAAGGGTTGAGACGGAGGCAGTCCTTCAAACTATTTTTTGACTCCGAGCTAGGTAGGTTTTTTTTTAAAGTTAGCAGCACAGGTCAACTTACGACCCTGCAACTGAGCCCCAGAGTTTATGTTGTCAAGTGAAGTTTTGTCCCGGGTTATGACTTTTCTTGCCACCTCGGCTAATGGAAGCCCTGCGGTTGTTAAATGAGATTGTTAAGTTAATATAACATATATATATATATATATATATATATATATATATATATATATATATATATATATATATATATATGTGTGTGTGTGTGTGTGTGTGTGTAGGTCTTTGGTTATTCGGGTCTTCTCCCACGTAAAATTGGAAGTGTCTTGGCGACGTTTCGACGAAGTCTCATTCGTCATCTTCAGGCTGGTGTTCTCGGCTTCGTGCTTCCAGGAGCAAATATATATATATATTTATTATATGTATATGAAATCTTAATCTGTTCACCACCCTGAGTCCTTCGGAAGAAGGGCGGTATAGAAATTCAATTAATTAATTAATTAATTAATTAATTAATTAATTAAGGGAATCCGGTTTCCTCGCTGACTTTGTCATAAGGTTCACAAAAAGGGGGAAAACATGTGACTCCGGGAACCCTGCAACTGTCATAAAAGTGAGTCAGCTGTCAAAAAATTCAAATGTAAATCCAACGGTTGTTAAGTGTGAAAAATAGTTCCCTTTTCCCAGTGTCGTCATAACTTCGAACGGCCGCTAAACAAACTGCCTTAAGCAGAGGCTACCTATATTGTCTTCAGTTGGGGAGGGTGAAGCCATGATTTCAGACCTCCGAGTCATTTTGGTACTGTGGGAATCCTTGGGGAACTGGATATAGATTAAAGCAGCTTAAAAAACCGGGAGCAAATTCCAATATACAGAATAAAGCGGTGTTTCTCAACCTTGGAAGCTTGAAGATGGGTGGACTTCAACTCCCAGAATCCCCCAGCCAGCAGCACTGGCTGGGGGATTCTGGGAGTTGAAGTCCACCCTTCTTCAAGCTACCAAGGTTGAGAAATACTGCAATAAAGGCTGATTTCAAAATCAAGTCAGCCAGCACCAATTTGGCCAGCAAAGAAAGTTTAAAAAGGATAAAAGGACCAACGGAGGACAAGTCTGAGACCGTCAGGATGCCAACAACATAGAAAGTGAATTTATAGCGGGCCAAACCACATCTGAATGGCTGTAAAACTGAGAAAGGGATTCTTCTCTGGTTTAACCCCAGGGTGAAAAGCAGCAGGATTTGAAACCGAGACTCGGCTGTTTATAAGAGAAGCAGGTGCTGGGCCATCCACCAACCCCCACCCCCTTCTCGAAGGCCTTGCAGGGCGGTGGAGACCCCAGAAGCAACAAGCCAGGAAGGGAAAGAGGGAGGTCGAAGGATATCCTAAAGAGGAGGGGGTTGAGAGAGGTGGGGGGTGGGCAATGCTGTTGGAAAATCAAGCAGCAAGAATTAGGGAAAAGCAAAAGAAAACCAACCAGTGAAACTCGCAAAGCGGAAGAGAAAGTGAAATGAAAAAGGGGACTGGATTAGCTGGGGGGGGGGGCCGCGGGGGGCAGTATTTATTTCCAATAAGGAAGAAGGAAAGCACACCAAAGGGGGGCATGGATTGGGGTGGGGGTGGAGAAGGGGTGAAATTAAGGGGGCTGAGGTGGGAGCCCACCTGTCTATCATTGGGCGGGGGGGGAGAGGAAAATAAGCAGACAATATTTGGGGAGGGGGTGATTAACCACTGGGGGCAGGAGGGAAGGAGAGGCAAACCTCTTAGGGAAAGAGGAGGGGGAAGGAAAGAGAAAAGCGCCCCCTTCCAGGGGTGCCAAGTCCGGAAAGTAGGGCAGGGGAAGGCCAGGAGGGGAGAAAACAGCCCCCTCCCCAGAAATGGAGGGGGAGAAGACCCCACCCCCAGGAAAGTAAGGGGACGAGGAAGAAAAGACCCCCTCCTCCATAAAAGGAAGGAGAGGGGACGGGGAAGGAAGAGAAGACCCCGCACACAGAGGAAAAGAAGGGGAGGGGAGGGAATGAGGAGGGGAGGGGAAGATCCCTTAGGAAGGGCAAAGAAGGGGGAAGATAAAACCTTTCCCCCCCACCAGAATTGAAAGGGGATGGGGAGGAACAGAAGACCCCCCTCCAGGAAAGGAAAGGGAGGGACCCCTCCCCAGGAAAGGAGAAGTACAAGAGGGGGAAGACAGCCCCCCCCAAGGAAAGAAGGAAGGGGATGAGGAGGGAAGGGAGAAGAAAAGACCCCCACCCCATAAAAGGAAAGAGAGAGGATAGGGAAGGAAAAGAAGACCCCTCCCCCAGGAAAGGAGAGGCAGAAGAAGGGGAAGACAGCCCCCCCCCAACCCAGGAAAGGAAAGGGACGAGGACAGAAGGGGGAAGAGAAGACCCCCTCCCCATAAAAGGGAAGTGGAAGGAAGAGAAGACCGCCCCCCCCCCCAGCCAGGAAGAGGGGAATGGAAAGATCCCACCTGCCCACCTGGAAAGTAATGGGATGAGGAAGAAAGGGGGAAGAGAAGACCCCCTCCCATAAAAGGAAGATGAGGGGACGGGGAAGGAAGAAGGAAGACCCCCACCCCACCCAGGAAAGGGAGGGCGGGGACCCCAAGAAAGAGGGAGAAGGAGGGGGTGGTGGGAAAGACCCCCCACCCAGGAAAGGGACGAGGAAGAAAGGGGGAAGAGAAGCCCCCCTCCCCATAAAAGAAAGGTGAGGGGACGGGAAAGGAAGAGAAGAAGCCCCCCTCCAGGGAAGGAGAAGAGGGAGGGGAAAGATCCCCCCCCAGGAAGGGGGAGAAGACCCCCCCCAAAGGAAAGAGAGGGCGGGGACCCCAAGAAAGAGGGAGAAGGAGGGGGTGGCGGGGAAGACCCCCACCCACCCAGGAAAGGGACCCAGGAAGAGAAGCCCCCCTCCCCATAAAAGGAAGGAAAGGAAGAGAAGAAGCCCCCTCCCCACAGGGAAGGAGAAGCAGGAGGGGAAAGATCCCCCCCAGGAAGGGGGGTGGTGAGCAGAAGACCCCTCCCCCAAAGGAAAGGGAGGGCGGGGACCCCAAGAAAGGGAGAAGGAGGGGGTGGCGGAAAAGACCCCCCACCCAGGAAAGGGACGAGGAGGAAAGGGGGAAGGGAAGCCCCCCTCCCCATAAAAGGAAGAGAAGAAGCCCCCCCCCAGGAAAGGAGAAGCAGGAGGGGAAAGATCCCCCCCCAGGAAGGGGAGGGGTGAAGAGAAGACCCCTCCCCCAAAGGAAAGGGGGGCGGGGACCCCAAGAAAGGGGGAGAGGGAGGGGGCGGAGGGGAAGACCCCCCCCACCCAGGAGAGGTAAGGAAGGGGGGAAAGCAAGACCCCTCCCCCCCAGGAAAGGAAGAGAGGCCCCCCTCCCTCCCTCCCTCCTCCCCTCACTCACCGCCCGCTGCCCCGCTCGATCCCTGGCCGGCTGCCCCGTCCGGGCCTTCGCAGGCCGGCCTGCCCCTCGCGCTCCGGCCCGACCCCCGCGCGAGGCTCCGGCGCTTCCGGCTTCCTCCCTCCTCCTCGGCGCCGCCCCCTCCCGCACGCACGCACGCACGCACGCACGCCTCACGCAGCGCCGCCTGCCACGTGACCGCAGGACGTGATGGGGCGGGAGGCGGGGCAGGGAGCACGCGCGGGGCCCGGCCGGTGCCATAGAGCGCGCGGAGGGAGAGGCGGCACCATAGAGAATGAGAGAGAAAGAGAGAGAGAGAGAGAGCAGGCGGTGAGGCTGGATGCCCTCCTGGCTTGGGCTGGATGGAGTTGAGGGTGGCTGGTTGGTTGGTTGGTTGGGGTGAAGGCGGGGAGTCTCCAGCAGGTCAGGCCAATCCCAGAGGAATAGATGGAAGGAGATGGACCAGGATGACCTGCATCTTGCAAGGCTCAGAGACCTTCTGTCCCTCTATAACATCATCTCCTATCTCTATTTCTATCTAACCTATGTTGCCTCTCTATCTACAATTCTCTCTGATCTCTCTGTATCATCTGTCTTATCTATCGGTATATCTACAATATCTAATCCACTTCTATCTATCCATCTATTATTTATCTCTATCTATCTCTATCATCTATATATCCTATCTACCGGTATCTATTTATCTACAATATCTAATCTACTTCTCTCTCTCTCTCTCTCTCTAATCTATCTATCTATCATTATCTATCTATCATTATCTATCTATTCTATCTATCTACCAGTATCTATTTATCTACAACATCTAATCTACTTTCTCTCTAATCTATCTATCTATAATTATCTATCTATCTATTATTATCTATCATCTATCTATCTATTCTATCTATCTATCTATCTATCTATTCTATCTATCTACCAGTATCTGTTTATCTACAATATCTAATCTACTTCTCTCTCTCTTTCTCTCTCTAATCTATCTATAATTATCTATCTATCATCTATCTATTCTATCTATCTACCAGTATCTATTTATCTACAATATCTAATCTACTCTCTCTCTCTTTCTCTCTCTAATCTATCTATCTATCATTATCTATCATCTATCTATCGGTATCATTAACATCTGGCGAGAAAAAAAAGTGAAGATGTTCCTATTTTATTCCATTAGAAAATGGAGTATATTAGGCTTGGCTTCCTTCTGCTTCTTTGGAATAATAAATATTGCAATCCATTCCATGAACAAAAAGGTCTGTCCCTTAGAAAAAAAATTACAAAATAGAAAAGAATAACAGAGTTGGAGGGGACCTTGGAGGTCTTCTAGTCCAACCCCCTGCTTAGGCAGGAAACCCTACACCACTTCAGACAAATGGTTATCCAACATCATCTTAAAAACTTCCAGTGTTGGAACATTCGCAACTTCTGGAGGCAAGTTGTTCCACGGATTAATTCTTCTCACTGTCAGAAAATTTCTCCTTAGTTCTAAGTTGCTTCTCTCCTTGGTTAGTTTCCACCCGTTGCTTCTTGTCCTGCCTTCAGGTGCTTTGGAGAATAGCTTGACTCCCTCTTCTTTGTGGCAGCCCCTGAGATACTGGAAGACTGCTATCATGTCTCCCCTAATCCTTCTTTTCATTAAACTAGACATACCCAGTTTCCACAATCGTTCTTCGTCTTTGTTGCTCTTCTCTGCACTCTTTCTAGAGTCTAAACATCGTTATTACATCCTGCCCATGTTTCCCTTTAGATGATACTGTACTGTAAACAGCAGTAAAAGTGGTTGTTTACACAAAACCACAAAGGTAAATATTGTGATTTTTAAGGGTATTCCTGTGTCTGATTTTTTTTTCCTCTTCCATTTGTTAGTTACATTTGGTTACCATGAACGTTTCGACTTATGATAACATATATTTTTCCCTAACATGATATCCACGAGGTGGAGCTCAATGATCAAAAACTAACATTGACTGGAGCAATTCTGGAAGGGAAATGATTTGAAACTAAACTCACTGCTTCTGGGAAAATGAGAAAATTCACAGATAGGCGCCTGTCTCGATCTGATTCAACAGTGCTGGCTGGGGAATTGGGGGGAGTTGGACATCCATGCATCTTAAAAAGAAGAGGGAGTCAAGCTATTCTCCAAAGCACCCAAAGGCAGGACAAGAAGCAATGGGTGGAAACTCATCAAGGAGAGAAGCAACTTAGAACTAAGGAGGAATTTCCTGACAGTTAGAACAATCCGTGGAACAACTTGCCTCCAGAAGTTGTGAATGCTCCAACACTGGAAGTTTTTAAGATGTTGGATAATCATGTCTGAAGTGGTGTAGGGTTTCCTGCCTAAGCAGGGGGTTGGACTAGAAGACCTCCAAGGTCCCTTCCGATTCTCTTATTCTATTCTAGTTGTCAAGATTGGAAAACACTGGACTGTTTTGGATCATGTATTGGGTCCCTCCAGAAAACGGATTGAGTACCTAGGTGAAAAACACGTGACATTTTTGCTGGCAGTGAACGTTTTACTTCAAAGCAACCCATCTCTCCATCCTGTCAAAAAAAGATTTTGGCCCAAGCCATCCATTGTGTGCAGCCTGGAAGGTTTGCAAGTCCTTGGCCACAGGGGAGGAAAAAAAACACACACAAAACAACAACAACAGTGACCTGTTCGAATGGCTCACATTTTACCTTTTACCCCATGTATGCAGGTGGGAGCCGGAGGCAACAGAACAACTCCAGGCCCAGTGGCAACATTAGTCCGGCCCAATTGAGCAGCTTGCCGGGTTATTGTTTTGCCAGAGGCTAAGGTTTAAAACTGGTCACAAGGGCATGTTTGATCAACCAGAGGAAGGAGAAAGTAGCAGCTCAGCTGGCCTGGAAGTTTTGCTTCCCACAAAAACCAGGGAGAGGTTGAAAAGCATAGCCAGTTTTGGCAACATATGAAGGATTTTTTTTTTTTAGAATTCTTTATTGGCCAAGTGTGATTGGACAGACAAGGAATGCGCATAAGCTCTCGGTGTACATACAAGCAGCCAAGTGACAAATCACAATGATAAATCATAAGATCCATTCATCATAAATCATAAGATACAACACTCCACGAGAGTCATAGGATACAAAAGAAGCAATCGACATAAATCATACTGGTGGGTTTGGGTTTTTTTTTGCGGGAAGGCAGGTTTCAATAGATGGGTTGAGCAATGTTGACGCCTTCATGGCTTCTCCATTCCTAGAGCAGGAGGATTCTTCTCAAAATCCTTGCTTTCCTCACTCATCCGGATGACTATTATGTGACTTAGGATGGGGCTGCTCAACTTGGAAGCTGCAGCTGGTCTAGAACATAGCACCACCACCACCACCACCCCCCCCAAGAATTTATGGGCACCCCTCAATGTTCGCCAACTGTACTGGACGCCAGGAAGATTCTGGGCATAAGTCAAGAAAGCTAGTTATGAACTACAACGTGATCTATGGCACCCTGTGGTCTCCAATTGCTTGAGTCCAATCAGGAAGGTGGGGGGGGTCATGATCCAAGGCCCATCACTTATAAGAGTATCCTCTGACTGGACCCAGGAGATGGGCCTTGTGTGCGAGGGACTGCCCTATGGAACCCCGATCTTCTCTAGATTTGGGTGCCCCTGATTTTACAGAAAACTTTTTAAAAAAACCTGGGTTTTGCCAGAGTACGGCATCAAGATATTTTGTGCCCATCTTGACTCATTTTTTAAAAAGATTGTTTTATGGTATTTTTAGGTTTGGAAGGAAGAGGTTATTATTGGGTAGTTTTTAATGTATGCCTTCCGGCATTGCATGTCAATTAGAACAAACTGTCCTTAAAAGCACTCGCTAGCTAGCATGCGTGAAGCAGAGGTACCCCAAAACGGCTGTTCGGTATATTAGAACTACAATACCCAAAGATCATAAAGGTGAGGATTGGTTGTTAAAGCTACCTTTTTCATCACCGTCACGATGGTTGCTAAAGAAGACAATTGCTAAATGAGGATTGGACCTGTAGGGCTCTTACTCTGCATTGGAAGACGTCTCTGGATAGGATTCTCAATTAAAGGATCATACAGGTGGTGACGAAAGGTCAGCAGTCCAGCGGTTCGAATTCCTAGTGCCACGTAACGGGGTGAGCTCCTGTGACTTGTCCCAGCTTCTGCCAACCTAGCAGTTCGAAAGCAGGTAAAAAATGCAAGGAGAAAAATAGGGACCCCCTTTGGTGGGAAGGGAACAGTGTTCCGTGCGCCTTTGGCGTTGAATCATGCCAGCCACATGACCACGGAGACGTCTTCGGACAGCGCTGGCTCTTCGGCTTTGAAACAGAGATGAGCACCGTCCCCTAGAGTAGAGAATGACTAGCACATATGTGCGAGGGGAACCTTTACCTTACAGGTGGTGATAAGACACAGTTCACAAACTGTTAGGCCCTCCCTAGTACAGGTATTTACAACAGTTTGTTTAGTGCAGTTTCTCAACCTTGCAGCGCTGGCTGGGGGATTCTGGGAGTTGAAGTCCACCCATCTTCAAGCTACCAAGGTTGAGAAACGCTGGTTTAGTGATTGTTCAAAGGCACCAATGAATGGGACTTAGGACTGTATACATCGCTACGACATTCACGACATCCCCGTAAGTCACATGATCCAAATTCAGATGCTTGCCAACAGGCTCATCCTTGGGACCGTAGCTGTGTGTCCCAAGGTGATATGATTCCCTTTTGCAACTTTCTGGCAAGCCAAGTCAAATGATTCACTTAATAACCGTGTTACTAATTTAACAATGCCGTGGTTCGCTTAACAACTCTCACATAGCAAGAGAAATTTTGGGTTTCATGGTAATAAAAAGTCGAGGACTATCCCTAATTGTAAACTCAGCTGAACCTCAGTTGTTCAACCTGAACTAAGAAAACTGCTAATTTTCCCACTGTATATTTTAACACAGTCTTTCAAAACATATAGTAACAATAAAAAAAAAAAATCAAGACACGAAACTAAAGTTGTGAGAGTTTATTGCATATGTAACAAAAATGGACATGACCTTCCCGGGCCCCACCCTACTACACAATCACTGTTTATTCCAGCCGGCTCCATAACACATTAAATAGAACTAGCATTTCTTTTAAATACTTTGATTTAGACATAAAATGAAAAAAAAACAAAACAAAACACATTAGTGTACAACTTTTTTTTTTTTACAAAATAAAATCTGCAATATAAACGGTGAGAAGAGTAACAAGGGTAGCAGCAATATTTAAAAACCCAAGACATTACAAAAGAATAAGTTAAAAAACACATTATAAAGTGGTTAAAGAATGGATAACAAAAAAAAAAAAAGTTATTGAGGGAGGAAAAAAAAAAACCCAAACAAACAAGAGACTTAAATGCATTTCTGGAAAACTTCCTGTGCCCTACAGTGCAGAGATACTGGGTTGTGGTTGAGAAAGGGAGAGGATTTTATAACAAATTGCTGAGGCCTGAGAAGTAATGTTAAAGCAAGCAATCCCTTTAAAGCAGCGACGTCCAAACTCCGCAAAACTTCAAAGACCTGTGGACTTCCCAACTTCCAGAATTCCATCCCCATGCATGGCTGGCTGGGGAATTCTGGGAGTTGAAGTCCGCAGGTCTCCGAAGTTGCCGGGGGTTGGACGCCTCTGCTTTAAACAAGCAGAAAGTTGGTCCAATTTTGACTCGGAGCTAGTCCTGCCTTTCCAATTCCTAACACTGAGCAAGTGCTGATTTCCTGCATCCCTGGGAGCGCATCAAGGCAGATGAGGCATTTTGGGGCAAGTAAACAAACCAACCAAAAATGCAGAGTGGGGGTGGGGAAGGAAATTTGCATCGCTGGACCAGGCTCAGCTTTTTTCTGGCTACGGGGGATGCTGAAGGTCACTTCAAGAGGCTCCGGATGAGATAATCTGAGGAGAAATTGGCCCTTTCCCTTTCCCGCTGAAGTGGCGTCACAGCTAAACTCCAGGTTCCTATCCCCTCGTGGGAAAAGCTGCAAATGCTTATCAGAGGGAAGACTGCGGGCCGGAGGAGGAGTTTCGTGCTCCACCCTCAAGTAAGCTTTACTCACAGTTTTCAAGGAGGACTTCTGCTGACCTGCGCGATACTCGCGATGGAAGAGAGCATCCTACATGATGGTGGGGTGATTTTTGTCCTAATCGTTGAGCTGTCCCAAAAGCTTTCAGCAGAAGTGATCCTTAAGCCTAGCTGAGGTTAAAAAAAAACCACCTGTCCATATTTTTTTTTTTACAGTTTCTTTGATATGGGGGGACGGCTAGGTGGCGTGCTCACCTGGGGCACAAGCCAAAGCCCTTGCCAGAAACAAGTCACACCTAGCTTGCTTTCTGATCTTGTCTGAAGACCTTCACGGAGGGACCAGCTTTCTTAGTTGATGAACGGTGATAACTTTAGAAGAAGGCAACTGGAGGTTGAGCAAAATTTAGAGAACTTTCTTCCCATCCTCCAAGTTACCATCAGAGAGTCCATTCTGCACCCTGCCATCTGATCCTCCTTGTAGGGCGGGGGGAGGGGGGTCTTCAATCTTGGCTACTTTTTAAGACGTGTGGACTTCGACTCCCAGAATTCCTCAGCCAATTCCGGGAGTCGAAGGCCACACATCTTCAACGTGGCCAGGTTTGCCGGCCCGTCCAAAAGCTATACTATACGCAGACTCCCGCCCGCTGCCTTTTGCATTGTTTCAAGTTGTTTGACCCGTTCGCCCGAGTCCTTGATTTTTGGACGTGGCCGAAGACGCCACGATATGAGACAAGAACGATGCAAGAATTCAGCCTATAAATGCCACGGAAGTTATCTCTGCTGATCTTATGTGGCCTGCTTATTTTAATGCGTGGCTTGAGGAGAATTGCTTACCGCACTTAACGCTGTTTAATAACTGGGAAACGGACTGTGCAAATAATTTTAGCGGGAGCAGAATTCACACCTTTATGATTTCTTTAGAGGCTTAAATTCCAGTGGCAGGGTCAATCATGATCCCCACGAAAAATACAGTATAATCTTCAAGAGCCCTTGGAAAAGCAGCGATGGTGGTAGATTTCTATTGTCCAGAAGTTTGTTAAGATCCTTCCAAGATCTGAAAAAGCCTCCTTGATCTAATCCCCTCTCAGATAATCCGCAATGCATTTCAGTGGCCTCTTAAGTGCAAACGAACCCCGGAAGGACATTGCGAGTCAGTTGTTAAAAGTCAACCACAAAACCCAATCGTTTTTGCCACACGGTGCAAATATCACAAAAGGTAGATTTGCTTTCTCACGTGGAATCCTTAAGTTTTCCGTCGCCGAGGGTTACAGTCAACTGAATAAACAGGAAGAAAAAAACAATCCGGGGATCTGGACAAGTTCTCTAGATTTTGGTTTGTCCTATCACAGTTTAAAGCTATTCTCAATTGGTTGTGTTAAGTGACGATAGAAATATCCTCGTTGACAGACAGAAACAAACAAAAAACAAGCCCACACCAACATGACCCACGTTATGAAGTTCGGCACCTTGTTAATATGCTTCTTTGCAAAAGGAAGAGGAAGGAAAACTCTCACAAAGTGTCAAGGTTACACTTGATGATTAGTGGAATTTCTGACAACCCCCCCCCCTCCCCCGGCCCAGAGAAATGTTATCTTGTTAACAATTACCGGCCTTCTTCGTTTGTGCAAATTAAAAAGAAGCAGTTTGGACAGGGGGGAAATCTTACCATTCAGATTCTTCCTTGCCCTGCAAGTTGCCTGGAGGGCAAACAAATTGGTATCGGACTGTGAAAATTGGCTAAATTGTGTCAGGGGGACTGGGTAAAAAGAAAAAAAGAAAAAAGACAGAACGTGGAAACAATTTGGGTTACTCAGTTTCTATAGGCTGAGGCCTGGATTAGAACTCTTTTCACGAGAGCCGTTCTATATTCCACAGAGTTCAGAAATGGAACTGGATGCCGTTTATCTTTGCTGTGAGCTATTTCCTGTGGAAAGAATTTCAGCCGTTTCACATCACAATGAAAGCATTTCAGAAAAGAGAGAGAGAGAGAGAGAGAGAGAGAGAGAGAGAGAGAGAGAGGGAGAATGGGGGGATAATGTGTGGTTTCTCTTGAGAATCTGAGCCATGCCCTGCTTTCTCTTTAACAGATGCCAGGGATGACGAAAAGAAAAAAACAGACAATTATTCCAAAGAATGGATCTATCTCCTATGCAAAGCGTCCCTGCAAAAGGAGAAAAGAAACTCTTGCATCGTTCAAGATGGCTTGATTCTCCTGAATTGTTCCTCTTAAGAGCCAAGTCATCTCATTCACAGAAAAAAAGGGGAGAAAAAAAGAAGCTTCCTGACAAGGAATAATAATCCTCAGTATTCCTATGCTTACGGGAGCTGCACGCTCTGCTCGGCGTTCCTTAAACGGGGTTTCCTTGAAATGTCCTAATGGGAATTCCAGTGCCAATCTTTTTTCCTTTCCTTTTATTCATTTATCTCCAGAGCGTCTGGATTTCTACAAGGGCTCAGGGGTTGCGTCGAAGACAAAACATCCACAGACACCTACCGACCAAACCTCCTCGGCAAACCGATGGCAAAGATACTCAACTACAGTTTGAATCTCCTATAAAAAAAAGACCACAGGTCGTAGACCTTATCACAATATGTGTTACAAATCTAGCAGAATCATTATCGCGGGTAACCGAAACCGAACGCTGAACCTGACTGCCTGGGTTGTGTGTGTGTGTGGTTTTTTTTATTTTGTTGTTGTTTCCTGGGAAATGGAAGAAAGGAAAGGGAGGGTTATTGTCGCAAGAGGGAGAAAGTATGTTTGGGGACCTCCAAAAATAAAAAGCCTCCCTCTTCGCCGACGCCATCGAAGGAAGGGGGAAAAAAAACAGCCTTTGCACCCTTAGTTGTCAAGCCAATCCCAACACTTTGGACAAAAAAAGAAGTTCACAGCAAGCTTCTCCTTACAGCTTTTTTTGATTTGGTGGTCTGTGAGCTTTAGCAATATCGGTTTCCTTTGGTTGCCTGGTCACTCCACCGCAAAGCCGCAGGTCTCTTCCACGGCGGTCACTAGCTTTTCGTAAAGCTTCTCGTAGGACTCGTAAGGCGGAATGTCAATTCGGTTAAAGCTGCAGGAGGTTAGGAAACAAACAGGGTGCTTTTATTTATTTACTAAACTTATATACAACAGTTCGTTCGGTGACCGTCTCAAAGTTACAACGGCATCGAAAAAAGGCGACTCGGGGTCATTTTTCCCAGTGACAACCTTTGCAGCAGTGATGGGTTGCCCCCAGTTCGGACCAGTTCTATAGAACCGGTAGTAAAACAGGCAGGAGGCTCCGCCCACTGACCCTGATGACATCATCATGCCGCCCCGCTGCAAACCGGCAGTAAAGGTAAGTAGAACCCATCCCTGCTTTGCAGCATCCCTGTGGCCGTGTGATCAAAATTCAGATGCTTGGCCATCGGTTCAGTGATTTATGGCGGTCGCAAGGTCATGTGATCAATTTTGGCGGCCTTTTGACAAGCGACGTCAATGGGGGAGAAGCCAGATTCACTTAACAACGGGTTACCAATTTATGAATTGCGGTGATTTAACGACGGTGGCAAGCAAGGCCGTAAAATGGGGTCAAAGGTCCCTTATCAATTGCTTTCACTGAACCACAGAAATTTTGGGGCTGAGAGGTTAGGGTTATATGCAGAAGAATAAATTGGTTTAAGTGTCAGGCTGAAGGAGGTTAATCTGGATACGCTCCACGCCTCGTTTTCTTTTCCCAGGAGAGTTTACAACTTCATCTGGGCAGAAACAAACGCATTTTCACAGCCCCGTCTACTCCCGGATTCGCAGCTATTGCCGAGGGACTTACCAAGTATGAGCTTTCGGGAGGTTGTCTGTGTTTGCATCTATCAAGTGGATAGTGAACAGTCTGGGTCCTGCTGCGCCTGTAGAACCTTGCAAATAGACATTCTAGTTAAGGCCCTTCAAAATTCTAGTTAAGGCCCTATCACAGCATGATAACATAGGCCCTGGTTATGTTATCACGCTGCCCTGACCTCTGGTAACCTCCGGTATCAATCCACCAAAGAACAGGAAATCGGGACTCCTGCTTTAGGGGTGTGGACACACCTGGCACAGGATGCCGGGTGCTAGGAAGAGCTCCTTCCCAAGGCCGCTCTCTTTTGGCCCGAGATTCTGGAAAGCAGCTGCTTCTCAGAGGAGACCAGAGCTGTTCAGGCAGAGGCCCAGAAACATCGGGGACCTCAAAGCTTTGATTGGCTGCCAAGCTCTCGTTTTCACCAAGGCAGAGAGATGTTAATGGATAAGGAGTTGCTGTATTAGCTAGTTAACTAATTAACTAATTAATTCAGGTTTTTGTCCTCATCTACCCCGCCTCTTTGTTGCAATTCTGTTTTCTCTTTTAAAAAAAAGAGAGAGAGAGAGAGCACCCCTCAAGTACAAAGTCCGTCTCTGACCTTTCGCCACCCCACCCCCCCCAAATGGGTAATCTGAATCTTGGCTTAATTCAGTGTTAAGGCAGCTTGATTTATTGTTCAAAGGGAAGTCATGTATTTTTCCAATGGAGGGTTGGGTGGGATAGTTAGAAAGGAGAGGGAGGGAGGGAGGGAGGGCCAACTGACTGGCATGAAAAAGTAGGTTTCCCCTTCCCCAGCTGCCTGCGGCCCAAGTCTGCTAACTCAGCCCCCCGATCAGTCACCTTGCAAAGCCTTGAAACCCTGAAGGGGGACCCGCGTGGAGCCTGTCACAAACTGGAGCAACCGCGCTCTCCGTTCCTCGTCGAAGGCCTCCACCGCTTGCCAGAACCACTTCACGATATTGCTGTCGGCCATGCAGTGCTTCAGACGCGTGTTGGATTTCCAGTCGTTCAGATCAATCTTATCTAGGCCACCGATGATGAGCTGGGAAATAAAAAAAAAAAGTCCTTTTTAAGCACCGGGACAACGTGGCATGGTATATTTATATTTATCGCCCTTGATGGCTGCAGACAGTTTTTGAGCAGGATTTTCATATTTCTATCATGCTTTTTAAAACAAAAATGACAAAATAGATTTACTATGGGCGCTGCTGGTTAGATTGGTTAACCGCTGCATATAGGGCAAAAGATCTTTAGATAGTCAGCTGAGTCCCCACACAATTTTCAAGCAGTCTGCTTACTGCTCTCCCTTGGCAACAAAGATCTGTGAACTTCAGCTCCCAGAATTCTTCAGTCTTCAGAATTCTCAAGCCAGAAACTGCTTTTATGGGCTACTGTGACAACTCTGACATCTATTTTACTCTTTAAATCACACATCAGATGCTCTGAAAAAAATCTTAGGAAATTGATTCATTATGAAGAAAAGCAGAGCTGTTGCTCTGGCGCTTTCAAGATGGAAGCACTGGAATCTTCCAATTCTCTACCAGGATTTTGATTCTGCATTCTCCCTAGCATTTCAGGAGACAAATTTAACAGATTAACAGAGTTGGAAGGGACTTTGCAGGTCATCTAAATCAACCCCCATAAAAGGCAGAAGTTGTTTCTTTTCCACTATGTGTTTTAGTATCGAAACTGCCCCAAATTTAAGTTTGCCAAGTCAAGGCCCCCCCAAGAAGGGGGGTGGGCTTGTTTTGAAGGACATTAAGAAATGTCCTTCAAAATAAAGCTTTCTGGGCATTGCTCCCCATGCTTGGACAGAACTCTAACACATCAATTCAGAACAAGGAAAATATATGTAGAGTTATTTCTGCTTTTGAGGCTACGTGAACAGCAGCAAAAGAGTTAGTGTGAAATATACAACCGATACCTCAAGTTCCTTATGGTCAAAAGGCTTCAGGAGGTGTTGAGGAATAAGTTCATTAAAACCTTTCTGAAGGGCCAGGAATTGGGCTTCAATTCCTCTCATGAACCGCCAGTTTACATACAGCCTGGGAAAACAGGAAGATAAATCTCAGCGTTACTGCAGAATTACTACAGGAATGGTAAGAATTTTGCACGGAAGATATAAAACCTGCCCGCCAATGGAAGTCACAGGCTGTCTAAAGAAATAAACCAAATCTCTTCTGAGGAACGTTCCAACCTTGGTGACTTCATGGACATGTCCAGATGGTATTCTTGTGTGAGCATCACAAGCAGCCTCTTCTAGGAGATTGTCCAAGCTCCGTTGAGTCTGTAACTCTGATTTTCTGATCTACCTTGCAAACACCTGCCATGGCTAACTCTATTAGCATAGTGTTACAATAGAAGTAGTCCTGACTACGGGTAGTCCCCGTCTTACAACAGTTCCTTTAGTGACTATTCAAAGTTACAACAGCACTGAAAAGGGGATTTGTGACTGTTTTTTACATTTACAACCAGTGTAGCATCCCCATGATCACGTCAACATAATTCAGCCGCTTCACAACTGATTCATACTTATGACGGTTGCAGTGTTCCGGGTTCATGTGATCCGCCTTCTAACAAGCAAAGTCAACAACCATGTGACAAGTAGAGTAGAGTAGAGTAGAGTAGAGTAGAGTAGAGTAGAGTAGAGTAGAGTAGAGTAGAAATAAAACAAATAGAATAAAAAATAGAATAGAATAGAATAGAATAGAATAGAATAGAATAGAATAGAATAGAATAGAATAGAATAGGGAAGGGACCTTGGAGGTCTTCTAGTCCAACCCCCTACTTACACTAATTTAACCACTGCAGTGATTCACTTAATGAATGCATCAAGAAAGGTTGTAAAATGGGGCAAAACTCACTTAACAAATGTCTCACATAGCAACAGAAATTTTGGGCTCAATTGTGGTCGTACGTTGAGAACTACCTGCACTTGGTAGTGGTATCTGTGTGTGATCTACCTTGTTGGACTGCCAGCATCTCATTGACAGGTGCCAAATTAGCCTTCCCTGAGGGTACCTGACATATTCTTTCTTGTTCTCCTCCGTAACGGAAACATTTCTCCCGTTTGGTTTGAGTTCGTGCTGCAGAATTCTGCCGAATGCATTGTGTTCCACGCAGAAGGTATGGTCCAAAACTGGAGTGATGTCATTCTCTCTGTCAACAAGAATGGCAATGCCTACAAGTCATTTCTGCAAGTGAAGATGGTTTTTCTTTATTTAGCCAGACCGATTGAAACGTGTAATTTTAAGAGCAGAGCTCTCTGTGGCCAATCTACACTTTAGTAAGCAGTTGTGCATCGTACAGTTTTTAATATTCCTCCTTGCAGAGGGGGGGAAAAAAACCTCTGCAGCTATTTTTGATTATGGTACTTTATTGATGTAAAGAAAGATAGTTTTATACCTGCACGTAGGAATATTACTATGCAACTGAAACATAGGTAATGCAAAATAAAAAAGAGATATTTTCTGATCAAATTCTGTCCCCAAAGATATTCCTTTGATGCACTGTTGGTTGACTTCCAGAAATTTAAAATACTTTCTCATGCCTAAGTTATGAGTGAGGCTGAAGATTAATTTAGTAATTACAGGCGAGCCAAATCAACCCAGAATCAGAATTCGGCAGAACAGGTTTCTAATGAAGTACAAGGATGACTTTCTCCTATGGAACAGTTATCCAGAAGTTTCACTGCTGATTGTTTATAAAATTATCCCAGTTTTTTTCTGGGTACTTTTGGAAGTTTTTAAGTATCCGCCCTGCCGAAAGTAGCTTTAAAATCTAGGTAGGCACCAGTGATTGAGGTCAGGAAAACTTTTTCGTTGGAGCTGCTCCTCCTGGGCCAATCAACACATTATAGATTATTGGATGGGATACTTACAAAATCCACACTAAGCTCTTATGTAGCTCTGGATCCACCGATTCCAAGTCAGACAGCTGAATGGGTTTGCCCAGCAGCTGTTTGTAGAAAGGGACTGTGAAACCCCCGTTGATGTAATGCCCGTGGAACACCGCCAGCCCCATGATCCGACCGACAAAGTGGAAATAAGACAGATGATCCTGAAAGATATGCCAACCACCAAGGTGGTCATTCACCGCGAGAGATGCCAGCGATCTTAGTTGCCTTTCGCCAGACTTCAGTTGGTGTGATGGGAGGTGTCGTTTCATTATTTCAAATCCTCTAGCTGAGAAGCATCAGTATGTCCCATGAATCTGGTATTTATGCTTTTCCAATCAGTACAATTAGGTGGTTTGTTTGTTGTTTTACACTCAAGCAGGTAGACTTGAGTTTCTCAACCTCATCAACATTTAAGATGGACTTCGACTCCCAGAATTCCCCAGCCAGTCTGAGAGTCGAAGTCCGCACATCTTTAAACGGCTGAAACCGTATTTCACTAATCAGCTGCTTGTAAGAAGCTGGAACAATCCTTTTTGTCTCGCTGAAGATTCACCCGGAGTATTTTTAGCCTCCTGCCTCTGGGGCTTGTCAGCTGCAGGTGTTTTGCCAGGAGCGGAGGGATTTCTCTTAAATGCCAAGTTCAAAGAGATTGTAGTTACTGCCGGAGGGCAAACGCAAGCAAAGCAAACTGAACAGTTACAGGGAGGCGCTCCTGGGGAAGATAACGGTGCCAGGTATTCTCTTAACTCAGCGTTTCTCAACCATGGTGACTTTAGGATCGGTGGACTTCAATTCCCAAAGCTCTGCTGGCTGGGGAATTCTGGGAGTTGAAGCCCAGAATGTCATCAAGGTTGGGAAACACTGCACTAACCCATTTCTGTTCAGAGCTTCACCTCTCTCGAATGGCAACCTCTTTGCACAGAGATGGTGTCCTTTTGGGGAAACCATAACGGACAAATAAGGGGATGCATTTGTGATTAAAATACAGAACAGCATCTTTACTGCTTTGGGTTAATGCTTACTCCGCTCAAAAGCCTAAACGTCTTACCTTTTCAAGGAGGGTGTACTTCAGCTATACACGAGCTGTTTACCTGGATCTTGCTCTAACTCCAAGACAGGAGTCGGCAACCTTAAACACTCAAAGAGCTACAAAAGTCCTAACCAGAAGCCCCTCGTTCAATTCTGGAGCCAACCGGAAGTCCGGTTCCCCCACCATAGAGTCTCCTCCTAGCGCGGTGTCCTTTTTCCTCTATCTGTCCTAACCGAAAGCAACCACAGCCCTGCAAGGTAGGATACACTAGGAGAGCAGCTTGTGCGAAGAACTTTTTCTATAGATGACCTTGTTCTGGGATCTCTCCAATTCAAGGGACTAAACCTCTGTGTTTTACCGGTGCCGCCCCTATCTTGAAGGTGTTTGGGTTTTTTTTAATGGCTTAAATTTAGGATTGGACTCCATCCAATCCTAACCCACTGTTAAGATAGTAGCCTAATCTATAGACACAGGGAACTGTTAGTATGTGCCTATGTTTGTTTGAAGAGATGAATTCCAAGGAGCTACATAGGCAATTAATATTTAGTGGGACATTTTTCAAACAGGGGTGGGCAATCTATAAGCAATCACCAGGTTCTCCCCTCCAACCATTTCATGCAGCTTCTCTATGGTTGCTGTTCATTATGAAAACTAGGGAGAGGGAGGGGAGAGGATGGTCAGGGGGGTGGGGAAGGAGAGGGATTACTTTCCCTTTAAAACAGATAGCCTAGAGCAGCCGAGACAGTCATTACAACAAATACTTTTGGGTTGCTGCAACATCCTCAGACACTTTTGGGTGCTTCCTGTGATGCTTTTAACCACAAGCTGTAAGTCAGGGCTGAGTCATAGTTTCATGCTGAACTATTGTGGCAGCAAAAGGAAGTCCCTCCCCTCCCATGAAGAAAATGTCTCTTTTTCCTCCTTTAGGCAAGTTTCCCCCTCCCCTCCACACACACCTTTCCCTCAACATAAACAAAGCTTGGGTGATTTGATTAAAACTCAGGATTTCCCCCCCCTCCCCCATTCCTCCTCTTCTTCTCACCAGCTTGCCCTTCCCAGATCTTCCATTCTTCACCACTGGTAGAGAAATGCTGGCCAGTGTTGGCGAACCTTTTTGGCACTGGGTGCTGAAACGGGAGCGTGCACGCATGGGCGGGGGAGCGCCGGAAACCGGAAGAGCAGCTTCCCCAGTGCGCACACGCAGGAGTGCTAGTAACTGAAAGGGCAGTTCCCCAGCATGCATGCACGCGCCGGGAAGCTAGGTTTCCGATTTCCAGCATATACATGCAAGCCAATCACCTGATTTTTTGGTTTCTGGCATGTATGCGTATGCGAAGGCCAGCTAGCCAGCGCACATGCACTCCCATGTGTGCAAAGACAAGCTGGCTGGCACGCATGTGCGTGCCGGAACCCGGAAGAGCAACGGGCAACGGCTGGCATGCCCAAAGAGATGGCTCTGCGTGCCATTTCCGGCACGTGTGCCATTGGTTCGCCATCATGGAGCTAGGCCTTCTCAAATGCTCACTTTCTGATTCTACTCCCCATCCTTTCCAACATGCGCAGGCCGGCAGAGAAGTTGCTATGCGTGGCTCCCTGACCTGGCTCAGCTCTGCGGTGGAGGCCTCCACGACAGCCCAAAAGTGGAAAGGAGTTGGGAATGACGAGCGGCTGCCCAGACCATTCCTTTCAAATTTCAAAGGAAACCAATCTGTTAGCTGGCAATTCCCTTCGCGCCTGACACCTCTGGGGCTGGCACTAATCATAGGGAGGATAACTGGCAAATGTCAGAGGAAGAAGGCGAAAAGGAAAAAGAAACGGATCTGTGGAGGGAGCAGCAATAACAGCCACAAGGCCAAACCTTACCTAGGGAAGGAGGGAGGACAGGGCAGGAATAGCCAGGCAACATTCAGCTCTGAGCCACGACCTCATTTTGGCCCAACCCACTTTTTGTCCCAGCTGATTGCAAAGAGCGAGGGTCATCACGACCCTCCCCAATGTTGCCCACTCCTGCCTTCGTGGAAACAAGTTTGGGCTACACCAATTAGTCCGTTAGAAGCAAGTTAGTTCAGCTTTGAGCCCTATTTTGTGTACGCTTACCTTCCACGGTCTGTGAGGGCTCGACTGAAAAATAGACATTAATTGGTTCGCAGAGTGTACGGAAAATCAAATAAGGGAGGAAAAAGATTTCACTTTGGCCGCCCAGTACTGGATTGTGTATTCTGAGGGCTACTTAGAAGAACTCAAGTGGCTGCTGCCGGGTGGGGGAAGGAGCGAGGGATTGCTAGACTGGCTGGGAAACTGTTACGGAATGCGGAAAATGAAGCTCATGTGACCGAGCAGCCACCCAGCAGAAACTAGTAGCACTGAATCAACCACAATTTCCACAATTTTTATTCCCTCGGGAGTCATGGATCCTGGATTTTGGGCGCATTCTGTAAGTTAGCCCACTTGAGGGCTAACCAGGGTTCAAAAATTATTTTCCTGTGATGCACCATCTTGCCCAGGTAAAGGTCATGACAACGAAAGTTTTAGTTTTTACAGTTTTAATTAAGTGTTGTACGCCACTCAGAATCGCTTTTCGTGAGATGGGCAGCCACGTCAATTTGACAAAATGTATAAAATAAATAACATCCTGTGGAAATCTTAACATATCTTTATCTTATATATTTCCCCTGGTTTCAGAGATGGTTGCTCCTTCTAACGTTTATCTTCAAAGAACACAAATAGATCTTTGGCTTTTAAGAGTACTTACGGGGTTGATGGAGGAATCGGGATTTATTTGCAGCGTGTAAATGTTATCAGTTGAATATTGGAAAAGCCCGTAATATGGATTCAGCATTTCATGACATAGAAGGTACAGCCATTCCCTGCCGGATGTAATTTTCAACAAGATTAGAAATGGTGATGGAGGGGGAGGGTGGGGTGAGAAATGAAAGTAAAAGTTTATCCCACTTCAGAAATTGGATTAATTCCCAAGGTGGTCTATGACAGTCTTAAGCTCAGCATCTTTAAGATGGGTGGACCGGGGGAATTTTTAGGAGTTGAGGTCCACGGATCTTAAAAATTTGCTGAGGTTGGGAAATGCTGGTTTATGAGACAGCATAAAACGCTTTGGAAAAAGGCTGACTCCAGCAAGCAGAGATTGCCAACATTTAAGAAAAAAACATTGTGGAGCAGAGTCCAATCACAAGGGCTTTTCTGGCTCTTCCTCGCTCTGTTAAAGAAAGGCATTCAACAGGAAACAGAATAAGAACAGGCAATAGGAAGTTTGGATTTTGTTTTTTTAAAGAACTGTGAAGATTTCTTTTTGTGGGAAGACGGTACCCGATGAGCTGAACACCTGAGATAACAGGTATTTAATTGCATAATGGGGATCTTCTGCCTACCCCGCCCCCAAACCAAAGGGAGACATCTGGTTAAGGCATGTTAGAGGATTCAGCATCCGTCTAGACAGCATTAAAGCACAGACGAGATAAAGAGATGCTGAAACTCTCCGCAAGACGGAGGTGATGACAAGGGAGAGGTCAAAGGCAGAGAAGTCCCAGACGAGAGAACAAAATGAGAGAACAGTATCAATAGACAAAACAACCAAAAAAGGATTTTTTTTTTTTTTAAAGCAGCAATTTAGATGCTGATGGATTCAGCTGCCTGGGGAAATGAGTGCTCAAAATACAAGGGGAGCGATCAGCATTACAAGAGGATGCCAGGATGAAATAGAGCAGTAATCTCGGGTGAGAACCACCCAGGTTACGTGGATCAGGAGAATCTTTTCCAAAACAAGTTAGAAAGCTTGGCTTGCCTAAGTATATTAGAGGCAAAGGAGGTCTGTGGCAGCACAGTTCACATTTAAAAATTTGCAGGATAGAAAGCAGGGTAAGAAAGGTAAAGGAAGAAATGTTATTTATGTCTACCCCACTGAACAGATTCAAACGTAGAGGCAGCTTTGGTTTCTCTAAGTATGGTTCTTATTGTGGGGTTCTCGGTGCTCTCTTGAGCTTGACTGTTTTTTTGCAGACGTTTCATTGCCCAACTAGGCTACATTATCAGTGCTAGAAGGCAGTGGAGTTTGCTTCTATTTATATAGGAAGCATCTATATAAGGGGCCACCAAGAACAACTACAAGGAATCAGCAGGAACACTTCCAACAACACTGACAGGGCAAGCCAATAGTATAGAAAAAGAGAGAGACACATCCTTCCCCGCCCAAAAAAATATAACCCTAAAAGCTCTTTTAGGATTCTGGCCCTTACCTTGCCACTCCACCATAATCTAAGCCTTCCTCTCCCCGAAATTTCACCATCAGCCTCTTCTTCAGATCTTTCGGCCTCATCTTCATTATCTGACGGTAAGATTCCTATGCACAGAAAAAGAAGCACTTAAAAAAAACCCAAACACCATTGTTTTACCAAAAGCAGCTGAACCTCTCACATCTCTTTCCTACCCAATATTAGAGAAAAATGGGAATCTTTCGGCTGTTTTCTTATCTAAACGTGGTTTTGTTCTTGATGCTCAATGTTGCTCAAGCCTCTTGGAAAAGTGGCACGATGTAAAAGTCCAGTTTTATGAGCCGAATGGATGTTCTTAGCTATTAAGAGGTGCACTGCAGTTACTGCCCTGGTCTACTGGAAAGGCAGATCATAAATAAAAGTACAGGGTAGGCTTCGACTTACAACCACAACTGGGATCCAAATTTCTGTTGCTAAGCAAAGCAGTTATTAAGCTTGTGGCAAGCCAATTTTATCACCATCTTTTGACACAGCTGTTAAGCGAATCACTGCGGATGTTAAGTGGACCACGTGGTCGTTAAACAAACCCAGCTTCTCTCTTCCCCCCCCCAAAGATTTTGCTTATCGAATGTCAGTTGGGAAAGCCGCAAATGACTGTCACAGGACCCCGGAACATGTCAACCGTTGTCAATATGCACTGGTTGCCAAGTGTTCAAATTTGGATCGTAAGATGGTGGGGATGCCGCAACAATTGTATCTGCAGAGGCCAGTCGTAAGTCCATTTTTTTCCCCAGTGCCGTTGCAATATCAAACGGTCACTAAACGAATGGTTGTAAGTCAAGGACTACCTGTCTCAGATTCACCAGTTCCTTAGCTGGTACCCAAATCACATCTAGGCTTGGCAGGACCGATTTGTGTTTTACGGCAGGCGGATGAAACCCAGATCCTCTTCACCCAGGTTCCTGTTTACATACCTCGAATATTTCTTCCCTCGATACTTCGATGCGGCAGTGGCCAGCTTGGGGCTGCTGGAGGGAGAGTTCGTGCCGGAGGAACTTGAGCTTCTGCACCAAGTCCCGTTCGTATCGCTGAGCGGGCAGCTCCTCGCTGTCTTCCAACGAGCCCTCATTTGGTGCTTGCAAAGGCTGGTTGGATTCTTTTAGTTGGCATTGGTGACTTAGGTGGGGAAGGAAAGGGAGAGAAGGCGTGACTTCCAAAAGCAGCAGCAGCAGCAGCAGAAAAAAGAAGAGCAAGGCAAGGCGAGTGGGGTCTGTTTATTTATTTAAAGAATGCGCATGGCCGTCCCTCTAAAAACACAAGGGAGTAGCTCACAACACTAAAAAGCTTGGCCTCTGAAAACCGTGGAACGCAAGCCAAACCCAGGGCCTCAAATCATCCTTCTGGGATGTCTCATGATCGACTCCAGACATTCACACTGTACCCAGAGCCTGGATAAAAAGGATAGTTTTGATTGTCTTCTGAAAAGCTAAAATGAGGGAAAGGGGGGGGGGGGCTGCCCAATTACTGGGGGCAAGAGTGTTTTCTATGGTGGAGACAGCCACATAAAATGCATGTTTTTGAGGTCACCTTAGTGGGCAAACATTTTAGGGAAGGGACCTGAAACGTGCCTACCCTATCTGATCTGGTACAACTAGAATAGAGTAATAACTTTATTGCCACTTTGAAAGTACACTAATCGGCATATTATTAAAATGAAATTTCGTTGCATGAAGCTCTCAAAGGGGTCACCACCTCCAATATACACTACATAAACATGTACTCTCGAGAGGATTCACACACACACCCAGCCTTAAAGAATTACACAACCACAGGGATGATCCCTGTCTAATAATCTTGGGATGACAATGACGGATTTCATAGGGGGAAGCTGTACCACCTGTTAGAGCGGGCCTCGTGTCCCTCCGTCGTACCTTTTAAAAGATAATTAATTTCTTCTGGAATAAGACTGACAGCGTTCGAAATGGGAACAACTTGTCGTAAAAAAGCTTTCAATATATTTTAACCTTCCAAATTATTCCTGGTTCAACATTTCCCCAATGGCATCTATTTTAAGGGCTCCCAAAAAGATATTAAAATATTTCCTTATGCAGCCTACTGCTTCACTACCTCCGTATTGTATTTATGGGGTCTTTGACAGGACTAATCTGGCCCTGATTCTCAGCCCCAAAACCAAGCAGCAACTGAAGGGAGACCTACTTCATTATGTGATGCAGTCTTGGGTCTGTGAACTGGGTGGTTCTGTTATTATGATCTACAAAATATATTCTTCCTGATACTGTACTTCTAACCTCCCAGCCTGGAGGCAGAGGTCCAAGTTCATCACAATTCACACTGTTAAGGTCTCTGCAAAAAGAAAAAGAAAAAAATGGAGGAGGAACTAGATTTAACTCAATGCCAGCATTATTTTAAATTATTTGAACATGTCTACAGAAAAGAGAGGCCATTTAAATCTCCAAATCTAAGGATCCTATGGTTTAATTTCCTGCAAACATCTAAATCAGGGATGTCAAACTCAAAAGCCCAGAGACAGGCTCCGGCCTGCGGGATGCTTAGATCTGGCCCGCGGGACCTCCCTGGAAACAGCGAAGGACCGGCCTGCGATGCCTCTGTCAGCAAAAATGTGTGGCCCTCCTGAGCTCCGTTTTCAGCTGCGACGGCCTCCTGCAACTCTCTCTGCCAGCGAAAACAGAGCTCAGTTTTTGCTGGCAGAGCGCTTGGCCCACCACAGGTGCCTACAACATGAGTGACATCAAGCCAGCCATGCCCACCCTGGCCATGCCCACCTGCCCCCCCACCCCGAGATCAAACACAACCCTGATGCGGCCCTCAACGAAATCGAGTTTGACACCCCTGATCTAAATGAACTCAAAAGCAGCGACCGTACCTACCTTGGTATCCTGGGATCGTGCCAGGTGCTAACCCCAGTTTGTGTATGCAAAAAGTAAACTTGTCCCTGTACTGTTGTCCTTTGCTCTAAAGAGACAGAAGAGAGAGAGGAAAAAGGTGGCTAACAGAGAAAATGCCCAAATCCCTCACAAACCTTTGTGACTAAAGCCAGCCCTAGTAAAACTGAGCTAAAGCTGAAAACGGTAGTTTATTTGCTTCTCTTACCTTTGTAGGAGAGTTTGTCATTGTTATGACAGGAGAAAGGTAACACCAAGGAGTGTCTTGCACTTTTGTCGCTTTTTAAATTAATTTTTGCTTACTGCTCATTCAGAAACCCTATTGCTCTATTGGAGCAATGTACGGTCTTGTTTGTTTGTCATTCGCATTTTATTGGGCAGCTGTTTTACGAGCTGCAAAAGATTTGCATGGTTCCCTCCCAACTACCACGACAATCTGGTTTTACTATTGCCTTGCCAACAGACCATGTGAACAGCAGTCCAGCTACAAGATCCTGATACATTCATTTGAGAAATAAAACACTGACAGTGTTAAACTACCATCTGGCCAGCTCCAGGGGGGGGGGGGGACACCCTCCCACTTACTGTGCCTCTTAGACAAAAGCCAATCACACATCAATAAACATAAACATACCGGGAGTAAAACTACGATGCCAAGTGAAAAATCCCATAAAGAAAAGTCCACAAAATGAGGCAATGCCACTTCTGGGTGCAAAACAGAATATAGAAGTCTCTTCCCCCAACACCCATCTTTCTTTCTTTCTTTCTTTCTTTCTCTTTCTTTTCCTTCCTTCGTTCCTTCCTTCCGCCTTCTTCCTTCCTTCCTTCATTTCATTCACCCATCCACCCATCTTCCTTCCTCCCTCCCTCCCTGCCTCCTTTCTGTCTTCTTCCTTCCTTCCTTCCTTTCTTCTTTCCTTCCTTCTCCTTCCTTCCTTCCTTCCTCCCTCCCTCCCTTCCTTTTCTTTTTCTTTCCTCCCCCCCTCCCTCATATACCACTTGACTCGCTATGCAAAATGACTCTGGACGGCTACCCAAACTCACCATAGCCTTCAGGCAGATCCGGTGATGGCGACTGATGACCGTGGGGTCTATTTTGAGGTGTCTGGACATGGCTTCTTACATCAGGACCCCGCAATCGCTGGACCTGCAGGGTCTGATCCTGGCCAGGGGTTTCTGCGAACCTGCAGTTCCCTCCACCGGCAGCTCCTGTGCTGTCTGTATATGGGGCTGGCTCTTCCATGTAACAGCTCAGGGGCCTCCCAGGTCCCGAGTCTTCATAAACCGTTCTGAAAGTAGGGAAGCTCATTCAGTGGACAGATTTTCACACATCACTAAGGAAGTGTTGGAATAACCAGCTTTAGGGGACGGGGCCAAGCCTTTCCAAGTAGACCTCCCTCCCTGGAAGCCAAGAACCAAGAAAATTATCTTGAAACACAGCTGATTCACAACCAGGGTGCATAAAAATCGATGATTTTTTTTATTTAAATCGGATTTTTTTTTTATTTTTATCAAATTTATTTTAATAAAATGCTTTTGGAGGAAAAGTCTATCTAAAGGTAGTTTCTATTTAAGATACATTAATAATTTAGTTTATTCAGCATGAAATGGAGCTTCGTTATGTAGCATGTGGCTGTATATTCGGCAATATTGGGACTGTCGGTGAGTCAACAGCCGGTCAGAGGAGGAGCTGTTGCGGGACAGAGGTGACAGCTGCTCTTTAAAAATTATGATTTAAATTGAGTTGATTTAAATCAAGCCTTTTTACTAGTGATTTAAATCATGATTTAAATTGTGATTTAAATCGACTTGATTTAAATCAAATCCACCCTGTTCACAACGGCAAAATTTGGGGGGGAGGACCTGTGTGCCAAAGACTAAATTTGCGTTTATCTCTTCAATGACCACACTTCCTCCAGTGACTCACTTAATGATGATAAAATGCCGAGGGAAAGCGATCTGACTTTTCGGCCCTCGTTCTTTGCTGCAATTGTGTTGTTGTTGTTTTTTGACCCAATTGCTAAATTTAGCTTTTATTCTTAAACTGATAGAAGAAAATGTTTGTAGCTCAGGGTGGAAATGTGTGGTCCTTGGTGCTGTCTGAGACTGGTGGTTTTCTTTCAGACGTTTCATGACCCAACTCAGGAACATCATCAGTGCACGATCACGGGCGATGTTACCTAATTTGGAGCTTTTATTTATTACAATATTAGCGTACGATGAGAACATGACAGAAGCGAAGTAAACATATACACACGGTCTACACAGTTATAAGTAAAAAGTCTACGGTGGTACAGCAGTGGCCTCATAACTCGATGTCCAATTCAGTTATCCAGGCCATCGCCCTCGGTGTTGCTTCATGCAGATCTTCTAGGGGACCAGAGAACGCACCTCGTGGGACAATCTTGCACAATATGTTTAATAGTTTGCATGTCTGCACCACAATCGCAACAAGGGGAATCTTTCCACCCCTAGCGATTCAGGGCAGAACACTTAATTCTATTCAATTTCGACCAGATAAAGTGAGGCAAGAAATAAAAGGGCTGCGAGAAGACTCCAAGCTCAGAGAGCACCAAGGACCCCACAAATTGATCGGAAGAAAAGCATACCTACCCTTCATTCTCCAAGAGCCCCCTGCAGTCTACCACAGACCCTCCTGTGCCTATCCTATCTCGTGTCTGCAGGCTGACTGGAATGAGAAAAAGAGAAGCAAACATTCGAAAGTTTCACTTTGCAAATAGAAGACAGCAACGAAAATACAAAAACATTTCTGGGAAGTGGTTTAATTTGACATGGCAAACATTTGTACCCTTTTTTTTTTATAGACTCTCAAGTCTTTGGCCAGGAGTCACATGCAGAGTTCCTTCCTATGAAGGCAGATCTGAGTACTTTGCTGAGATAATTTAAGAGGCAGTGCATTTTCAAATTCTAATAATTCAATCAATCTTTAACGACAAAAAGGAAAAAAGAAGAATATAGGAAGCCTTCTATTCCTAGTGCCTCCTTAAAATTTCAGGAATTAAGGCCACTACCAATCAAAAACAATTAACAAAGCAGCCACTGCCCAATAATGCAATCCATAAAATAATTTGGCTAAAACACAAAGCCTTCCCATATTAACATGCAATTGCAAAATTATTTTCCCTCCAAAGAGCAAGGAGAGCAAAGTTGTCACACTAGGGGGCAGTCTGAAAAGGAAGACATTTTTTACCACCCCAGCCACACTAAGAGGTATACTTCAAATAAAGGTATTCTGCTTGTTATATCCAGAGTTGAACACCACAGCTATACTTTAATTATCTGTCCAGATATTCCTTCTTACCAACTATCTGGCCTCGGATTGCATCAGTGTCTGTGGGATTTAGTTTGCATAGATCCAAACGCTGGTCTGAAATGAATAAGGGGGGAGGCAAACATTCAGCCAAGAATATATACAATTGGGAATCAGTGTTCAGAACAGAGTCACAAAATATTGCCCAAGCCAACCCAGAAAACATTTGGCAATAAAGACATGCTTACATCCCGTATCTTTTAGCCTGCTGATGGCATTAGAAAGAAGTCGGACACATCCCAGGAAGCCAGCTCCCTGTTTTTTGTGAATTTTCTTATGGTTCCAGACACTGATGGTGATAGAATCTGATTTTCCAACGTATCTAGAATAATCAGTCGGAGGAGGATATTTAATGGAGGTTCATTGTTTGCTATGGTACAACTTCCCCATTTGTGAATCCATTTGAATAATGCTTTGGTTAACACTTTGTCTTTATCAAACAGAAACATGCAACTAATCACTAGATTACTGTAATTTGCACAGCATGTTAAATAGATAACACACAAACATTTGTTAATTGCAGACAACCTTATTATAAACTACAAAAGTGCAGAGCTCATTAGACCTTGGAAAAGCTGCTTTTTCTTAAAACTGGAGTTAGTGCATCAAGGCTCGTTTTTGCACTATGAGTACATAGGACAAGAGGCACCTTCGGTTTCTAACAGCCGAGGAATTATGTAAGGATTTCTAGAAAAAGTAATACAGGCTTCCATTTCTGGAATCCACAAGTCAGATAAGACACAATGTTTTTTCAACTGAGGGGCTTTCAAAAGTACATGAAGACATAGTCACTTGGGCACACCTAAAATAATTGCCTGGGAGTCTAGCCGATATCTCAACTCCCAAGCCCCAAAATTAAGTCTTGCAAATTATTACACAACAACATTCTCTAACAAAACATACTAATAATCATCCCCGAGGGAGTGGGCATTGCCTCAATATTACTTTGGATCAGCACTGCTGGTTTAAAGCATTTTAGATGACCAGTTGTGTAAGAGAGGAGATATAGAAGGAATGGTTATTTTATGGGGTTCAAAAAATATAAGACAGGGTCTTATTTTCAGGGAAACATGGTACTTGCATTCACTGTGTCATTTCTCTCTTGCTGTTAAGTTACCTTAGGCCCTGGTTCCTAGGTATGGATCAAGGTTGTGAATACTTCATGCAAATAAAGAGGTCAAAAACAACGATTGTCTTGGAACCCACCTCAGTGAGGTGGGCGGCATAGAAATTTAATCAGTAAAAAACGTATGTAAGAAAAATAATAAAACTGCTTGCTGAACAGCCAACTTACAAATCATAATGCTGGTTCCATTTGGGATCTAAGGTGTTCTTCACAGTGTCGGTGGAATGACACTGACCAGATCCATCCACCACAATCTTTGCAAAGGGGTCAGGAAGCCCTGCCAAGGACGAAGGCAACCTGGTCACCACAAAGACCAATGAAGCTAGCAGAGGACTACTGAACCACAATGTTTGACAACTGCTCTCTTTGTAATTGTGAGAAGAAATGTTAAGCAGTTGCTGGGGATACAGAGCATTTTCTGTTTGGTAAAGTTTCTTTTACTACAGAAGGGGTAGAGCATGGAATTAAAAAACACAGACCGTGAGTGAAATACGGCTACTCAGACCTCTTTTAGTGGCCTCCTGGCTTAAGGTCTCTATTTCAATTTTTAACCCCCACCTCCCCAAAGACCCCAGGCCTAGGGCAACGTTGGAGCCAGTCAACGTTTGCTATGCTGTACATGCCCTGGGTGTCCCTTGATTTAAAAGCTGCATGCCCCTGGAGGAGAACACAAATTTCCCGTGAAGCTCGATCACTAACTAATTCCACGGTGTGCTATTTTTAAAAGTCCCCTGAAATTCTGAAAAATGCAACTAAGTCTTTTTTGGGTTTCTAATATATGATCTCCGGCGTGTCTGGGAAAAGAACCTGCACGTCTCTTAATGCAACAGTGATTCCCCAGTTAATTCACTGTGACTTGATCCTGCCATTTCACGAGAGGAGATATTTACCATGGCTTTCAGCGCCTCACCCAATTTAGAAGGAAGAAGAGAGTGAGCATGAGCAGAAATGTATTTGCTGGCAGCTGCCAGAGTTGAGATCTGCCTTTAAGCAGCTCACAGCAAAAAGATCACGCTCGCTGCTTTGTGGTCTGGTGAATAGAAGTTTCAGACAATTATGCTTCCGACTCTCGAAAAACTTTCCTTAAATACCCTCAGCAGAAACATGCAAGATCAGTAGACATACTAACATCAGTAGACTAGCTTCAATATGCGCAAAGGATGCGGTGGGGAGGTATGAAAAAGTATATTTTCAGTTACTTACTGAAGAAATCTTTCTTTGCAAGATTCTTGGCACAAAGCACTGCGAGAAAAAGAGAAAGGTTAGCAGATTCCACTCATATTTCAGCATAAACAGCTCAAGCTGGGAAAAGATTTCTCTTACACACCCCAGGGCACAATTTATAAAAAGCTCAGAGAGGCATACAACTGGATTAATAAATAGCAGCGTTACGTTTTGATTATTTTCATGAATTGCACAGCACATATTTTCCCAAACCTGGGCTTTTACCTTCTAATTCATTTATATGGAGAAACCATGGAAAGTTTGTTCATTGTACTAGGAACTCTCTCTTTTTTTTTTTTTAATTGGCCGTTTCTAGGATTTTGAGAATTCAGACAAGGTTTGGCTTGTGTGATCAAATTAAAGCCTTCTTGAGGTTCAAGCGTTTTCCAGCCAGCTTTGTGGTTTCTTACTAAAGTTTTTACAAAGTTATTCTTCCAGCAAAAGAACTCGACACTTAGTATTATCACAGAGGTGCTACTCTTAACAAACATGTTTTTGATCGCTAAAAGAAACCAGTGGTAACATTGCAGACAGGAGCAGAAGAGGAAGCCTGAAAATTCAACCAAATGCCCTTAAACAAAAATATTGCGAAATGCTGAAATTATGGGACTGATTGAAAAGCATTCATGTGGAACAATTCTCAGGGCACAATTTCTTTTATTCATAATCCTACTGTGAGTAATGTTGCAGAAGTAACCATGTTGCACACCTCAAACTTCAACTTCTGAACTGACTCTCTATAAAAGTACCTTTCCTTATGGGCAATGAACATTATCAATAGCCTTAAAACACGCACTGTTTGCTGCTGCAGGCGCTCAATATAACAGGTAGTCCTCGACTTACAACGGTTCATTTAGTGACCGTTCCAAGTTACAACAGCACTCAAAAAAGTGATTTATGACAGTTTTTCACACTTAGGACTGTTGCGGCATCTCCGTAGTCATGTGATCAGTTTTTTTGCAATTTACTGACGAGCAAAATCGATAGGAAATCCAGATTCACTTAACAACCATGTTATTAACTTAAGAAATGCAATGATTCACTGAACCACTGTGGCAAGAGAAGTCTGTGACAACTGTGGCAAACTCACTGAATGTTTCACTTGGCAACATATGTTTTGACTACAATACCCTTATTTTTGCGATGTACTTTTAAACAATGTCTTGCTAGAATTTAATGTATTTGTTTTTAATTTGTATACCGCCCTTCTCCAGCAGGACAATGACAAATAACTTTGACTTCCAGCATCCACTCATGATAGGGAGTTCAGAGGGCTCTTACTTGTGCACGCATGAGCAAGCACATCAACAGAAACACAGAGAAGACTCTGAAAGCTAAGACCAAAGGTTTGTTTAATCAGAAAATCCATTCTAGTCCAGCTCTGTCAAATACACCCACCAGCTGCCAGCATCTGGCCTTTAAAAGTGAACCCTGAACGTGAAGGTTCATTTATGTAGCAAAGTCAATACGAAGGGCCAAAACAAGCCACTTTCTCCCGATTAGAGGAGTGTGACAATAGGGTCGTAAGCCTCATCCGAATCATCCAAAGTACTTTCTCCATTTTTAATTTAACGAAAACATTCATTCCTTGATATCTGTAGTTACATGAAGAAAGAAGAAGACTGGTTGAACAATGAAAACTATGCCATATGTTTGAAAGGGAGTTTTAGACAAAAAAATGTGTAGCTGAAAGGAACAGCGTCTCCTTCCTGCTTCACATTAGGTTTCCTTCAATTCCACCTTTTTTTTTTTCCTGCTTCTTCTTTCAACTGAGTTTACTTCTTGCTATCAGGGTTCATTTGGGAGAACAAAATGAACCGGACAGGCTTAAGACTGTGGGCCGCATCCAATACACTGAAATGTAACAGAAATTAAAAGTTCTACATTTGGATAGCAAAAAAAAAAAAAGCCCGAGAGATGATGTTTGGCTTGGCAGTGGTGCATATGAGAGAAGGATAGAGGTGTCTAGCTAGTTGCAAACTGAACAAGATTGCCAGCAGTGCAAAATAAGTTAAACTCATCTTAAGCTGCTTTAACAGAGTCGTTCCATTCTGTAATGCAGAGTTAGGCTATACATGTGGAGAACGGTGGAAAACGTTTTAAGAAAAAGGCAAAATGAGCGAGATCACTCGCAGATGGATGGGTAGGATAGCAAAAGAGGTAGAATTGAAACGTTAGGAAAAACAGTTGGAAGAGCTGGCTATATTTAGCCTGGAGAAGAGAAGATTAAGGGCTGACAGAATAGCAGTGAGGAGATGATCCATTCACCTTCGCTGGAGGAATTTAGTAGAGGATCATTAGCTACTCCTTAGTGGTGCTGCCGTCACAGTATTCCTTTCAGGGGGTTGGGCTGGATGAAATCCAAGGCCATTTTCAATTCTATGATTCTCCGACAGCTGATAGACTACCAAAAGCTAAATCATGAATTGGGAATTGATTATCCCAGTATTTCCAATTACACACGATCAGGTTCGAACTTTAAATGGAAGGACCTGCTGCCACCAGACAGCTAGCCTTCGACTTACAACCACAATTGAGCCCAGAATTGATGTTGCTAAGTGAGAAATCTTGTTAAGTGAGTTTTGCTCCATTTTACAACTTTTCTTGCCACATTGGCTAAGTGAATCACTGTAGTGGTTAAATTAGTGACACGGTTGTTAAGTGAATCTGGCTTCCCCATTGACTTTGCTTGTTGGAAGGTCGCAAAAGGGGATTGTATGACCGCCGGACACTGTGACCGTCATAAATATGAATCAGTTGCCAAGCTTCTGAATTTTGATCACAGGACAACAGGGATGCTGCAATGGTCATAAGTGTGAAAAACGGTTGTAGGTCTTTTTTTTTTTAGTGCCATTGTAATTTTGAATGGTCACTAAACATATTGTTGTAAGTCAAGCATATATCTAGTTTAGCCTCTCAAGTGGCCATAAAGAAAAAAAACAGTACTGTATCCTAGTTACCAGATCACATTAAAATAGTCCAGAGCTGGATTTTTTCATCGCTAAAGAATCTGCAATCTCGCATTTCTCTTTCTCTTCATTTGGTTTTACAGAAATAACACATCTTTGGCAGGAACAGCTAAACATAGGAACATTAATTTGACTACTTCATGAGATCTGATTGTGGTTCAGTCAAAACAGAACGGTTATTTCTTTTATTCATGCCTTAACAACTGCGAGCCAAGAATGAACCAACAGATACTTCATTTCCTCAAGATAGAATTACAGAGTTTGATTCCTTACCACGGCAATCGCCAACTGAGTGCCCTCGACATAACCCATACTTCAACTCCAAGAATTCCCAATCAACGTGGATTTTACCTATACATTTTGCAAATTGTGAGAACTCCAGGGGGGAAGGCCTCTCGACAATAATTGGGTGTGCAGTGGGGACATGTTATAAAGCCATATGCTCATTTTTTGAAGCACAATCTGTTTGGCTCAATGGTTTTCAATGTAATACTTGCAACTTACTGAATCTCCTAAATTCCCACAGCAAAATCAGAATTTGCTCTATGCTCAGAGCAGCCCAAAACACTATGAGTTTTTGCAACTAGGCGCATGCATACACACAGTTCCCAAGGTTTGCTTTCGTCATAGTATAAGCTGGCTGAGAAACACTGTAGGTTAGACAGCTAGAGATGAAAAGGGAAAAAAACAAAAACAAACCAGTCAAGTAACACTTAACTCAGGTTGCAAAAATTCAATCTCATTCTTCCAGGGAAAGAATTTTTTTGATCTTTGCAGCAATGGAAGAAAAGCAAAAAGAGAGACTGCCATAAGCCAAGATCAACAGCTGGGTAGAACGATGCAAGGTTAGGATGCAGACAAACCCTGGAGGTGGCTCTGATTTTGTGGAAATTTTGGAAATAAAGACTTTCATTAGCTCTAGTGTTGGTCAGCTCCCTGGCAGCTTGCCTGTGCAAGGAACAGGGGTTGGACTAAAAGACTTCCAAGGTCCCTTCCGACCCTATTATTTTATGTTTTATGAACTCTGAAAGCGCCACAAGGAATTAGAAAAAAGAATTTTGGAAAGGCAACCAATATCAACAAGTTATGTGAACAAACTTGTCAGCCACAACTGATCAGGATAGTCTTTGTTTCTAAACAAATCACAAGTTTTATTCCATATTTTAAACGTTGAAATAAACCATCCTCACAATTTAATTCTAAGGCTCAACAAGACCTATAGAAACATCAGAAACAAATAGCTCAACAGAAAATGCAGATACTCTCTCTTATGTATGCCAAGAAATTCTTGTTATCAAAGGCACCAAAGGCTGGTGATACAGGGATGGAAGAAGGAAAGAAGGCTGAATAAAACTTATTACCTATTTTTGTCCAGCCCTGGCCTTAAACTGAACGTTTTGTACCTCTGTAGCTATCCAAAATGCTAACATTTTCTGTAATAAACTTAAAGGCGGTATTAATCCTCCTGAATAGTATCAAGGATTTTATCCTGTCGTATATGCTCCAGACACCACTGTAATTCCTGAGTTGGATAAGTGGGCTTGTAAGAACCTGTCTTAAGGCCACCTGAGAATTTGCTTCTATTTCCACAAAATACCAAGCTAAGTCGTTCAAAAAACAAACTACAGTAACATATAATCTGATAATTCAACAGCAGCATGCTACGATTTTCTAAATGTCCATTGGAGAGCTAACAATCTGTAACTTCTGTGCATTAAAATAGTATCGACTGTGTAGTACTGTATAAGATCTATTTATACGAAGCTGAAAGCAATTCAGCTAGCTATTAAAGAATAGCAGATCCTCGCTACTCATCCATTAAGAAGCTAGAATTCCTCAGAATTTATTCACACCTTCTTAGCCACTTAAATTCAGGTCTGATCGTCTAACAGCACTCACATCCAAAATATTAAAATATTTTGGTTGGCAGGGTTGGGGGTGGGGGGCACCGTTTTGCGGTGGTTCTCCTCCTACCTCTCTGACCGGTCGCAATCTGTGTTGACGGGGGGGCAGCGGTCGACCCCGAGGCACCTTGCTTGTGGGGTGCCACAAGGGTCGGTCCTCTCGCCCCTGCTGTTCAACATTTATGTAAAGCCGCTGGGTGAGATCATCCGTGGCTTCGGGGTGGAGTTCCATCAGTACGCTGATGACACCCAGCTGTACATCTCCACCCCAGGCCACCCCAACGATGCCCTTGAAGTGATGTCCCAGTGCCTGGAGGCCGTGCGGGCCTGGATGGGGAGAAACAGGCTCCGACTCAACCCCTCCAAGACCGAGTGGCTGTGGCTTCCAGCATCCCGATATAGCCAGCTGACGCCATCGCTGGCTATTGGGGGCAAATCACTCGCCCCCACGGAGAGGGTTCGTAACTTGGGCGTCCTCCTGGACGCACGGCTGTCTTTAGAAGATCATTTGACGGCCGTGGCCAGGGGGGCTTTTTATCAGGTTCGCCTGATACACCAGTTGCGTCCCTTTCTAGATCGGGACTCTTTACGCACAGTCACTCAGGCACTAGTCACTTCCCGCCTGGACTACTGCAACGCTCTCTACATGGGGCTCCCCCTGGGGTGCACCCGGAGACTCCAGCTGGTCCAGAACGCGGCCGCGCGGGGGGATTATGGGGGCGACGAGGCGCTCCCATGTGACACCTCTCCTGCGCGAGCTGCACTGGCTTCCGGTGGTCTTCCGGGTGCGCTTCAAGGTGTTGGTGACCACCTTTAAAGCGCTCCATGGCTTAGGGCCGGGGTACTTACGAGACCGCCTTCTGCCACCAATAGCCTCCCACCGGCCAGTACGCTCTCACAGAGTGGGCCTCCTCAGGGTGCCGTCCGCCAGACAATGTCGGCTGGCGACCCCCAGGGGGAGAGCCTTCTCTGTGATGGCGCCCACCCTCTGGAACAACCTTCCCCCGGAGTTGCGTACAATAACAGACCTCCGGATTTTTCGTCGGGCCCTGAAAACCCATTTATTCCAACTAGCTGGGCTGGCTTGAGCCAAATTTTAAATTTTAAATTTTAAATTGATTTTAAATTGGGTTGTTTTAATTTATGGCCAAATATGTAATTATTTTAATACTGTTTTTAAATTTTGTATGCTCTGTTTTTACCTTGGCTGTGCATCGCCCTGAGTCCTATTTGGAGAAGGGCGGTATAGAAATTAAATAAATAATAATAATAAATAATAATAATAATAATAAAATAATTCATCACACTTAGCATTATCCATACTAGACAGAATTTCCATTGAACAGAGTTGGGACCTAATTATACTTCAAGTGCTTTATTAAAGTAACAGATTAAAGACTCAATGGAAAGATAGTCAAAAGGAAGAATAAAAAGAAGAAGCCTCAGTAGCAGACATTTCAGGGTTGACTTTGATCATCTGTACATTCTATCATCTGAAGACTTTACCATCTCCTCAGCACATACACCCCACCCCCCCGACAAAAATCCTTGCAGAATTTCTGCACCGCATTTCAAGAAACACTTATTTTTAGTTTTCCGTATGACCTTCCCTGCTTAATTCCACTTAAAGCTATCTCAGTGCACCAAGGTTCCCTTAATGGCTTTCAGATCTGCATAATATGCAATTCCCCAAACTCAAAAATCATCAGTGACCTATTTAGGAGAGAAAACTCTTTTCTAGTAATTCTATACCCAACAGAAGGCTATGTTCTCACAATGATTTCTTTCCTGTTTTCCAAACGGGTGACATAATTTGAACACCTGTACAATATTAATTAAAGTGTGATAGAATATACTACCAATAAATATGAAGTTATTAAATACTGATTTTGTCATTTCTGACATGGGAGGCATTGAAAATGAGGAAAATTCATTACCTCTGGTCCTCAACTTGAGGCCATTCGTTTAACAGCCATCTAAAGTTACGACGACACTGGAAAAAAGTTATTTATGACCAGTCCTTGCACTTAAAACCATTGCAGTATCCACACTTGTGTGATCAAAATTTGGGGGCTTGGCAACTGGCATGTATTTAGCAGGTTTTCAGCCTCCTGGTATCACATGATCGTCATTTGTGACATTACAGCCAGTCCTCGATTTACAACCGCCCTGAGTCCTTCGGGAGTAGGGCGGTATATAAATTCAATAAACTAAACTAAACTAAACTAAACAACAGTTCAAAGTTACAATGGTACTTTAAAAAGTGACTTAGGACCGTTTTTCACAGTTTCAACCTTTGCAGCCTCCCCGTGATCATGTGATCACAATTCAGATGCTCGGCAACTGACTCATATTTGTGACGGGGGCAAAGCCCCCGGGTCACGTGATCCCCTTTTGTCGCCTTCTGACAAAAGCAAAGTCCACGGGCAATCCAAATTCACTTAACAAACGGGTTACTAACTAATCAACTGCACTGCTTCACTTAACAACTGTGACAAGAAAGGTCGTAATATGGGGCAAAACTCACTTAACAAATGTCTCACTTAACAATCAAAATTGTGGTCGTAAGTCGAGGGCTACGTGTATGTTGGTTCCTGTCTGTTTTTTTTTTCCTATGTAAATCATTAACAAAACAACAAAAGCAGCAAGGAAATGCGGATGCTGAATCCAAAAGTGAATTCAGACTTCTAATGTTTCTTTCTGATTTCCTCAGAGAAGGGAAGAGAAGTCCAAGCTGAACCTCTAGGGCTCTAAATCAGGGGTCTCCAACTTTGGCAACTTTAAGCCTGGAATTCTGGGAATTGAAGTCCACCAGGCTTAAAGTTGCTAAGGTTGGTGACTGCTGCTCGAAGTCACCCTTCTTGGTTACTAATTTTCTTTGACTCATTTGAGAGCAAACCTCTGTTATTCAATAAGCCATGAGCCCTGAAAGAAGAGCTGTAGAATTTTTTTTTAAAAAAAGCAGTTTTAAAATGCTTGCTGCTTGCATAATTCAGTCAACGTTGTCCATTTATGAGATGCATGTTCTTCCTCCCACTAGCAAGCATAACTCAGATTCCAAGTTTCACTTCATTTGCCAAAAATATTATGCATACTTAATACTTACAGTTCATTGAAAGTTCTGGTTGAGGACAGCGCTGTACAATCACCCATAAGGGCAAATGAAGCAAAGAATTGGGATGCATCGGCCAAGGTCAAAGATACAAACATTGGGGTCACGTTTGAAATCCAAGCACTTTCCCAAGCTTTAGTTTCATCAACACATCTCCAATGTTAGTCAACACTTGAGAATGGAAACTCGCTGCTTAACAACCTGCTCTTGAACAAAACTTGAGTGGAAAGAAGGTGGTTTGTGTAAATCCAGACTGATCATGCAATCAGCCAAAACCAAATGATTTTTTTTTAAAAAAGTACATACTGTAAGCTTAGGATCAGATCTTGAATAGAAGACAACCGCAAAATGTCAGGACTTCAAGCTAGACTGCAAAGATACACACATGCATATACATCCAAAGGAACGTAACAGCAAACTACTTTCGTACTACTGCCAAAAACAGCTCTTGCAATTTTTCTTTCTTTTTGAGGCAGGATAGTGTGATTATATTGTAGGCCTCAGAAAGCATCCAAATCTCTGCAAATTATCTAGTCAAATGGATAACTGACATTGGACAGTCTCCTCTCCTTCCAAAAAGGACTCTTAGAAAGTCATTCCATAGTTAAAAACGGTGAAATATTTCTTATTTTTATAATACTGTTCAATTTATTCATATAAAATCTATCAATTTATTCATATAAACATTTATACCTTCCCATTCTACGTGCCTTTACAAGAGCACTGAAGGGAGGACATCAACCCTCTCCGATACATTTGAATCCCAATAATCATAGGGTTGGTGGGTTTTTTTTTTAATGTTTTCAATCAACAAAAATTCATTTCCAGATAAATCAGTTGATAAGAAAACTAATTTTCATATGTACGGAAACATCTACTCTAGGCAAAATACTGATTGTTCATTCCACATTTTGGCAGATCACTTTCTATTCACCCAGTGCTCTTCTGTAAGTAAAGATATTTGCACCTTCAGTCCTTAATGCTGACAGTGTGGAGCCAGAAGACTGGATTACAGGAAAACTGTTTGTAGGGCACATTCAGAATAGAGAGATGAGGATATTGCCAGATTTGAATGAACCTGTTCTAGCATAATTTATACCCACTTGTGATACAAACATTCAGGAAATGTTGCCTTTAGCATCTTCTATTGTGACTGAATAGTCTTGCGAATCATTATGTTAAACTGTCTTTAAAACAAAAAGCAATTCCTCGCACTTGATTTATGTGGATTCAAAGATAATAGGTACGCTTCCTTTGGAAATCAATGGGTGAAACAAGACCCTCAGGCATAGAAAGTAATGTGCGGCCCAGGACTGTCCTGGTGTTTCCATAGCTATTATCATAACTTGGAAAATGGAATTATTCTGAGAGTTTATAAGTAACTCTTGTTGAGGGAGGGGGGAGAGAGAGAGACAGCGGGAGGAAGGGAGGGAGAGAACAAAATTCTGTGTTTTAACTTAATTTGGTACTTTTTTATCTATGCTTCTAAACATTTGCATCTTTAACAAAACTGCACAGAATGTAAGGTAGCAGTAACAATGCATGCCATTATGAAGGAGGGTCTTTTTCTAACTAAAGCTGTATCAGCCTATGTAATGCACTTTTGTTCCTCAAATATGACAGCATTACTCTAAATCTGAATCTATACTCTGTTTGTATAGAGTAGATCTGCACTAACAAACACTGAGCTAACAAAAGAAAGTGTAATGTAAACTTGCTGTCTAACCAATGATGAAGAAAGCAGATTGTATTCAGAACATCTAAAATGACAAAATAGCCAAGATCTAGAGTGATAAATTTACTTGTTCTGAATTATCCCAGTAATATTTATTTATCCTTGATTTTATTTATTAGTAATATTTATCCTTTTTTTTATTGCTCACAACAAAATTGCATATTTAGGGCACTTAAACATTTTAATAGTGATATAACTCTACAGTACTGTGGAAACCAGCTTTGTCACTATACGCAAGCAATGTGATGCTCCTTATTTGCAACAGATATATTTCTATTCTATGGGTCAAGACGAACTATAGAACTTAGTTGTAATAAAGCAGCCTTGTCTGCTTTCAGGGTGGATTTGATTAAGTCAATTTAAATCACAATTTAAATCACGATTTAAAAATCACTAGTAAAAAGGCTTGATTTAAATCAACTCGATTTAAAAGCATAATTTTTAAAGAGCAACTGTCATCTCTGTCCCGCAGCGGCTTCTCCTCTGATCTGCTGTTAACTCATCGACAGTCCCAATATTGCAAAATATACAGCCTCATGCTACATAACTAAGCTCCACTTCATGCTGAATAAACTAAATTATTAATGTATCTTAAATAGAAACTATCTTTAGATAGATTTTTACTCCAAAACCATTTTATTAAAATAAATTTGATAAAAATAAAAAAAATCCAATTTAAATTTTAAAAATCTGATTTTTTAAAAAAAATTATCGTCGTTTTTTATCCACCCTGTCTGCTTTTAATTATGTGGATTATGGAGCGTTTGTGAAAAGTCCATGCAGACTCATAAACAAATACCTAGACAGACATCCTGGAACAGCAGGGAAATTGTAGACAGTGGCATCCTAGAGGAATGAAAAGCAAAATGGGCTAATTAAGACACTAAAAGATGGAAAAAAAATTCCTGAAATACAACATAGTCCATTATTCTAAACCAACTTTCGCCAACCTGGTGCCTTCCAGACGAGTCAGACCTCAAGCTTTCATAATTTCCATGGAGGAGCAAGGTGACTGGAGACAACTAAAATACACAAGAGGGTAATCTAGAAAAACTGTCTGAATTAAAATGGCAGGAAGAAACTGATTAACATCTGAAGTAAGTCCATTGCTCATTTAGATATTGCACTTTAGGAAGGAGTAACCTATCCTTCTGACAGCTGTCATGATTCTGTTGCCCCAGTTTTGCAAAGTACAGACAGTCCTCAATTTATGACCACAATTCAGCCCAAAATGTACGTTGCTAAGTGAGTTTTGCCTCATTTTATGACTTTTCTTGCCACGTTTGTTAAGTGAAGCACTGCAGTGGTTAAAATAGTAATGCTGTTGTTAAGTCAATCTGCTTTTGTCATGGGCTTTGCTGGTCAGAAGGTTGCAAAAGGGGAATCACGTGACCCAAGGACACTGCAACCGTTATAAATATGAACCAGTTGTCAAACGGCCAAATGTAAATCACATGACCATGGGGATGCTGCAATGGTCATAAGCGTGAAAAAACGGCCGTAAGTCACTTTTTTTAGTGCCGTTGTAGCTTTAAACGGTCACTAAGCAAACTGTTGTAAGTCGAGGACTACCTATAATCAAAAGTGGTCCAGATCATACTTCCATCCTTCAATGTGAATTCATCTGAGAATTCATTTTAGTATGAAATGTCCCAGTAGACAGACTAGCTATCTTTTCCACCTCTCTTTTCAGTCCATCTTCTTTTCTGGGAATAGTTTACAAATATGTGTCGATTCAGTTAAAAACAAACCGTCCTGACATTTTAATTAGAATTCTCCCTAAGAAATATTTTTGACTGCAGGTTAGCACATTTCAGTCTCCCCCTTCAAGTTTTTGAAACCTTCTGAGGGACAGGGGTGTAACTTTAATTTTTCATTTTCACCGAGGAATTCAACAGATCACGGACTGATTTGGTTTCCTTCCTAGCATTTTGGTATTAGAAAAGAAGAATACTGTTGGCTGCAATTCTGAGAGACTGAAGGCAGGGTAAAAGATTTAGCAACACCAAACAAACATCTCGAGCTAAGCAACCAAGTGGCCTTCCAGATGTGCTGGATTTACATCTCTCAATATTCCCGGCCAACATGGTCCAAGGCCAAATGTCAGGAAATACGAGAACTGAAATTCAATTCATCTGGACAGCACCCATTTGCGGAAGGTTATAACAGAGAAAAGAGCTTGCAGAAAGGGCTTTGTTTTTTTTTCTTCCTTGTAAATGTTTGAAGCTTCTTTTCAAGATGCTCCAATTTATAAAGAACATTATGAGTTATCCATTAAACTGTCTTGACATATTGCAGACATTTTTTACTGTATCTGGGAATTTCTTTTCTATCTCCCAAATGATGATGGTTGTATAGTTTTATGAAATGAATTAGTTGGAATGAGTGGTTTTAATAAAGCTACTGTACAGTTTGTGGGTGTGCCTATTGAGGATGATGAATATATTAAATAAAGAGAAAGCATAATACAAAAAATATCATTATTTCCCTATTGGTTTTTCACCTTCTGTAACAGGCGCTCAAAGTGGCATACATTACATTCCCTTCTCCTATTTTCCACGAAAACAACAATCTTGTTGGTTCAGGCTTAAACTGACCCTAAGAACTTTTATGGTTGATGGTGGAGTAGAATTAGAAGTGAGGAGATCCAGATTCAACACCTTAACTTCTACACTGACTCTCGCTCCTATGCAAATAAATTTTGAGAAAATTACATCCAAAAGAACACAAAGCAGCACTCCATCAGTTTAGAAGAGTGCTTTAAATTTACTTTTCCCTGAACGAGGAGGGAGCAAAATTTAACCTACATTCTACAATTGTTTTTAGCATATTTGACAGCAAATCATTAAGGGGTGATTGTGTCGCTTTATATTTTTAGCGACAGGAGATCTTCAAATTAATCTTTGGCTGTTAGGTAGCTAATAGTTAATCATTACGGTAGTTATTTGTAAAAGTTATTTCTAGAGCTTGACATAAGTAAGGAGAGGCACGCCTGATCCAGAGAGAATTTTGTACAGCTGCAACGGAGGTGAATCTACTTGGAGCCATGCACCGCCACACCCTTTCTCTAGGAGTCCAATTTCTTGAAGAATGGATCGTTTTACTCGCAAAGAGAGGCAGAAAGATGACTAAGAGATGCTTAAATGGCATTTATCTCATTTAGTAAACTCAGCAGATAGGATTCCAAAAGACACATTAAATATGTACGATAGGATTTGGGCTCTTTCCATGAACCCTTTGGAAATGGGAAACCTCATTTTTAAAAGCAGAGTGCTTCCATAGACAGAAAAGAGGGCTGTAATTTGAGAAACAAGGCCCAAGAAATAGGTATCCACGTGAAATTAGTTCCACAGTTCCTCGGAATTGAAACGGTGTCTTCCAGAAACAAGAGGTTTCTTTGAGCTATAAATTGGATGGCCCAAAGGGATTTATCTCTGCTGTACGCAAGCTTGCCTTTGACACAAGCCAGTGCAAGTTTTGGCCTCTCACATGATTAAATGTTGCTGAATGAAAAGTAACCCCAAACCATGTACTGCATTAGAATTCAGCACGTTCTCGCCCAGAAAAATCTCATCTAGCCATCAACCTAGGGGCTATTATCTCTCTCTTTTATCATTCTTCCATGTGTCAACTTTCATTCTCTTGCCAGACTTAGAATTCAAAAGCCAAATTAGATATTTAGAACGGTTGGTTATTATTTTCATTTTTCCCTTGTTTTTTGGCTTGGTGAATTCTATCTTTGGAAGTTACTCTCTCACTGTGAAATGTTTTTATTATTCAAGAAATTAAACAGAAACTTTGTATTGGATCAATAGGGCAATCTACAGTCTAAATAATTGAGAGATATTTATTTTGAAGTGTTCCATGCTCTGACGTAGCCTGTTCCCACAGTTCTCTAAATTAGAAAAAAAAACTTTTTTTTTCAAAAGGGCAACTATTTAATCATTACCATATTAGTAGTAAAAATCTGACTGGGATTCCAGCCTATCAGTTTAAAGGGTACTGAAAAGAGTGAAGAAATACAATCTATGCAGAGCAGTCAGTTAGCCACCTAAATTTTCTACTTGGAAGTTATTTTCTGGAGACAGATCATCCTGGAGAAAGTCAATCCATGTGGTCACTAAAACCCAACACTGACTTGATGGCACATAATTGTATATTAAATGATTTACTGGAGCAAAGAACCCAGAGTTAAGCTCATCTATTCCGCAGAATTTGTTTTCAGCTGTAACAAAATAAAATGACAGTAGAAGCAAAAGGATATTATGCAGGCCACATTTTTGAAAAGATGGACCCTGTCATCACAGATTTCTGAAAATGACCAGAAAAAAAAAAATCAACTGGGCCACTTATAATTTCAGGGTCAAAGATCACTAGTTAACTATGCTCCATCAGTCAACACTGATATTCGTGTCTGGCTTTAGGGCACGGTGCTCATCTCCATTTCTTGGCCAAGGGAGCCAGCGTTGTCTGAAGACAATTTCCATGGTCACGCGGTAAACATGACTATTCGCCAAAGGCACAGGGAACACGGTTACCTTCGCACCAAAGTGCTACCTATTAATATACCTGCATTTGCATGTTTTCCAAATGCTAGGTGCGCAGGAGCTGGGGCAAGGAATGGGAGCTCACCTTGTCTCATGGAGCTTGGGTCTCAAACCCAGACTGTCAGTTCTCTGACTAGCTCAGCGTCTTTAACTGCTGAGCCATCATGCCCCCTCAGATGTCAGTATGCTAGGCGTAATCTCTTCAATCTTCTTTTTAACATACAGCTCCAATGAACTTAATTTCAAAATCTGACCTATTATAGTTTGAAGCTTCCATTATAATCAAATTTATGGGAGGCTGGAGAAGAACTGTCTTTGCGTTAATAAACAGGGTGATTTCTTATACTTCACATTTTCAAACCATGTTTCTCTTGCTATTACAGGATAGTGCATCACCATACTTCTGCAGCTAATTAAACTCACCATCCAAGATGAGCTTTTAAAAATAATTTCACCCGTCCAACCATCTCAGATCAATGGTTTGTTTTGTTCGCCAGGCTGTATTTAGCTGTGCTCTTCTGCTAATGTAATAAATATTGCTGCTGTATTGAATTTCCTTTTCCTTGTTATATTCTCATATCTACATCAAGGGCATGAATAGAAGTTGACTTAATGAAAGTGTTTTTTTTTCCTTCAAAGAGCAAAACAGAGAATTAAATCCACAGAAATACTTGGGGAAAAGGAGGAATCAACTTTAATTTGTCCAGTGCAAGTAACTGAAATATAAAATGGCATTTGGACACACATTATACCCACATAACAAATTTCCACATTAGTCACCTGACCAATACAATACTCAATAGATGCAGCCTTTCAAATCGCTTCAACCACATCTGGAGACTTGCAAACAAAAATACAAGCAACATTCAAACCATTCAAAAACAAACCAGTTTGACTTCGAACAATCAAACCATCTGACTGTTAACAAACATAATATGTGGGATTTGCTATTGAAGGGCAACATTTTTGCCCCCTATGGTAGCAAATTATTACAGTTATACCTATGGTATTACACAGTAGCCTCCAAAATGTCATGTAATAGTGCATACGAAGATATGAAAATCTGAATATGCTTGCAAAAATATATGGAGCAGAGAGCTTTAATCGAAGCCAGGTATTAGAAAGTTGATATGTTCAAAATTAAATGAGTATCATTGCAAGATAGAAACCTAATGCTAAATAAACTTGTCAAGATTATTTCAAAAGGATTACACACCAGGTCCCAGCCTACCTCTATAGCCATACCTATATAATAAAAATTAATTTTCAGGGAGTGCTAGCAAGTTAAAAATACTACTAGCTTAATTATTACCTAAGATTTATAATTTCCAACTCAGGATTTATACATAAAGAAAAGTAGAGCTTAGTATGGCCAGCTTTTGCTAATTAAAAAAGACAATACTAAAATTCATAAATGAATGGTCTGAGACAGTATGATAGCTTTCTATATTTCTACCAATCGTATCAACCCAAACAAAGTTTAGGTAATCTGTAAAATTCTTAACTCCCTTGTTATTCTCAACTCTCAGGTATTACTTCTGTTATAATGTGAATTTGGCCAAGCCCCCTTTTTATGACAATACATATTAGTTATATGTACAATGTCTGATGCATGATTTCATACACAAACACACACTGACAAATTTTATTATAAGTGTGTTAGCCTCTAATGAGCATTAAAATTGTTTTTTGACAAATGGTCCCCAAACTTGGCAGCATTAGAGAAATTGCTACTTTAATAGTATCTTAATTTACAAAAAGCAACAGTTAGCAACAGAATTGCTACTAAGTAGGGCTGTTGAAAATAATTACAGGAAATGCATAAAAGTACTATTATAATGCTAAGTAGTGACAGACCTAAATTAAAGAAATATTTATGGCATATATTTACAGCAATTATATAAGAAAAGAAGAAGAAAACATCAAGCTGGCATGACAATATAATGACTTCTGTATAGTTTTAAATGTTTCATTCCTTTTGCATCTGAAATGCCTTTTAACTTCTGAAAAAAGACATTGAAATAATTAAATTAATGAAGATCAGGAAGACAGAATATAGTAGTTCAATAATCAAGACTTCCATTTAAAAAAATGCAACAGTTAATTTGAAGTTCAATGAAAGCAATGCAGAAAAAATGCAATTAATCATTGCCAGGTGCTGAACATTTGGCCTATCATTTACCCTGGTAAATGGAAGTATTAATTTTTTGAGAGAAGTGAAAACACTCTCAAGCAGAATCCACACAAAACATAAAAAGAAAGTTGATTTTTGAATTATATTTGGCAAACAAAAGTCACTGGGATGCTGAACTACAATTCATGTGGCTTCCCGAAAGAATTGTGTCAAGCTTTTGTTAGTAATTCTCAATGGAATTAGCAAATATTCCTAGTAGTATCTGAATTTCATTCAAAGAAAAAAAAAGGGGGGGGGACTAGACAGGAAGTTAAATATTGTCTAGATTCCAAAGGCCAGTTCACATACTTTATCTCCATAGAAAAGTGTGCCATTCTACAAGGTATAGGCCAGGAAACACCTGTCCTATGTGTATTTCACTTACATTAGTAATACACTTGTTCTATAACATAAATCAATGTAATTAATCTCCTGTTACAAGAGAGGGAGAGGGAGAGAGAGGAGAGGCCACTGAAGGACAAAAACTATCCAGCAAAATCATGGCTAACATGCAGACTAAAAGTTTCCACATTCAGCTTTCTGAACAGGTATATTTGATAGGTTTCTTAGTAAAGATGTCCGGTTACATTTATTACAATAAATATTCCACATTAAAAAAAAAAAACAAGGGCACAGTTTTAGAACCATGATCACTGAGGCTCCCTACTATCCCTTTTCAAAAGCACCTAATTTCCTTCTGACATTTGAAGGAGTCCTCAATGGAAAAACCCTTAGATGCAATCTAAGTGCGCTTTAATATAGACTACATAGGGCACCTCTCCAAGAAGTCCTGAACAAAATCTATCCTTCCCGTCAAGCCTCATAAAGTCTGGTTGGCCAGGCCAATTTTTACAAACATAGACTATCTGTGTTCCCATGAGAAATCTATTCTGTCAAATATTAACAAACAGCACTGCTTTAACACAGAAATCCAGTTGTATATAATACAATCCTCTGGAATAGTTTTAAACAAGGTGCATCCAGAAAATTCCAGTTATTCAACAACCCAAAGGGAAAACAAATAATCAAATCCTTAATGAGGTTTATAGATTTTGAAAGTCTCCAACCCCGAGGAGCTGCAGAAGGGAAGGATTCGGCCTCCTTTAGAAGATCCCCTAAATTCCAACCAGCAAGGGGAAAAAAAACCCACAACCAACCAGCTTTCCCCAATTCCACTGCAATGCCGAAACAGTCAGAACTCAAATGTCTGCGGGGCATTTCTGCCAAGACAGCAGAGCAAGAAATGAAAAGAGGGGACAGGATTTCTCCCCACCCACCAAACTGGGGAGATGTGAGGAAGGATTCCACACACACCCCAATTTTCCTAGGAAAAGGAAAAAAAGAAGGGAGAGACAGTCAATCCACAATAGCAGGAACTGTCTCAGGACTGTTAGCCATGGTGTGTTGCTCATCATGTTTGAATGTCAAGGCCCAAATAAGGCCTTCCTTTACCTGGCCAGAGCAGCCCTTTGAAAGGTGAGGCCCACCTGTCCTCCTACCCCTTCAGCTCACCTGGGGAAGGAAAGGAGCAAGGAGGACCAGCAGTAGGACAACTGTAACCTTCTCCTCTTCCTCCACGGCCCACAAGACTTGCCTCTCCATCCAAACAAGGCTGGAGAGGAAGAGAGAGAAAGAGGGAAGGAAAAGGAGGAAAGAAGAGAAAGAGGAGGAGAGGAAGAAGAGGGCAAAGAGAAAGAGAAGTAGGAGGAAAGGAGAAGAAGGGGAGAAGAGGAAGAAATAGGGGAAAAGGGGGAGGAGGAAAGAAGGGAGGAAAAAATGAGGAAAGAAGGGAGGAAAAAGGAGGAAAACAGAGGAGGAAGGGGAGGGAGAAATAGGGGAAGGAGGAAGAAGAAAAGAAAGAAAAGGGGAACGGGAAAGAAAGAAGGGAGGGAAAAATGAGGAAAGAAGAAAGGAAAAAGGAGGAAAGTAGAGGAGGAAGGGGAGGGAGAAATAAGAAAAGAAAGAAGAGGGGAAAGAGGAATGGGAAAGGAGAGGAAGGAAGAGGAAGGAAAGAAGAAAAGGAAGAAAAAAAAGAGGATCAAAAAGGATGAAAGCAGAGAGGGAGGAAGGAGCAAGAGGAAGACACAGGGGAAGGAGAAAGAAGAGAGGAAGAAAAGAAATAAAGAGGGGAAGGAGGAACAGAGGGGAAGTGGGTAAAAAAAGAAAACGGAGGGAGGAAGAAGAGAAGAGGAGAAGAAAGTCTTCCTGCTCCAGAACCACAAACACGCGCGGGACTACAACTCCCATCACCCCAGCCCGTCCTCCAGACAAGAGAGAGAGGCGAGGCCCAGGCTGGGGGTTGATGAGCTCTGGGGTCCTCAGGAAAGCAATGATGCCAAAAGAGGCAGCCCCCCTCCCCTTCCCAACCCCCCCAAACTCTGCATCATCCCAGGCGCCGGCTCCCCCAGTGGGACGGCGCCGGCCGTTGTCGCCCGCGGCGGGCGGGCGGGCGGCGTGGAAGTCGGCGGCGGCGCCCCGGCGTCTGTACCTGTGAGGCGGACTTTGATGCTGGAGCCGGCCCTCCGGGTGCCCGCGTTCGACATCGCTCCCCCTCAGACCGACCCACACGCAGGGGAGGAGGCGGGATCAGCCGCCGGCCACGGACGCCCCCATCCGCGCTTCCTCGGCCGCCCGTCGTTGTCGCCGCCGCCGCCGTCAGGCCCGACCTGTTCGATTCCTCTCCCTTCCTTCCTTTCCTTTTTCTTTCTTATATATATATATATATTATATATATATAATTCGCCTTATTCCCTTTTTGGTTTAAAAACGAAGAAGGGCCATTATCCTCCTCGGTTACGGAACTCAACCGCTCCGGTTCTCCTCACGAAGAAGCGGCGGCGGCGGAGGCGGCGCCGCCTCACGGAGCTCGACGCCCGCCCCGCCGGACGCGAACGGCGACTGCGCGAGCTCGCGCCGCCCCTCCCCTGAGCCAACCGCCCGCCTTCGCGGCCGGGCTCGGCGCCGCCCCCTTTTTTTTTTTTTTTTCCCCTCTATGTGTCTGTGTATGCGCGCGCGCCCTTACGCCAGAGGACGCGCATCGCGAGCGCGTCCCGGCGGCCATCTTGGGGAGGTCCCGCCTATCATAAACCTAGAGCAGGGATGGGCAACTGTGGCCCTTTTACAACCTGTGGACTTCAACTCCCAGAATTCCTGAGACAAACAAGCTGGCTCAGGAATTCTGGGAGTTGAAGTCCACAGGTTGTAAAAGGGCCACAGTTGCCCACCCTGACCTAGAGAGAGAGAGAGAGAGAGAGAGAAAGAGAGGGAGGGAGGGAGGAGGCGGAGTCTCTCGGGGGCGTGGCGCAGTGTCCCGGCCATGAAACTACCAATCCCGTCAGCCCTCGGAGGTGGGACAGTGGGAAAGGAGTCAACCAATCATGGGGCGGTTTCTCTCTGGAAGGGCACAGGTGGCCCACACACCTGAGGAGGAGATGCTCATCCTGATGGCTCAGGATGATGGGAGGTGTGGTCGGTGGCATTTTGGAAAAGCAGGATTGGGCCCATGGAAGGAAACAAATTATAGTTCCCTCAAGGAGAAGCCAGGGCAGGGAAAGACTGCTTCAGTTGAATGACTGAGATTGCATTTTTTTTGTTGTTTTTGCAAAAAAACAAAATTGCAATTTTTGTTGTTGCAAAACAAAAAACAATTGCAATTTTTGTTTTTAATATCCGTAGAGGGAAAATCGGGGTTATAAATCCGGAAGGCATTTTTATTTTATTTTTTTGCAAACCTAAGGGCTGAAAATGGTCAATTTTCTTTTTTTTTAAAAAAGCTAAGGATGCAAAGTTGTGTAACCGGAGGCTCCTCTTTTTTTTCCATCCGGCATCTCCCACTGGAGTTGGTTCAGAAGTTGGGTTGACAGCTTGGTTAACTGTGGTTTGTGAAATAAATAAATCACGATTGGCCTGGGTCTCCCTCTTCCTTCTCATCACCTCCTTCTGGTTTGTGTTTGCGCAATATATTATTTTATTTATTTATTTATTTTTATTATTATTATTATATTTATTTATTTATTTATTTATTTAATTAATTAATTTGTATACCGCCCTTCTCCAACAGGACTCAGGGCGGTGAACAGCCACGGTAAAACACAACATATAAAATTTAAAAGCAGTTTAAAAACATTAAATAATTTTGGCCATCAATTTAAAACAACCCAATTTCAAACCAAATTAAAACCGCAAGGATGGGATCAAGCCAGTATATGAATGAGGTGCTGATTCGCTTTGCAACCACGATCCCCATCTGAAAACAGGAGTGACTTGTGATTTACAATCACGAAGCAGTTAGGGGCACAAATTGGAAAAAGTTCACTTTCAAAATTAAAACAGGTTAAAAAAGCCAGAAGTGTAATTTTGTGGAGCTTCCAACTCAAAAAGGGGATGTAAAATCTCACAAACAGACAATGCAAAGTTTTGAGCCACACAGAGCCCTTCCAGCAGGGGGGGAAACTACCATAATCCTGATTTATGCAGCAGGATAACAAACTCGTCAGGACAGCAGAGGGCAGCTCCACAGATACTACTCTGAGCGTATTACTGTTTTATGATGGAAAGGGGGAAATGATTAGTAGCAATAAGAATTTGCAGCCAAAATGAAAGTTATGGAGGAAGAGAAAACGGATGGGTCTAATAACCTTCTAACAAATACCTCTAGCTACTCTACAAAATCCTAGATTAAATTGTTAATATGCACCTTCTCCTTGAAAGGGAGTGTGCATTTGAGACTTGGCTCCCTCTTTCCCCACGGACAGCTATCATTCCAGCTCAGTTTGCAGGAATTCACAAGTGATAGGGTTTCCTGCTAAGCTCTGCCTTCTGGAAGACTGATCAGGGCAGCAGTCATTTCTCCATAAAAACTAGTGATTCCTTGCTTGTTCTCCACCCATCCCATGCAATAATTAACATTACAGATGAGACACAGTCCCGACTAAGTGTCACCACACCTCTCAGGGAAGGGTGACAGTTCCTTGAAGATCCCCACCCTGGTCTTTGCTACAGTGGGAACAAATAAGTGATTAAAGGTAAAGGTTCCCCTCGCACATATATGCTAGTCGTTCCTGACTCTAGGGGGCGGTGCTCATCTCTGTTTCAAAGCCGAAGAGCCAGCGCTGTCAAAAGACGTCTCCATGGTCATGTGGCCGGCATGATTCAATGCCAAAGGTGCACAGAACGCTGTTCCCTTCCCACCAAAGGGGGTCCCTATTTTTCTACTTGCATTTTTTTTTACCTGCTTTCGAACTGCTAGGTTGGCAGAAGCTGGGACAAGTCACGGGAGCTTACCCCATTATGCAGCACTAGGGATTTGAACCGCTGAACTGCTTCTTGAAAAAAAGGACCTTTAGGACATCTATGGAGATTCTCAGACATCCAAGTCATGGTTGCCCCAAAGATGCTTTTTCCAAAAGATGCTGTTCGAATAAAGTTTGTTTGTTTTTTCACTGACTGATTTTCCTACTACTTACTTGGGCCTGGGTCACAACAGAGATTCTCTGCAGCAACACAAACGTTCATTGCACATATCCGGCCCAGGGGCCGTAGTTTGAGGACCCCTGATTTAGTGCAATATAAAAAATGCAAATCATTTTTCTGCAGACCACCAAAATTTTCTCACAGACCACCAGTTGGTGACCGCTGTTCTAAACGACTTTTTTTATTACAAGGATGGTGATTTACAAAGAGTTTTTTCCCCAGATTCACACACATCACATAAAACCCTGCTGGAGTTCATTATGCTTGTCGTGTTAATTTCTCCTCATGCGTAATGGGGCAGAACGTGGAATGAGTCGTTGAGATGGGTAAGACTTCAACTCCCAGAATTCCTCAACCAGCTGGAGAATTCTGGGAGTTGAAGTCCGCACATCTTAAAAGTTGCCAAGGTTTGAGAAACTCTGCTACAACATATGGATGCTTCTACAAGGCCGGCTGAAGAAGCCTGCTCTAGATCGAACTGCTTTCACAGCAAGGAGAAGAAAGGAAGAGACATAGGCCAGGCACAATTTCTGCAAAGTCAGGAGAGTGATTTATTATAACAAATGACGTATTGTTAACCCTTTTTTTCATCCCTCCCTCTTAGTGCTCACCCAAAAAGAGCATCCATCACCATGTTTGAAGGCATGCAACAAACTAAGCTCTTTCAGAAATCGAAAAAATCTCGCTGTTCGGCTTTAAAAGGCAGAGTTTTCGTCTCTTCATTTTCACGGTTTAGGTCTTCAACCTCCTAACATCGATGGGAGAAAGAAAAGAGGGGGGAAAAAAATCAACATTTTCCTTGCAGACTTTTCAAATCTGTTACTTTAACTTCCCCAAAATTCCAAGCATTATAATTTGATGAAAGAGACAAATTCCTTTTGTGTCCAATCATCACACTTGGCTAATAAAGAATTCTATTCTAACACCAGAAGCAACTTTTCACAGGTCAAATCTGCAGATGGTGCCAAGTATTGCTTTACACGTTTCCTTTGTGTAGCAAACCACGAATGGTTGCATTTGTCCAGCATAGAAAATCAAAACTGAACAAAACCGTAATTTATTATTGCAAGGTGGAAATCAGGCCTCGTGTCTCTTAAGACATATGCAAATAAAACTTCACTTAACTATGGTTTATTGAATAAGCGGCAGGGGCCAAGTTTGTACCGCAGGCTAAATCTAAGTCAACAATGTCGGTTAATTTTTCAAATGCTTTACCACAATTTACAAACTCGCCAAACAACTCTCAGGACAGTTTTGAAATCTCAGCAATAGAGTTAACCAGGTCCAGTGGTCGGTTTCAAATTTTTTTATTACTGGTTCTGTGGGCGTGTCTTGGTGGGTGTGGCAGGGGAAGGATACTGTAAAATCCCCATTCCCTCCCCACTCCAGGAGAAGGATACTGCAAAATCCCCATTTCCTCCCGATCAGCTGGGACTCGGGAGGCTGAGAATAGATGGGGGTGGGGTCAGTCAGAATTTTTACTACCAGTTCTCCAAACTACTCAAAATTTCCGCTACCGGTTCTCCAGAACCTGGTCAGAACCTGCTGAAACCCACATCTGGACTGCTCCCAATGGGGTTAAAAATATGCTCAGAAGCTAGCAGTTCCCAGATGTTCTTTGAATGGAGAAGGAATTTCCCAGCTGATAGGATATTATTAGTTCTCCTTTAAAAGCTACGCTTTTCAAGAATAACTTGGGAATTTGATGGCAGTGCCCACTTACCTCTCCAGAAAAGTATTTCTCAATGAGGACTAGAGCAGCGCGATAGACCAAGTTATTCTCATGAGTCTGAAGAGCTTCAATCTTCTCCACGCCTTCCAGCTCCTCAACCAGAAGGCCCAATTTTTCTGTCTCACCCAACTTCTCAGCTGTCTGGTATGGAAAAAAGAAAACACGAGTTGTAGGTCTGCCTTCCTCTGTTGCACAAAGCAACAGAGGTTTAATCCCGGTGAATGAAACAAGATAAGGGGTGGGATTTACCCACTGCTCCAAGAAGGGTTAGCTTTGAAAGCAAAACTGTGCTTAGGCAGAGTTAGACAATCATGGTTTTACACAAAGGGAGATCCAGGTCACCAAAGGGTGTAGATCCGTGATGGCGAACCTATGACACACGTGCCACAGATGGCACACAGAGCCATATCTGTGGGCACGTGCCCTAGGTCAGCTGATTTTTGGGCCTTCCAGGCCCACCGGAAGTTGGGAAACGGGCTGTTTCCGGCCTCCGGAGGGGTGGGGAAGGCTGTTTTCACCCTCCCAAGGCTCCTAGAAAGCCCCTGGAGCCTGGGGAGGGCAAAAAATGGACCTACTGGGCCCACCATGCCATCACGTGCCAAAAGTGGGGGAGCATGGGGTGCAGGGGGCATTGAATTATGGGTGTAGGCACATGTGAGACACCACCACCCAATTATGGGTGTAGGCACATGTGTAGACACCACCACCCCCGCACTTCCCCACTTTTGGCACGTGACGGCAAAAAGTTTAGCCATCACTGGTGTAGATGATGACCAAGGTTGAACCTGAGGGAGGGGTCAAGAACGTCATCAGTCTTGAGTCTCTTCGCAACCACAAGAGATCAAAGTCCAGCCCAGCTTGAATTCCTATGACTCTTATCTACCGCAGATTTGCTTTGACCGTTAGTAGCTCAGATTCTTGTAGAGAACTTAAGCTTGCAATAAACCTTTATATTCACTTGAACTGCCTGGGCTTCCTGATTTCCCGCGCTTGATAAAGGGCCTTGCTTTACACATCAAGGACATCTTTGAAGCTAAGACTTCACACCTCCTATCAGGAAGAGCAGATTCATCACCCACCAAAATGCCGCCTTCAAGTTTAGAATCTTGGAGAAACTAGATTTCTACCTCCTTTCCTAAGGCCCACGAAGCCAGATCTGAAAGAATAGATCCTCTCTAAGCCACAGTCTAAATAAGCCTGAATGGACACATCCCCAGGTCAGTTTCTAGCAGGAATCAAAATAGAGCTGGAAGGCACCTTGGAGGTCTACTAGTCCAGCCCCCTGTTCAAGCAGGAGACCCTATATCATTTCAGACAAGTGTGTTCAGTCTTTTCTTTAAAACCTCTAGTGATGGACTACCCACAAGTTCTGAACTGGTTCCACTGGTTAATTGTCCTCACTGTCAGGAAGTTTCTCCTTAATTCCAGGTTGCTTCCCTCTTTGACTGGTTTCCATTCATGGTTTCTTCTCTTGCCTTCTGGGTGCTTTGGAAGATAAGTTGGACCCCCTCTTCTTTGTGGCAGCCCCTCAAATACTAGAATACTGCTACCCTGTCCCCCTCAGTCCTTCTTTTCTCTAGACTAGCCATACCCAATTCCTGCAAATAGGAACCTAAGTGGATCAACAGAACAGCTCGCAATAAATCCAAATTCTCTATCATTCCAGCTCAGTACGATCTATAGTTTCCTTCCTTATCCTTACCCGGAAGAAGTTGGTGAGACTGTCCAAGATCACAAGGATGGTGTTACTGTCCTTGACGGACAACAGGTTGAGCAGAGGTTTCAGGACTCCGGCCCGGATCATCGACACCACTTGTTGCACCGTGCCGCCCATTGTGATATTGGCCACAGCCCAAACACCTTCCTTCTGGGCTTTGTAGTCTCCCTACACATGGGTAAGAAGTACAGAACCTTAAGAAATATATGAACATGGCTCCTGCAGGTAGCTCTCCACTTACGAATCGGTGACTTAGCATATGTTCAGTGTTATGACGGACCTGAAAAAGGGGACTTATGACCAGGGGTGAAATCTACTTACCTTCCCTACCGGTTCGGAAGTACATGCGCAGAGGGTTAAAAAAAAGGTTAAAAATTATGTGAAAAAAGGACGACTGAGCGAATGGGCAGCGTTGTGGCCCATCAGCGGCCTGTGCAGCTAGTAGCTGATTCCAACAGCGAGGAGGCTGGTGTGGTGCCGCACCAGCAGCCTGTGCAGCTGGCACTCAAGTCGGACAGTGAGGAGGCTGGAGAAGATGTGGTGCCAGAGGCGGGGATTCAGCCAGGGCCTTCAGAACCTCCATAAGCTCCCATAAGTGAAGAGGATGAAGAGGAGGAGCCTCTTCTCGATGCACAGGCGCGCAGAGCTGCCAAAAGGCAGGAGTGGCTCCTCAGGAGGAGGTTTCTTTGAGAGTAAGGCTTGGGGCTAATGGGCCACTCCCTTAGTCTATTTAAGGAGGAACGCCGACTGAAGCAATTTGCAGGGAACAACTTAGTTCACTCTCCTTCACGTCTGGATCTTAGTTCTTTTATCAGTGTCCTGCAAATTGCTTCTGGGCTTTCTGCCAATCCTAGTACAATTATGATTATTTATTCTTTGGATTCTTGTAGGCTGTTAAGAAAGTTAATTAACAGCCTTTGTTTGAAAAAGACTGATTCAATTTAGTAAACTAAGGTTTGTATAGACTTTGTGTGTGCTGCGTTCTTTGGGGTCCGTAGCTGGGGCAGAACAGGCAGAGTCTTGTGCTGCTGTCGCTACCGGTTCTCCGGTTCTCCAACTTGGAGGCTTCAGGGATGCCACACAGCAGTGACAGGGGGGAAAATAGTTAAATGGGATTTTGTAGCCAAAATAATGTTTTCCTGTGGGAACCAAGGTCATTCTCACAGATGGCTGGCCGGAGGAGGAGCAAGTAATCCAGCAACCAGCCAGCACCTGGATTGGACAGCGTGACCAGTGACTTTGGGGGAAAGAGAAACCTTTTACTTTTAATTAGGTGAAAGCCGCGGGAAACCTCAGAGTCGACTTTCACCGGTCTGCGCTAATATGATGCATCCAATAAACGGTTCTTTGAGGAACTCGAGTGCCCCGGAGTTTGTTTTCTATGGGTGCGTTACTTGGAACACTGGCATCGTACCTTGGCCAGCAACTCCACCAGAGGAGGAAGCAGCCCGCAGGTGATCAGCTGCTGAATTTGGCTGCACGGTCCGGCAGCAATGTTGCTCAAAGCCCACGCGGCCTCCTTCTGGATCAATGACCTGGGATGACGCAGGAGCTGCGGCAGGACGGACAGGATGCCCGCATCGATGGCCATCTGGGTCTGTTCGTCTGTCCCGGTGACCACGTTGCCCATAGCACGCACAGCTGGGGTCTACAAAGATGTCCACCAAAGAGAAAGACAAGAAGATCATGGAGATCCATCACTAATATTCCCACAAGTGGAATGTTTGGATAGATGATATTCACGGGGGCTGATCCCTCACCTAGCCTAGTATTACCTTCTAAAAAAAAAATCACTCTTGCTTACCAGAATGTCATTGACTATAGTACAGTGATGGCTAACCATTTTGCCATCGCATGCCAAAAGCGGGGGTCAGGAGGGTCACGCACGCACGTGCCCACCCCCATAATTCAATGTCCCCCCATGCCCTGTGCATGTGCGCATGACACCCCCCCACACAGATGACCCCTCCCCCGTGCCCCATTTTGGGCCTAGCAGGCCTCCCTGAAGCCTCCGGAGGCCAGAAACGGCCTATTTCCTGACTTCTGGTGGGCCGGGTAGGCCTGTTTTTCGCCCTCCCCAGGCTCTAGAGGCTTTCCTGGAGCCTGGAGATGGTGAAAACAGCCTCCCCTCCCCCGGAGGCCGAAAATGCCCTCCCAGAGCCTCCATGCGAACCCTGTACTTACCTGGCATCCAAAACAGGCCGCGTGGAGACTCCTGGGAGGGAAGGGGCGGTGTGGGTGGGGCCAGCCGAAAATTAGCTGGCCGGCGCGTGCTTGTGCGCTGGAGCTGAGCTAGGGCAACGGCTCATGTGCCCGCAGATATGGCTCCACGTGCCACAGGTGGCACGCATGCCACAGGTTCGTCATCATGGCTATAGTACGTAGAGCTGGGGCCTACAAAGATCTCCACCAAGAGAAAGCGAAGACGACCACGGAGGTCCCTCACAAATGTCCCCCACAAAAACCACTCTTGCTTACCAGAATGGGCAGCTCGTTGGTGAACAGGAGCTCCACCAGCCGAGGGAGGACTCCAGCCTCCACCACAACCTGGATGCGATGGTTGGAGGCATCGGTCAAGTAGGACATCGCCCAACAGGTGTCAGAGATAATGTCCTTGTCTTTGTGTTGCAGGAGGCAAGTGAGGGTGGGAAGCACCTGCCTCACAGCGTCCAGTGGAGGGTGTGGGTTTTTGTTTCTGCAGAGATTGGACAAGGTCCAAGTGACGTTCCTCAAGAAGCCCACCTACGAAATTAAGAAGAAGTTCATTAGGTTGAAAACAAGCAAGCCCATAAAAAACAAAAAAAGACATGCAAACACGTTTTCAGATTCTCAAGGATAAGGCAGGAACTAAGTAACCCAGACAGCGATTTGAGGAAGTCCTTGACTTACGCCCAGCTGTTTCCAAGTTACAACAGCACTGGCAGGGGTGAAATGCTCCCAGATCAGACCGGATCACCCGGTCCCATAGCGATCTTGGCCGTTGATTTGGCAATCCGATAGCGATGGTGGAGCGAAGCTCCGCCCACCCGCCCGGATGTCATTACTTCCTGGTTTTAACCCCATTCCCTCCCCACTCCTGAGGGAAGGTTATTGCAAAATACCCATTCCAACCCTACTCTGGGACTAGCCAGAGGTGGTATTTGCCGGTTCTCCGAACTACTCAAAATTTCCACTACCGGTTCTCCAGAACCTGCTGGATTTCACCCCTGCAACAAACCCAAGGGAACAGACTTTCTACATACCGGGGTAGAAGGCGTCACCAGTGACAGAATTGGTGGAATTACGCCGAAGCTGATCAAAGTATCTCGGTAGACAGATCCATCTCCTACACAAAACAGTGATGGGAAGGAGAATTGTACTTTCAAGAAAAAATCAACAACTCCAGGTAGTCAACTTACAACAGTTCATTTAGCAACCGTTCAAAGTTGGGTTCTATGTCCATAACTGATGGACATTGTTGGGGTATCAAAGAAGCCACTTGTATCCTCTCCAGTAAGATAAAAGTCCATAGGACAGAAGATAGAGAGAGATAGGGAAGCCATTCCTTACCATAACCCACTAATAAATGAGAGCCAAGATACACCTAATTCCGTTTCCATGATTCTGTAACCGGCATTCGTCAGAACGAGCCAGCCCACAACTTACCAGCAATGTTGCCGAGGGCCCACACCGACTGCTCACAGATGTGGATGTGTGGAGAAGACAAAAGGACAACCAAGCCCTGGACGCCGTTGGCATCTACCACAGCTTTGGTTTGCTCAGAGGTCCCTGAAGCAATGTTGGTGAGTGCCCAGGCAGACTCAAACTGCAAGTTGGGAGTATCGTGATAATACAAGAACTCCACCAGTTTAGGAATGATTCCAGATTCAATGACTTGATCGATGGGTGGGTTCTTCTGCTTGGAGAGCATCTTCCTGTTGGGAGAGGAGAAACAAGGGCAACCTTTAAGGTGGCCTCACCCTTCTGGAAGCACCACCCCAAGAGTGGCATTTCTCAAGGGACCTCTAAAATAACGGAGGCACCTTCAACATTTGGAGGTCATTCAGAATATATGCATTGCCCATATCTGTGGTGGGATTCCCAATAGGCAGTATGGTTCTTAGAGGCAGGAGAACATGGGGATTGACAGCTTAGGTCATCTTTCATGTTGGATCACTCTATCCGGATTGTACCAACCATCTTTAGATGGGAATTTATGGTCCTGCAGCCATATGTTATCCATTGAGCTCCTCTAGAAGCCTAGTGGCCATCATTGACTGGAGCCTGTTTGATCTCCTGCTCTTCTCCTATGCCCGAGAACCAACCCAGTTAGTTAACTAATCAATGGCAACTGAGATGGATTGATGGGGGTCACAACTTATGGCTTTTAACATACCTGACTGCCTGGGCTGCCTTCAGCTGAAGAAATAGATCATCCGACTGGATCAGCTCAACTATATCTATCATAGAGATCTGAGTAACCTGCAGCAGGAAGCAAAAGGATTGTCAGAAGACCACCAGAAAGAGGTCATCAGGATTCACAGATGCTTCTGGCCATGCCAGGTATCGAACTACAAAAACAGCCAAGAACTTCATCTTCCGGTCAATACATGGTTTACGCTTATTATTCACACTAAGCCCCAAATAACAACCCATATCATAGTTTAGTATGCCACATGAACCAAGCACGACAAAGTCCTCAGATCTTGGCAATGCTCCGTTTCTGTTTTCATCACACACCTCTCCAAAACTCTCGTGCTCACAGTCAACCGGTGTGAACAAGTCCTACTCATATACAGAGATATGGAAAAGGAGGCCTTATAAAACCAGGCTCCTTCCAGATGTGTGAAAATTACAGACGCAGAATTCACAACCAAATACGAGTGAAATTTGGATTTCTGAACCCAAGAGATTTAGACAGCATGGGTTGGAAAGGCTGTTATATAGAAAATGAAATGTGTACTCTGGTAATATTGTACAACTATAAGAGGTCAGCAACCTGCAGCTCTGGACACCCGCCGGCACGCAATTTATTGAGCTTTTGAACCCCTGGTAGGCCAACCATGGATAAATCCAAGAAGAGTTTCAGAAGAAAACAGAATGTTTAATTCAACTACATAAGCTAGTTTTGTGGCTGCTCAAGAACTAGTCAGGCACGGGAAGGGTTTTGTGATTCCTGGTGTTTTCTTTTCTGTGGGAAACAGGTCCAAATGGCTCTTTGAGTGTTTAAGGTTGCAGACCCCTGCATACAAAACATTTGCTAGACCAATTCTCAAATACAGCTCATTCTGTCTGGAACCCGCACTGCATATCGGACATAAATACAATTGAGAGAGTCCAGAGATATTTTACGAAAAGAGTCCTCCATTCCTCTACCCACAATCAAATACCTTATGCCACCGGACTTCAAATTTTGGGCTTAGACAACTTAGAACTACGCCGACTTCGGTCTGACCTAACTGTAGTACATAAAATTACCTGACACAATGTCCTTCCTGTCAATGACTACTTCGGCTTCAGCCACAACAATACAAGAACAAATAATAGATACAAACTCAAGGTAAACCGCTCCAAACTCAATTTCAGAAAATATGACTTCGGTAACAGAGTGGTCAATGCCTGGAACGCACTACTTGACTCTGTGGTCTCATCCCAAAACCCCCAAAATTTTAACCTTAAATTGTCTACTGTTGACCTCACCCCATTCCCTCTCCCAGGAGCCCTGGTAGTACAGCAGACTAATGCACTGTTATTAACATCAGCTGCCTGCAATTACTGCAAGTTCAAATCTCACCAGGCTCAAGGTTGACTCAGCCTTCCATCCTTTCTAAAGTAGGTAAAATGTGGACCCAGATTGTGAGAGCAATAAGCTGACTTTGTATAAATATACATGAAGGCTATTGCTTAATGCATTGTAAGCCACCCTGAGTCTTCGGAGAAGGGCGGCATATAAATCAAATTAAAATTAAAAAAAAATAAAATAAAATCCTAAGAGGTCTGTAAGGGGTGTGCATAAGAGCACCAGCGTGCCTTCCGTCCCTTTCCTAATGTTCCTTTTTACTCTTACTCTTTTCATGTATTCAAATTATGTTTATCCTTTTACTTGTTATTTTATATCTGCTTGACAAATAAATAAATAAATAAAAATAAAATAAATAAAACTAGATGTGATATATTCTTGAACTAACACCTACAGAGGGAGGAGGTAAAAATGAGTTTTACTACGGAGCATTTCTCCTTATCACACTACTACTACTACCCACCCACGCATACCACGTTCTTCTCGTCTTTCTCGGGAGACAGGCTGGCTTCAGCCAAAGAGCAGATGTTCCTTCGCTTCAAAATCTGTTCGTCTTTCCATGCTTTGCGAAGTTCAACTCTCACTTCAATTTTTCGTCTACGGATTTCCTACCAAAGAAGAGGGCTGAGCATTACAGATTTTTAAAACAGCCAGTGATGAGCCGTACGATTGGAAGTGCAGGGAACAAGAGGAATTCGGGATTATCATCAGGGTTCAAAAGATCAAATGTCCCTGAGCAAAACCAATTCTTACCTGCCACTATCAAACTTCAGAGAAGGATAGACAACAGGGTTTACAGCATTGGCCAAAATTGTGGAAACCTTTTTGGGAAAACTGTATTTTTGAGGTTTGATGGCTAATAACACATTATTATTTTTTTTGGAGTTTCAAGATAATCCTATTCCACTGCTGGAATGGCCTGGGAATAGCCCAGACCTTCACCCAATTGAAAATCTACGGAGCTGACTAAAGAAACTTGTTAGTCTGAAGCCACCCAGCAATAAAACCCAGTTAATAGAAGCAATCATTCAATCTTGGTTTCACATTAGAATAGCTGCAGAACTCAAAGACTTGGTTCACTCCATGGAAAGACATTGTAAGGCCGTCATTCATGCTAAAGGTTACCCAACTAAGGATTAACTGACATGGGGATCATTTTTGTATATCTCGTTTTTTCTACGTGTTTCACTTTTCTTCTCTATACTGTACCTGCTATTCTAGTAGCAAATCCTTCCTAAAAGTTATTGCATTACATTCTTGATTAAATTATCTTTCCATTGATATATAATTTTATGGTACTACTCCATTGGTGGGTTTTACTACCAGTTCTGTGGACATGGCTTGGTGGGCATGGCATGGCTTGGTGGGCGTGGCTTGGTGGGCGTGGCAGGGAAAGGATACTGTAAAATCTCCATTCCCTCCTTTGGGAGTTGGGCAGCATAGAAATGCGATAAATTAAATTAAATTAAATTAAATCCAGGGGAAGGATACTGCAAAATCCCCATTTCCTCTCGATCAACTGGGACTCGGGAGGCAGAGAATAGATGGGGGCAGGGCCAGTCAAAATTTTTACTACCGGTTCTCCAAACGACTCAAAATTTCCGCTACCGGTTCTCCAGAACTGGTCAGAACCCGCTGAAACCCACCTCTGTACTCCTCCCCAAAAAAGTGCTGTTATTAGCTAGTTTTAGAAAATACACTTTTCCCAAAAGGTTTCCACAATTGTGGCCACGACTGTATGCCTTCACCCACTTTGCGTTATGTCTGAGTGGCTGGTGGCCTGAGGAAAACTCCAGCTGCCTTGTTGCCCTCCTAGACTTTTGAATTTTGGGCCTTGGTTTTCATCTGGATGTTTTAAATTCTGTTTTTTAATCCCAAATGTGCTTTTCCGAAAGGCAACTGGACTTTCTTGGGGGTTGTTTTTTGTTTTTTTCTTTGAAAACATTTAGCTTCTCATCCAAGGCAGAACAGAAGAAGCTTCTTGGATGAGAAATGAAATGTTTTCAGGAAAAAAAAAAAAAAAACCTCCCAAAAAGTCCAGTTGCCTCTTGGAAAAGCACCTTTGGGACAACCATGACCTGGACGCCGAAAAATCTCCATAGACCTGTGATGGCAAACGCATGGCATGCCTGCCACCAGTGGCACGGAGACCCATATCTGTGGCCACACGAGCATTGCCCTAGCTCAGCTCCAGCATGCATACGTGCACCGGCCAGCTGATTTTCAGGCCTTCTGGGCCCACCAGAAGTTGGCAAACAGGCTGTTTCCAGCCTCCAGAGGGCCTCCGGGAGGGGTGGGGAAGGCTGTTTTCGCCCTCCCTAGGCTCCAAGAAAGACTCTGGAGCCTGGGGAGGGTGAAAAATGGGCCCACCGTGCCATTGCGTGCCAAAAGCGGGGGGATGCGGAGGGGGTCACTCACGCATGCATGGGGGGGCGCACTGAATTATGCGTGACCCCCCCATGTTCCCCCTGCTTTTGGCACACGACAGCAAAAAGGTTAACCATCACTGCCATAGACATTCTGTTTTTAACGTATCTCTTTATTCCTGTATCTCTGTGGTTTTATTATGCTGTTATTTAATCGAGATAGGCTGGGTAAGAAATCTACTAAATGAAATGTCCCTCCACCTGCTGCTTTATTTTACAAAAATCATGCGTTTCTCAAAACGGTCGAAGCAAGCTACAAAATGAACGTGGTCATTTTGAACAGAAGCATCCTTCTTTACACCAGGGTGGATCAGAGCCTCTATGAATACGGCTCCAGGTTGTAAGTGCCACCTCTGGATACCAGGAGTCTCAATTTTGCACTTTTGTCCCCTTCTGTTCCTGAACCATCCCTGGGGTTTCACAAGTACTTACTGCAACATTTTTGCCTTTGTTTTTGAACTTCCTCATGCGTCCGTCTTGCTCGTTTGTGGTAGGCATCGCCCACGTTGTGCAAATCCTAGACAGGTTGTTGGCCAGGTATGTCTCCTTTACACCTAGGTGAAAAAGAAAAATAGTTGACTCAGGAGCTCAACTTCACTCAGCCAGTAGTTTAGTTTAGTTTAGTTTAGTTTAGTTTAGTTTAGTTTAGTTTAGTTTAGTTTAGTTTTAGTTTTAGTTTATTGTCATTGCACATGGTACAACGAAATTAAATGCCGTCTTCAGTGTACGTTATAACTATAAAAACAAAAACACAAACATACATCCTTTACATTCTATATAATTGAAATTGAAAACCCAATATTGCACTATAACTGTAGAATTCAATATGGTTATTGCCCTGGGATAGAAGCTGTTTTTCAGCCTGTTTGTCCTTGTTTTGATTGTCCTGTACCGTCTGCCTGATGGTAATAGTTCAACAAAAAAAAAGGGTGCCCAGGATGAGATGGATCTTTAAGAATGTTTTGAACTTTCTTAAGGCAGCGGGAGCTATAAAAGCTCTTCCAAAGAGGGGAGAGAGCAACCAGTGATCCTCTGGGCAATGATGTTAACCCTCTGGAGTGCTGTCCTACCTGCCACTGTGCAATTTGCAAACCATACACAGGTGCAGTAAGTTAAAATACTCCCTATGGTGCAACGGTAGAAGGTTACTAGCAATTTTTCCTTCAGTTGTTGTTTCCTGAGAAGTCTCAGGTAGTAGAATCTCTGCTGGGCCCTTTTGACCAGGGCTGCCATCTGAGCGCCCCAGGTCAGCTCCTCTTTTTATGATAACTTTTATGATAGTACAATATGTTCTGCTGCCCCAATAGGATTCTCCTAATGGATTGGATAGCATTTATAATTCACCCCAAATTTATTTTTTAATGGAAGAGGAAAAGAGTGTTGTTGGGTTTTTTTGCTTTGCAAGCTGCAGCAAATTTAGTTTTGGGCTGAGGCCAAGGTGCATTGGTCAAGGCAAGAGAGAAAGGAGATTTTAAAAGGCAGGGCAGTTTGGTTGCAAACTAGGCTGAACTGCTAGCACCTTGGAAAAAAAATAAATTCTAGCCCACGAAGAGCTGCAGAAATTACTTTAAAACAGACTCGGGTGTTGTACTCATGTTTAAAGAAGTCAGTTACAAACCCACCAGCTCTATTGGTAAGAGACACTAAGTTTTCTTAATTTTTCACCTTGAGCAGCTGAGGGTTTTCTCCTCTAACGTGTTTGGTGAAGCCAGACCTCCTAATTATTGTATAGTCTAAAGCTCCATGCATGAGTTAAAAGGTAAAGGTAAAAGTTCCCCTCGCACATACGTGCTAGTCGTTCCCGACTCTAGGGGGCGGTGCTCATCTCTGTTTCAAAGCTGAAGAGCCAGCGCTGTCCGAAGACGCCTCCGTGGTCATGTGGCCGGCATGACTCAATGCCAAAGGCGCACGGAACGCTGTTACTTTCCCACCAAAGGTGGTGCCTATTTTTCTACTTGCATTTTTTTTAATGTGCTTTCGAACTGCTAGGTTGGCAGAAGCTGGAGCAAGTAACGGGAGCTCATCCTGTTACGCGGCACTGGGGATTCGAACCGCTGAACTGCCAACCTTTCAATCGATAAGCTCAGCGTTTTAGCCACTGAGCCACCACGTCCCCTTTGCATGGGTTAATGAGGGGTTAATTATTCATTATGGGTTAACTTGGTCTTGTAGTTAAAGCACCAGATTAGAAAATGGGAGACCATGAGTTCTAATCCTATCTTGGCATGAAAACCTGGTTTAGCTCAACAGACAGAAGCACTGTAATTTAAGACCAGCTGTCTGCAATTAAAGTAAGATCGAATCTTGCCAGGCTCAAGGTTGACTCAGCCTTCCATCCTTTCTAAGGTAGGTAAATTGAGGACCCAGTTTGTGGGGGCAATAAGCTGACTTTGTAAAAATATACAAAAGGATGAAGGCTATTGCTTAACGCACTATAAGCCGCCCTGAGTCTCCGGAGAAGGGTGGCATATAAATCAAATTTAAAAAAAAAAAACGGCTGGGGGGACTTTGGGCTAGTCCCTCTCTCTCTCAGCCCAACCTACCTCACAGGGTTGTTGTGAGGAAAAGAGGAGGAGGAAGGTGTACTAAGTACATTTGCACCTTGAGCTCTTTATAAAAACGCAGGTGGGATAGAAATAAGATAAAACCGTAATAACCCAGGTTAAGCATGCAGCCATTGAGAGCCACTGGGTTAAAAAAACCTCAGAATTATATACAAACAACCAAACCAAACCAAACCTTCATTTAATTGTTATTTACTGGGTAACATTTGCAGAGGCAAAAAAAAGAAACAAGACAATAACATGTCTTGGACATAAAATTGAATACATTTATAAACTTCCTTCCGTGCCTCTGTCCCTTGTCCACAATAAATTAAAAGGCACGCAAAGAAAACCAAATTACACCCCAGCTACTCACTGTTTCCGTGTACAAAATGCTTTTAGCAGCTGCGGCCGCTGCTAAAAGATACTTAAATTTCCCGGGAAATGGGTCAACCACCCATCCCCGCCTTTTGATTGGTTCACACCTCCAAGAAGCTCCGCCCCTTTTCAGGTGCCTGTTCTTTACACAAGCCTCAGGGAACAGAACTGCGGGGCGAGTGGGTTCCCTCTGCGCCTGCGCAGAAGTGGTAACTTTATTTATTTAATTTTTTTGCACGTGTGAATGGTTGCTTATCAAGCCTGTGATGACGGGCGATGGTTAAAAAGTTGCAGAGCAGCGTTGATTGGCATGGCCACGTGGAAGCAATCCTCTTTAAGTGCATTAGGACTTACTTCAGAGTAGACCCCCCTAGAGGTTTGAATCCCCTTATGTTCAATAGAATAGAATAGAATAGAATAGAAGAGAAGAGAAGAGAATAGAAGAGAATAGAAGAGAATAGAAGAGAATAGAAGAGTTGGAAGGGACTTTGGAGGTCTTCTAGTCCAACCCCCTGCTTAGGCAGGAAACCTTACACTACTTCAGACAAATGTTTATCCAACATCTTAACTTACGAGTAAATGGGGTTTACTCATAAGTTTTGGTCCTTCATTCTTCGCAATGGACTTGCTTTCAAGCTGACCTAGAATGCAGGACCAGCTTCCTGAACTGATTTTAAAGGAGAATATTTGCAGCTCAGGGTTAAAATGATCCGTTTCATTTAATAGAAATAGACGTTTTGTGATCCGATTTAGGGAACGTCATCAGTGCTAGAAGGAAGTGGGGTTTGTGGAGAGAAGGAGGAAGTGGGTCAGGAGGAGGAAGAAGTGGGGTCCTTGGTGCCCTCTGAGCTGGGTTGTTTTCCTGCAGACGTTTCATGGCCCCACTAGGTTACATCATCAGGGCTAGTACTTGCCAAGCACTGATGATGTTATTTAGGTGGGTCATGAAACATCTGCAAGAAAACAACCAAGATCAGGAAGCACCGAGGACCCCTAAATTAACTTTTATCTCCCAGCACAATTTATTAAATCCTTCCTCCAAAGAACAGCCCAACAGATTGGCTTTGAATAACACGTACTGAGTCACAGCTGATTTGGGGAATCACTATTTTCATGCAAGCAAGCCTCCATAACTGGCTGAATTGGTGAAACCAAGATCTGGTTTATCATGAGTCAGCAAGGGGTGTGAACAGGTGTTAGCAGACATGTGGTTTAAACCAAGTCTCCAGCCTAATGGATGCCAAGGAAGGCACTATGGATATTCGAGATGCCACATCGTCTTCTCTGGAAATAATTTCAGAAGAGCGATTTTTAAGAAGAGAGAAAAAGGCATCCCTCGGCAAGCTGGATTCATTTCTTTTCCAGACCATCATTTGTTTTTCTGCAAATTAGAACAACACACCGTTGCCTAGGGCAATTCCAGACTTTCTTAGCATGGATCAACCATCTCTCAAAATAGATGTTTAGATAAGTGTTTTGTCCTTCTTTGGACCAAACTCCAACCTCAATCTGGGGCTGGAAACCCAGCGGGAATACGATGAACGGGTAGCAACAGCTGGGAATGATCTTGCCCCATCAAAATAGAAGCCTCTGCCTTCCTTGGTATTTGTTTAGGGGCTAAGAAAGCACCTGCCAAGCAGACGAGCCCAGCCAGCCCCCCCCCCCCCCCATTTTGCTCAGCCTGAGCTTAAGGGGGAAGGAGGGAGAATTGTGGAGGGCAGGACTCGTTGGGGAGAAGGGAGGGAGATGATGGAAAGGGAAGGAAAAGGAAGAAAGGGAAAAGAGGAAAGATAGAAGATGATGGAAAAGAAAGGAAAGAAAAGGAAGGAGGGAAAAGAGGAGGAAAGGAAAGGGGGAAGGAAGGCCAATGGAAAAAGGAAAAGGAAGGAAAAAAGAGGATGGAAAAGAAAGAGAAGGAAAGAAAAGGAAGGAAAAGAAAGGAAGGAAAAGAGGGAAGGAGGAAAGCAAACCAAAGGAGGAAGGAAGAAAAATGGAAAAGGAAGAAAAGAGGAAGGAAAGAAGGAAGATGATGGAAAAGAAGGAAAAGGAAGGAAGGGAAAGAGGGAAGGAGGAAAGCAAAGCAAAGGAGGAAGGAAGAAAAATGGAAAAAGAAGAAAAGAGGGAGGAAGGAAGGAAGGAAGATGATGGAAAAGAAGGAAAAGGAAGGAAGGGAAAGGAGGAAGGAGGAAAGCAAAGCAAAGGAGGAAGGAAGAAAATGGAAAAGGAAGAAAAGGAAGGAAGATGATGGAAAAGAAGGAGAAGAAAGGAAGGAAAAGAGGGAAGGAGGAAAGCAAAGGAAGAAGGAAGAAAAATGGAAAAGAAAGAAAAGAGGAAAGAAGATGATGGAAAAGAAGGAAGGGAAAGAGGGAAAGAGGAAAGCAAAGCAAAGGAGAAAGGATGGAAAATGGTAAAGGACGAAAAGAAAAAGAAGAGAGGTGATGGAAGAGAGAGAGAATGAGAGAGAGAGAGAGAGAGGAAATTTAGGATTTTATTCTGCTACCTGGAATAAAATTATTTCACCTTGGCTGCCACGTGCTCCTTCTTAAACACCCCAGAGTAGTTCAGAGTAACAACATCACACCGCAAAATAAATATTAACTGTTCTCCCATGCTAAATAAATATTAACTCTCCGTACCTTGGAGAATTGTTTAGGTGGGTGTGGGTGATTTCGTGGCCCAGTTCCTTTTAACAGTGACTGAGATCAGGTCTCTGTTTTCAGCTGCCACCCCCCACTGAGCCTTTCCCAAAAATTGTCCTCTGTGGTTGCACCCCATTCATCTTGGGTCAGCCCCACGGACTTCAAGGAAACTGACCTTTGATAGAACTGCATAGGCCAGTGTTTCTTTCTTCACCTTGGTGACTCTAAGGTGTGTGGACTTCCAACTCCCGGAATTCCTCAACCAGAATGACAGTACACAAAAATAGGTCTTAACAATCCCACTCTTGTGGCTGGAAAGTTATGTTTTAAGGGTATTTTTTTACTACTACAACCACCTGCTTATTAGTGATTAAAGAAAAAAAAAAACTGACAGGCCCAAACTGGGGAAAAAAAGAGTAAGGTAAAGTAAAGGTTTCCCCTCACACATATGTGGTAGTCGTTCCTGACTCTAGGGGGCGGTGCTCATCTCCGTTCCAAAGCCGAAGAGCCAGCGCTGTCTGAAGACGTCTCTGTGGTCATGTGGCCAGCATGACTCAATGCCAAAGGCTCACGGAACACTGTTTCCTTCCCACCAAAGGTGGTCCCTATTTTTTCTACTTGCATTTTTTTACCTGCTTTCGAACTGCTAGGTTGGCAGAAGCTGGGACAAGTCACGTGAGCTCACCCCGTTCCGCGGCACTAGGGATTCGAACCGCTGAACTGCCCACCTTTCGATCAACAAGCTCAGTGTCTTAGCCACTGAGCCACCCTTTTTTTTAAAAAAAGAGTATTTCTGAGTAAATCTGCCTAAGGCTTCTGCCCTGATCGAGAGACCAACAAATCATATGTTGAATCATTGATTGTTTTCTTTTTTTAAATGTTTTTTTTATTAAAGAGTTTTACAAAAAAATTTTTTACAAATATTTCCCCCTCCTCCCCCTCCCTTCCTTACCCTCCCCCCCCCCAACTTCCCAGAACAAAATACAGGGTATAACAATTAACAATCATATACTAAACTAGGCTAACTATCTATGGACTCCTATCCCCCCCCTTCACACTTTAACTCCCCTTTTACTTAACTAAATATGAATCCTCTTAATTTTTCTATTCATTCCTAAGCTATTTGATACTTTTTAATCCAATATTTGTTTTGAATATAGTCAATCCATCTTCTCCATTCCGATATATAGCTTTCTTGTGAATGATCTTTCAAATATGCTGAAATTTTTGCCATTTCTGCTAAATTCGCTACTTTTAATGCCCATTCTTCAATAGTAGACAGATCTTCCTTCTTCCAATATCGTGCCACCAAACGTCTAGCTGCAGTTATTAAATTTAAAATCAATTTTGTCTCTATAACCGTACAGTCTGTAATTATACCCAACAAAAACTTGTTTTCTTTTTTTGTTGCGTTATAAGAAAGTCGGATGATCCCTTAGTTCAGCTTGACAAAAACAAAAGAGCAAAACCAAAAAAAAATTCCCAGCTCATACATTCCTGGATTCCACCAGGTTGGGCTCGGAGGCCTCAGGAGAAATGGGCTGCCTGCTTGAATGGGAAGCTTGCTTCACGCTGAAGTAACAACCGAAAGGGGTATCTTGAAAAGAAAAATCTGCAAGGCAGGAGAGTCTATTTCAGACATCTCCAGTCCCTTGAGTGGCAAAGAGAAGTCCGCAAGATGCCCTAGAAGGAGACGGACAGGAAGAAGAAACTCCCAAGAAGTTGTTGCATGATTTGATCTCTCCTGAGGGAAAAAGACCCTGATCCAATGAGCTTTCTGTTGATAAAATCCTTGGCACTTACGAGGAGAAAGTAATAGCTCAAGAAGCATCGGATGGTATAAAAGAAAGCAGCCAGTCACCAACTAAAGGCATTCCTTCGGTCTTGGTTCTTCAAGAGGTACTCCTGGCTGGAACATTGGCATGGGAACATGACAGGAGGGATAAGAGACGGAGCTGGGGATGGAGGGATGGAGGGATGGATAGATGGATAGATGGATAGATGGATAGATGGATAGATGGATAGATGGATAGATGGATAGATGGATGGATAGATGGATGGATGAATAATTAGACAGATGGATATCTTAAGACAGTTTCCCGTTCTCTTCCAGGAACTTTGTGGGTTGCGCTCTTCCCTCAATCTTTGCTTCTTTTCTGGATCCATCCTTCACCTGAATCCAAGCCAACATGCCTGGTGGGTACAAAGGAGAATGCGGGGAAGATGTTGACCCCATGCCCTTCTTGGCTCCCAGCGAGAAGGAGAAGCTCGAAGCCATCAGCAAACCGTACGACATCAAGAAGTCCTGTTGGGTGAAGGACGAGAAAGAAGGCTTCTTGGCCGGAGAGATCCAGTCGGAAACTGATACTCAAGCCACGGTGAAGACCGTGACCAATCAGGTGAATGGATAGAAAGGGGAAATCCCACTTGGACTTGGTTGGTCTCTTAAGTTAGGACCTGGCGGGGTTGCTCAAATCAAGGGGCAGGGAAGATGAGATAGGACCTATTTTGAACGTTGCATGGAGTGATTAATGGCTGAAGTTTCCACTTACTAATCACAGTAGAATAGGGATAATAGTTAGAAGGATCTTGGAGGTATCTAATCTAACCTCTCACCCAGTGCTTGAATCCACTATTACAGCATCCTTAATAGATGGTCTTCCAGGATCTGTAGATCTGCAGAGAGCTCACCATCTATCAAGGTAGACTCAGGGGTGGGAATTGAAAAATTTTAGCAACCAATTGTCTGCCTGGTTGCTGGATGGGCATGGCCATGACAGTGTGGCCTAGTCTGCTTCCTGCACCATGGCTGGGGGGTGGCATTTTTGCCCTCCCCAGGCTTCAGAGGCTTTTCTTGAGCCTCCAGGAGGGTAAAAACAGCCTCCCCAGGTTCCGGAGGCCCTCTGGAGGTTGGAAACGGGCCCATTTCCAGACTTCTGGTACTTCTGGCAGGCCTGTTTTTCACCCTCCCAGAGCCTCCGCATGGGCCCTGCACTTACCTGGCATCCAAAACGGGTTGCGTGGAGACTCCTGGGAGGGGCGGGGTGGGCGGGGTCAGCCAGTCCTTGCAACTGGCTCCCAGTGGTCTTCCAGGTGCGCTTCAAGGTGTTGATTACCACCTTTAAAGCGCTCCATGGCACAGGACCTAGTTATCTTCGAGACCGCCTGTTGCTACCGACAACCTCCCATCGACCCATGCGCTCCCACAGAGAGGGCCTCCTCGGGATGCCATCAGCCAAACAATGTAGGCTGGTGACCCCCAGGGGGAGGGCCTTCTCTGTGGGGGCACCTACCCTCTGGAACCAGCTGCCCCCTGAGATAAGGAGAATCTAAGACCTCAGGGCCTTCTGCCGTGCCCTTAAAACTTTCTTTTTTTCAGCAAGCCAGTCTGGCTTAACATATTTTAAACTATTTTTAATTTTTAATTGGTTTGTCATTTTAAACTGGGGCCAAATTAATATATATTCTTTTAATTGTTTTTAATGTTTGTATTGTATGTTTTTATCTGGCTGTATACCGCCCTGAGTCCCTCGGGAGAAGGTGCGGTATATAAATTCGAAATAAAATAAATAAATAAAATAAACTACTGGTTTGGCGAACCAGATTAAAATTAACATCCAGTTTGCCCAAACCAGTCTGAACTGGCTGACTCCCACCCCTGGATTAGGACCTGGTTACTTACGAGACCACCTTCTGCCTCCGATAACCTCCCACCGGCCAACACTCTCCCACAGAGAGGGCCTCCTCAGGGTGCCGTCTGTCAGGCAATGTCGGCTGGCGACTCCCCGGGGAAGAGCCTTCTCTGTGGGGGCACCCGCCCTCTGGAATGAGCTACCCCCAGGGATACGACTGATCCCGGACCTCCGGACCTTCCGCCGGGCCCTGAAGACTTTTTTATTTCAGCAAGCTGGGCTGGGTTAAAATTTTAATTGGGTGAATTTTATGGGTAAGGGGTTTTAAAATTGGATAAGCCAAAGATAGTTTAATTTTGTTTTAATGTATTTTAATATTTGTATTGTGTGTTTTTAATTCTGGCTGTTCACCACCCCGAGTCCTTCGGGAGAGGGGGCGGTATAAAAATTTAATAAATACTAAAAATACTAATACTGGATAGACTGTTTCACTGATGAACAACCTTTGGTGTTTGGGATTTCTTCCTGGTGTCCCACCAGAGTCAACTCCCTTGTCATGGAAACCCACTCTTTCTTACCTTCAGGAGAGAGAAAGGAACTGGTGCATTACATGAGTTTCCACATTGGTGAATTTATTTCATTTAAGGGCTGGCTGACCCCAGAAATTACCCTGGGAGGCTCACGGCTGTCTTTTACTGCCCCCCCCCAACTCCCCTCCCCAATAGACCCTCACCGTCAAGAAGGACGATGTCCAGCAGATGAACCCACCTAAGTTCTACCAGATCAGTGATATGGCCAACATGACTTTCTTGAATGAAGCCAGCGTCCTGGACAACCTCCGGCAGCGTTACATTATGATGAGGATCTACGTAAGTGGGAAGATGGTTAGAAGCGTTTGAATTGCTTGGAGAACCCCCTGGAGACAGTTAGAACCATTTTCCGTTCCTGGGAGAGGCAGATATTTGGGAAATATTCTTGTTTCTTTTCGGGGGGGCGTTGTTTTTTTTTTTTTGAGTGGTGCGGTGGCCTAGAGGTGGAGCTCTCGCCTCACAATCAGGAGGCTGTGAGTTCGAGCCTAGGTAGAGGCAGTTATTTCTCTCTCTGAGCACAATGAGAATCGATCTGCTGAACAAAATTCCACATTGGTGACAGGAAGGGCATCCGGCCATTAAAGCACTCTACTAGCTCCATTCAGGTGCCCAGACTCCACCCACAAGGGATTATGGGGTTGTTAAAAAGAAGATGATTCACTTATCAAGTCCTTCCTAAGAACCTGGGATAGGCAGATGTAGTTGTTTGATAATCTTAAAGCTATCACTGTAGGATGTAAACTGTTCTTTTACAATTGACTAATAATGATCAACACAGACAATTTTCACGCTGTAGTATCATAATACTGTACGTTAAAGTAATATGGAAGTTTATTATTTATTTATTTATTAGTCACATTTCTATGCCGCCCAACTCCCTAGGGACTCTTACCCCCAAAAGTGCTTTTTCTAAAAGGCAACTGGACTCTCTTTGGGGTTTTTTTCCTCTGAAAAACGTTTTGCTTCTCATCCCAAAAGCTGCTTCAGTTCTAACTCACTGTTAGTTAGAACGGAAGAAGCTCCTTGGATGACAAGCAAAACGTTTTCAAAGAAAAGAAAAAAAACCAAGAAAGTCCAACAGCCTTTTAGGAAAAAGCACCTTTGAGGACAATGGTGACCTGGATGATGGAGAATTCTCCACAGACATTTTGAGCAGGGGGTGGGACCTGCTAGAAGACCTCCAAGGTCCCTTCCCACTCGATTCTGATTCTGATTCTGAGATGGAGGCGGTTCCCTATTACACTACCCACAAAATGGAAACCCTGTTTCTCCTTGGTAATGAAGAATAAGGTGGCCTTTATTAATTCTGGCATCCTTATTTCTTCATTTAACTTGTTTCTTGTTTCTTCTGGAAATATTTTTTATTAGGAATCATAGCAGAAGATTACAGTGAAGGGTTAACATATCTAATATTGCATATCATAATGGCAGTGAGAATGGTATGAGCCCAACAATCGAAGAATGAGAATATACCTCTGGAAAGGGAGATAATAAAGAAAATATTAGCCTGTGCAGAATGTGATAGATTGACGCTAGAAGTAAAAAATAAAGGAGAGAGAGAATACTACAAGAGTTGGAATAGATTTTACCAACGGTTGGATTTGAGAAATGGAAGTCAGAACAGGAAATAACTAGGATGTGTAGACCAAAAGATGATAATATATATATATAAATATAAGGGAAATAAAGGGGGTCAGATATGCGTATTTAATTAGCAAGGTATGTTGAATATATAAGATATTTGTGTTATACTTCAGTGTGTATGGGGGAGATAATGCCAGGATGGTCACACCATGTCCAATTTCTTTTTTAATATGATATAAATAAAAATTTAAAAGAATAAGATGGCATCTCCTTGGGCGCTATTGGGTTCTGCGTAGAAGTAGAGGGTGTTCAATTGGCAGATGAAACCCATTTCAGCACTGGTAAGTGGACAGCGTCCAATGTTACCAAAACTCTGCAGCAGAGTTGGGCAACTACAGGTTGTCCCCGACTTACAACAGTTCATTTAGAGACTTTTCAAAGGTACAACGGCACTGAAAAAAGCGACTTGTGACCGTTTTTCGCACTTACGACCGTTGCAGGAGCCCCGGGGTCACGTGATCACAATTCAGACAACTCGGCAACGGGTTCATACTTATGACGGTCGCAGTGTCCCAAGGTCATGTGATCCCCGTTTTGCGACCTTCTGACAAATGAGAAATAGGTGGAATAATTGAATAACGATAGACTGTAGCCAAATATAGCTGTGTATTGTTATTAGAAATACAGACGTTGATTGGATGTAATAATAATGTTTAATCTGATCAGTTTCATTTGTATTGGAATGTATGGCGCCCTGTTCACACATTGATTTGACATTTTTATAAAAAATAAAAAACTTTTAAAAAAATCAAAAATAAAATGTGATTGGAAGCTGATCTTGACTGCCTTGTTCTCCTTCTAGACATATTCTGGCCTCTTCTGTGTCACCATCAACCCTTACAAGTGGCTACCCATCTATGGGGCACGTGTGGCCCAGATGTACAAGGGCAGGAAGCGTACAGAGGTGCCTCCTCACCTCTTCTCCATCTCTGACAATGCCTATCATGACATGCTTATGGGTGAGTGCAATGAAGACCCTCAAAAGTCCTTTTCTAATGGTTGCAGGAATTGGGTATGTTCTAACTTAATGAAAAGAAGGACTAGGAGAGACATGAGAGCAGTCTTCTAATATTTGAGGGGTTGCCACAAAAAACAGGGGGGGTCAACCTGTTCTCCAAAGCCAAGCTTCAAAAGAAATCCAGTTATTTATTAGGAGCTTCATATCGGCAAGTTCCAAGTGAAGCCAACTCTGACCCCACGTAATTTACGGCCCAGACTTGACCCAGTTTCCCCCCTCCCCCCAGAGTGTGTCATCAGTCACATTCACCAATGGAGCAATTTCGTGGGTTGTAGAGATCACTCCCCTCCTGTCGCTGTGGGTATCCCTGGGAGACAGCCTTGAGAGAGATATGTCTGGAATGTGCTTTTCTTTTTTGGCTGCTGTGCTGCTTCGCCGTTTTTCCCATCCCCCTTGCCTATGGCAACTCAAGAGCAGGCCAGGGATGCTTTGTGAGTTGACACCTTGCTCCGTTTACACAAAGCCAAGTGTACCAGGGTTGGACTAGAAGTTCTCCAAAGTCCCTTCCAACTCTGTTATTCTGTAAAGGTCCTCTCTTTGTCCCTTGTTCCATTTACACAAAGCCATGCATACCAGCCTGAATTTTATAATCAAGTAACGGTCCATTCCTGAGGCTGATGCTTCCCAAGAGTTTATTTGGATAATTGGCTATTGATCAATTCCATGGGATTTAAGGGGAAAAAAAACAGGTTATCCAGTGTTCTCTTTCTCTCTTCCTCCATAGAACGTGAAAACCAGTCTATGCTAATCACGTAAGTGGCCTTATTTTTTCTGCCCCATATATTCCCTACTAAAATATTAATAAAAATGGCTTGGTTTTTAATGCTCTACACACCATACAAAGAAAAATAAAAGCATATCATATGAATAAGCGACCAAATTAATAATAAAAAAGTACAGCTTAAAATCGATTTCCTGGCAACAGACACTAATGAGAAAGCTTATTGTAGGCATCAAGAAATGTTTCCAGAAGATGTTTTTTTTTCTGAGCTAGTAAGAAAGGGATACTACAATTTTATTTAAGGAGTAAATGTTCCATCTTGAAACCATCAATGGCTTCAAAATCTAAGGGACCAACCGGTTTGGACAAAACTCAGCAGCACTTTTTTATGCAGCTGTTGACAAAAATAAGATCGCCAACATCCGATGACGGATATGGCACAAGAAGAAGAAGTTCATTTTAGCTCTACCATGTTGTCGACTTACAACAGTTCATTTAGCACTTGTGCCCATTTTTCACACTTATGACCATTGCAGCATCCCCACTGCATCCCCAATGAAATTCAGGTGCTTGGCAACTGACATATATTTACGACAGTCCCAAGGTCACATAATCTCCTTTTGCGACCTTCTGACGAGCAAATTGAATGGGGAAGCCAGGTTGGGGCGAAACTCACTAACTGTCTCACGTATCAACATAGGATTTGGGCTGAATTGTTGAGGGTGATTTCCCTTAAGCAAGGAAGATAGTAAAATGAGACAAAGCTGACGTAACAAAGGTCTCCCTTAAGCAGCAGAAATCATGGCCATAAATTGAGGACTACCTGTACTGATAATAATCCTCTTCCTTTACCTCTAGCGGAGAATCCGGGGCGGGCAAAACTGAAAACACGAAGAAAGTCATCCAATATTTTGCCAACATTGGAAGCACCGGAAAAGCCCCCGCCGATGGGAAGGTAAAATCGAACTGAGGTCTATTCGCAGTTAAAACCACAATAAAGTGGCCCTGAAAAACAACCCGACATCCTTAAGCATTCCAAAACGTTTGTTGGGGAAGCGAGGTTTGATGGTGATGGTCTTTGTTTTGGGGCAGGGCTCTCTAGAAGATCAAATCATCCAGGCCAACCCTGTCCTAGAAGCTTTTGGAAATGCCAAAACAACCAGGAACAATAATTCTTCTCGCTTTGTAAGTATCGGATTCCAAACGCATCCTTCCCATTACCTATTGTGCCACCAAGGATGTTGTGTCATCTGGAAATAATTTTAAGAGACAGGGAGAAGAGCCACTGGCAAGATAAAGGTCAGATAATAGCACTAGCACTTAGATTTATATACCGCTTCACAGTGCTTTCCAGCCCTCTCTAAGCGGTTTACAGAGTCAGCCTATTGCCCCTAACAATCAGGGTCCTAATTTTACCCACCTCGGAAGGATGGAAGGCTGAGTCAACCTTGAGCCGATCAGGATTGAACTCCTGGCGGTGGGCAGAGATAGCCTGCAACATTGCATTGTAACAACTGCACCACTATGGCTTCCTTCCTTCCTTCCTTCCTTCCTTCCTTCCTTCCTTCCTTCCTTCCTTCCTTCCCAAGCTAGACCAGACTTATATACCACTTCACAGTGCTTTTACAGCCCTCTCTAAGCAGTTTACAGAGTCAGTCTCTTGCCCCCAACAATCTGGGTCCTCATTTTACCCACCTCGGAAAGATGGAAGGCTGAGTCGACCTTGAGCCTGGTGAGATTCGAACTGCCAAATTGCAGGCAGCCGGCAGTCAGCAGAAGTAGCCTGCAGTACTTCACTCTAACCACTGCACCACCACGGTTCATAAGAGGTAGATGAGCCCATCAGTGGTGGGTTGCTACCGGTTCGCCCCAGATCGGGCAAACCAGTAGCAGCGATGGAGAGAAGCTCTGCCCACCCACCCAGATGTCTCTGCGCAGAAGCGTCCTGCACCCGCGAGCAAACTGGTAGCGACCGAAATTGAAACCCACTACTGGAGCCCATAGAAGAAAAGGGACATGGCAAACATCTCAGGAGGGACCCTCCCTAGTTTCTCGGGCTGTGAAAGGAACAGGAGAGGGCAAAAAAGGTCGATCAGACTTGCAAGATTAGATTAATTCCTCCTTACAATTAAGTAGAGTTAGTTACTTCTGGATATGCTTTTTATCAACCTTACTAAATAGATAGCTGATTTTCACATACGTACGAAAATCCCTTGCTATTTTTTTTTCCTGGGTTGTTGTGTTTTTTTAATGAACCCAGGTTTTTGAATAACACATTAAAATCAAGATTTTTTTAATTATTATTATTGGAAGCTATTGTGATTGTGAATAACGAGAGTCCATTTCTTTCTTATTCAGGGTAAATTCATACGAATTCATTTTGGCAGCACAGGAAAACTGGCTGGGGCTGATATTGAGAGCTGTAAGTTTCTAATTTCTCTAATGATAAATCTCCAGTTTTCAACTCCTGTGTCCATTTTAGCTGGCATGTGGTTAATAATTATATATACATATACATATTCTATCATCTATCATCTATCACCTATATCTATCTATCTATCTATCTATCTATCTATCTATCTATCTATCCATCTACCTACCTATCTATCTCCAAAGAAAATTCCAGATTTCATCAGTCAATACTTTGACAAATAAATTAAAACTTCAGAGAATGTCAGCATTTTCTTTCCTTCAAATTGATTATAAATTTAATTCTTTTAAAAAGTAAAGTGGCTTTTGTTCATATTCTAGACCTCCTGGAGAAGTCTAGGGTCATCTCTCAACAACCTGCTGAAAGAGGCTATCACATCTTCTACCAACTCTTGTCCAACAAGAAGCCTGAGCTTGTTGGTAGGGCATTTTCCATGAATGTGTGTTTGTGTGTGTGAAAGAGAGAGAGAGAGAGAGACAGACAGACAGACAGACACAGACAGAGAGGTAGAGAAACAGACACAGAGAGAAAGACAGAGACAGAAACAGAGAAAGAGGAAGGGAGGGAGGGAGGTAGAGAGAGAAACAGAGGAATACACACACAGAGAAAGACAGAGACAGAAAGAGAGAAAAAGAAAGAGGGGGGAGAGAAACAGAAAGAGAGAGAAAGAGAGGAAAACAGAAATAGAGAGGAAAACAGAAACAAAGAGAGAGAAACAGAACAGAAAGAGAGAGAAAAACAGAGAAACAGAGAGAGAGAAACAGAGACAGAGACAGAGACAGAAAGAGAGAGAGAGAAAAACAGAAACAGAGAGAGAGAGAAACAAACAGAGACAGAGACAGAAAGAGAGAGAGAAACAAACAGAGAGAGAAAAACAGAAACAGAGAGAGAGAGAGAGAAACAGACAGAAAGACAGAGAAAAACAGAGAAACAGAGAGAGAGAGAGAGACAGAAAGAGAGAGAGAAAAACAGAAAAACAGAGAGAGAGAGAGAGAAACAGAGACAGAGACAGAAAGAGAAAAACAGAAACAGAGAGAGAAAAACAGAAACAGAGAGAGAAAGAGAGAGAGAGAGAGAAAGAGAGACAGAAAGACAGAGAAAAACAGAGAAACAGAGAGAGACAGAGACAGAAAGAGAGAGAAAAACAGAAAAACAGAGAGAGAGAGAAACAGAAACAGAGACAGAGACAGAAAGAGAGAGAAAAACAGAGAGAGAGAGAGAGAGAAACAAACAGAGACAGAGACAGAAAGAGAGAGAAAAACAGAAACAGAGAGAGAAAAACAGAAACAGAGAGAGAAAGAGAGAGAGAGAGAAACAGAGACAGAAAGACAGAGAAAAACAGAGAAACAGAGAGAGAGACAGAGACAGAAAGAGAGAGAGAAAAACAGAAAAACAGAGAGAGAGAGAGAGAGAGAGAGAGAGAGAGAGAGAGAGAGAAAGAAACAGAGAGAGACGTTTCTCTAAAACTTCTGTATGTTCCCTTCAAGGCCATTTCCATGGCTTTCTTCACATCCCAACAAGCAAAATCGCCTCATTCTAACATGCCTTTTCTCGCCACAGAGAGCTTGCTGTGTGCCCCAGATCCCAAGGAATACCAGTGGACAAGCCAAGGGGTCACTGTGGTGGACAACATGGATGATGGGGAAGAACTGCTCCTCACAGATGTACGTGTGTGGTGGTGTGAGGGGGAACACCTTGGCAATGGGGGCAAATGTTCAAAATGGCGCCACGTGCTAAGCTTAAAATCCTGTCACCGGCTTTGGTTCCTTCTCTGTGTCATGCTTCCTTCTCTACCAAGGTGGCCTTTGATGTCCTGGGCTTCACCGGAGAGGAGAAGAACAGTGTGTACAAACTCACGGGGGGCATTATGCACTTCGGCAACATGAAGTTCAAGCAGAAGCCGAGGGAGGAACAAGCTGAAGTGGACACCACCGAGGGTAATGCGGTGGGGAACGAATGCAGATTGTCCTTAATTTACAAACATTCTGTTCTGACCCAGGCTTCCTTAGAAAGTAAACAGCACAATCCCAGCAAACCTTTTTTATTCAAACGGCTGTGGAATTATTGTCATTCCCAGTCCGAAAGGCTTCTCAAGCAGTCTTTCAGGGGAGTGTTTATAAACACCCACCTTATCTCCCTTGGAATGCTGCCAGAGAACTAATTGCCACATGCAGGGCAAGGCCAAACTTAGCACAGAGTCAAATAGAACTTTCCCAAAGCTTTTACTGACCAGACGAACTAATTGCTTCCTGCGAAAGCTCACGTCCCGTTCGCTTCTCTTTTATGTTTTATGGGAGGGGCCAATCAACTCCAAGCCTTACTCCCAAGTCGACCCTGTTTTCTTAATTGTTCCTGTCTTCTGGCAACTCTGCGCATGCGCACACTGGGTACAGGCTCACACTGTTCTTCTGCCTTGCTGATGTCAGACTCCAGTGACTCCGGAGGCAGCAAAGAACTCCCAGATGGCCTTGGACCCCTCTCTGCCTCCGACTCAGAGCCCTCATCCAAGTCTTTCCCAGACTTTGGGACTGGCCCACGTTCCTCCCCAACCTCCTCACTGTCTGAATCTGCTGCCAGCTATGCTGGCTGCTGGCGGGCCACAGCACATTCATTCAGTGACCGTTCCAAGTTACAATGGCACTGCAAAAAGTCACTTATGACTTTTCCCCAAATTTATGACCATTGCAACATCGCCATGGCCATTGTTGTGGCCTGCCAGCTGCCAGCGGAGCTGGTGGCAGACTCGGGCGATGAGGAGGTTGGGGAGGAAATTGGGCCAGTCCTGGAGTCTGGGGAAGGCTCTAATGCTCTGCATCTGATGCAGAGCTAGAGCCAGGGCCGTCAATTTCTCAGCTGCCTTCGGACTCGGAGATAAGTGGGAGGATGCACAGCTGGGGCCTGTTCCAGATGTGCATATGCACAGAGCTGTCAGGAGAGGAGAACAACTGAGGAACAGGGGCCGACTTGGGAAGAAAGGCACACGTGGATGCTGAATGGCCCCTCCCTGGCTGGGGAATAAATAGGAGGAAAGGGTAGGGGTGGTTGTAGGAGACAACCATTCGGATTTCTTTCGGAAGATTTGCTTATTGTGGTTCGTGTCTCAGAGACTGCTTGCTAGAACTTAATTTACAGCTTTGTGACTGGAAACTCTCAGCCTGGCAATTATCCCAAGGAACTGATAAGGTCTGTTACTGCAATTAACCCTTTGAAGGATTATTGGCTGGACTTTTCAGTGTGTGAATGCCATGATTTCACAGGGTCTAAATAAAGAGGGTTTTTTTGGGACAAGGAGTCTGTTTCTTGGTTCTGCTAAAGTTGGATCAGAAGAGGCATGTGATCAAAATTCAGAAGGTTCCTATTTATGACAGTTGCAGGGTCCCAAGGTCAGGCATTCCCCTTTTGCGACATTCTGATGAGCAAAATCAATGGGGAAGCCAGATTCACTTAACAACCCTGCTACTCATTTAACAACCACAACAAGATAGGTCGTAAAATGGGCCAAAAACTTACAACTGTCTCGCTTAGCAACAATTGGGCACAATTGTGGTCATAAGTCGAGGACTACCTGTATAAAAGCAAGGGATGTCTTAAGGTCCCCATTAGAAGTCAGCTTAGTTTACAGAATTGCAGGATAACAGAATCAGGTCTATTGAAATCATCGATAAATAATCTCTCCATTTTGATCTTTTGGCAGTGGCTGACAAAGTCGCCCACCTCATGGGTCTGAACTCCGGAGATCTTCAGAAGGGGATTACCAGACCCCGGGTTAAAGTGGGCAACGAATTTGTGCAGAAGGGGCAAAATCTGGACCAATGTCACAACTCCGTTGGCGCCCTGGGCAAAGCGGTCTACGACAAGATGTTTAAGTGGTTGGTAGTCAGGATTAACAAAACCCTGGACACCAAGATGCAGAGACAGTTCTTCATCGGCGTCCTGGACATCGCCGGTTTTGAAATCTTTGAGGTACCTGTTCTGACCTAGGCTTTCTGAGACAGTAAAAAGCACACGATTAGTTGCAAAAGCCCTCTTTTTATTTCAACGGCTGTGAATTCCGTTCATTCACAGCCCGTATAAAATAGTTTGTAAAGAGTCTGACAGAAGTCTGCCACAGTCCTTCGGGATAAGGCTGATAAGCACCCACCTTTATCTTCCTTGAAACGCTGCCAAGTCCTAATTGGCAATTAACTTTGCAAGGCCAAACGGAGCACAGAGTCAAAATGGAGCTTCAGAATTTAAACCGACCAGCATGAACAAAGTTGCTTCCTGCAAAGGCTCACGTGCTTTTGTTCCTCTTTTATGTCTTATGGGAGGGGCCAATCATCTCCAAGCCTTACTCCCGAGTCGTCCCTTTTGTCTTAACTGTTCTTGCCTTCTGGCACCTCTGCGCATGCGTGCACTGGGAACAGGCTCCCCCCTGTTCCTCTGCCTCACTGATGTCAGACTCTGGAGGCTCCGGAGTCAGCACATAACTCCCAGATGGCCCTGGCCTCCTCTCTGCCTACGATGCAGAGCCCTCCTCCGAGCCTTCCCCAGACTTCCTCCCCAGCCTCCTCACTGTCCGACTCTGCTGCCAGCTCCACAGACTGCTGGCGGACCACAACAGTACCAAGAAGCCATGAATGATTTTTATTGCAAAAGATTCGGAGTTGGTGACCCCCCCCCCAAAAAAAACCCTGGCATGTAGAATGAAAGACATCAGTGTCCTACCCATTCCATTCCGTCAACATCAAAGCGACACCTTCCACAATTAATCAGTGGGAGAATTTGCCTCCAGAAGTTGTGAATGCTCCAACACTGGAAGTTTTTAAGAAGAGGTTGGACAACTATTTGTCTGAAGTGGTGTAGGGTTTCCTGCCTAAGCAGGGGGTTGGACTAGAAGACCTCCAAGGTCCCTTCCAACTCTGTTATCCTATAACCTAATGTTCATCATGTATTCTGACTGCCAGTTGGTCTTCATGGATGTTTGCCTGCACGTTTGCAGTCATTTGCAGCACCCCTCAGTCATGTGTGACCCCATTTTTTTTCCTACTATGGTTTCCCCGAAAGCTGGCCCTTGCTTCTGATTGCTGGCAAGCCGCGATTTCATTGAACGACCGCCGCAAGAAATGTGGATTAGTCACAGGACCGATCCATTTTACAACCAGGTCCCGTTACAGCGGTGAAGCGAAATCCTCTTCCGTTTTACAACTCCTGAAGCCAAAAGAGTAAGGTTAAGTCTCAGAATAGGAAGTGGTGAGTAACCTGTCGCCTTCTCCTCTTTGCAGTTCAACAGCTTTGAACAGCTCTGCATCAACTTCACCAACGAAAAGCTGCAACAGTTTTTCAACCACCACATGTTTGTGCTGGAGCAAGAGGAATACAAGCGAGAAGGCATCGACTGGGTCTTCATCGACTTCGGTCTCGATCTCCAGGCTTGCATTGAGCTTCTGGAAAAGGTAACCCTCCCCCCAGAGGTGGGTTTCAACAGGTTCTGACCAGTTCTGGAGAACCGGTAGTAAAAATTCTGACTGGCCCCACCTCCATCTATTCTCTGCCTCCCGAGTCCCAGCTGATCGGGAGGAAATGGGGATTTTGCAGTAACCTTCCCCTGGAGTAGGGTGGGAATGGAGGTTTTACAGTATCCTTCCTCCAAGCCACGCCCACCAAGCCATGTCACGCCCATCAAGCCACACCCACAGAACCGGTAGTAAAAAAATTTGAAACCCACCACTGCCTCCCCCACAGAAGCAACCTGGGCTTCTCCAGATAGGTTGACGGATGCTTTGAGGTCTTTCTTGCCATAGTTGTTGTTGTTTTTAACCCTGACCTAGGGTAATACGATGTCCTAGCATTTTTTTTTTCTTTCTTTCTTTCTTTTCTTTCTTTCTTTCTTTCTTTCTTTCTTTCTTTCTTTCTTTCTTTCTTTCTTTCTTTCCTCTTCCTTCCTTCCTTCCTTTTTTCCTTTCCTTTCCTTTCCTTTCTTCCCTCCCTCCCTCCGTCCTTCCCTCTTTCCTTCTTTCTTTCTTATTTATTTATTTATTTATTTAAATTTCTATACCGCCCTTCTCCAAAATAGGACTCAGGGCGGTGAACAGCCAAAGTAAAAAAAACAATACATACAAAATTTAAAAGCAGTTTAAAATAATTAAATATTTGGCCGAAAATTAAAACAACCCAATTTAAAATCGATTTAAAATTCACTCAAGCCAGCCCAGCTAGTTGAAATAAATGGGTTTTCAGGGCCCGACGAAAAATCCGGAGGTCTGTTATTGTACGTATCTCTGTGGGGAGGTTGTTCCAGAGGGCGGGTGCTGCCACAGAGAAGGCTCTCCCCCTGGGGGTCGCCAGCCGACATTGTCTGGCGGACGGCACCCTGAGGAGGCCCACTCTGTGCGAGCGTACTGGCCGGTGGGAGGCTATTGGTGGCAGAAGGCGGTCTCGTAAGTACCCCGGCCCTAAGCCATGGAGCACTTTAAAGGTGGTTACCAACACCTTGAAGCGCACCCGGAAGACCACCGGAAGCCAGTGCAGCTCGCGCAGGAGAGGTGTCACATGGGAGCGCCTCGTCGCCCCCATAATCCCCCGCGCGGCCGCGTTCTGGACCAGCTGGAGCCTCCGGGTGCACCCCAGGGGGAGCCCCATGTAGAGAGCGTTGCAGTAGTCCAGGCGGGAAGTGACGAGTGCCTGAGTGACTGTGCGTAGGGAATCCCGATCTAGAAAGGGGCGCAACTGGCGTATCATCTATCATCTGTCTATCCTATTGCTATAACTATCTATCTGTCTGTCTATCTGCCTATCTATCTATCTATCTATCTATCTATCTATCTATCTATCTATCAGTATCTCTGTGTTCCGTATCTATCCATTTACCTATTGATTATCAATATCAATAGGTAAAATTGATAATTATCAATTATCAATATCTATTTAATCTATCTCTATTATCTATTTATCATTATCAATATCTATCTACAGTATCTCTCTCTCTCTCTCTCTCTCTATCTATCTATCCATCCATCCATCCATCCCATCTTTGGAATATTTTTTTCTGATCAAGAAGGATCACGGAGTGAGATCGTATGTGATCTTTTATTGCAAACCCTCCAAAGTTTAGACTGTGAAAAACCGATCCTGTAAATCAGGGCTGTCAAACTCAAGGCCCGGGAGCTGGATCTGGCCCACGAGGTGTTTAGATCTGGCCCGCAGGGCCACCCTGGAAACAGCGAAGGACCGGTCCACAGTGCCTCTGCCAGCAAAATTGGAGTTCGGGAGGGCTGCACACGGACCTCCCCAGCTCCGTTTTCATTGGCAGAGGGTTGCAGGAAGCCATTGCAGCCGAAAACGGAGCTCGGGAGCCCGTTTTTGCCGGCAGAGCTCTTGGGCCACCACAGGCATCCCAACATGAGTGATGTCGAGCTGGCCACGCCCCCTGGCCATGCCCCCCCCCCCAAGGTCAAACACAACCCTGATGTGGTCCTTGATGAAATCGAGTTTGATACCCCTGCTGTAAATCAATACTAACGGATGAATTGATGCTCCCTTCTGCTTTCACCCAACAGCCCATGGGCATCTTCTCCATCCTTGAAGAGCAGTGCGTGTTTCCCAAGGCAACCGATGCAACTTTCAAGGCTGCCCTGTATGATAACCACCTGGGCAAGTCCCCTAACTTCCTCAAGCCAAAAGGGGGGAAGGGCAAAGGGGCAGAAGCCCACTTCGAGCTGGTTCACTACGCTGGCACGGTGAGTACAAAGCAAGAAGAAGAATAGAATAGTAACAGGATCTTGCATGGAAGGAGTTTGCTTCTATAAGGGGTGTGGAGAATCTACCAAGAAATGGGGAAATAGGGAGATGCCTACAGAGATTCTCCACCATCCAGGTCATGGTTGTCCCCAAGGTACTTTTCCAAAAGACAAGTGGACTTTCTTGGGTCGAACCAGAGGTGCTATTCAGCAGGTTCTGACAGGTTCTGGAGAACCGGTAGCGGAAATTTTGAGTAGTTTGGAGAACCAGCAAATACAACCTCTGGCTGGCCCCAGAGTGGGGTGGGAATGGGGATTTTGCAATATTCTTTCCTCTGGAGTGGGGTGGGAATGGAGGTTTTGCAGTATCCTTCCCCTGGAGTGCGGAGGGAATGGGGATTTTGCAGTATCCTTCCCCTGGAGTGAGGTGGGAATGGGGATTTTGCAGTATCCTTCCCCTGGAGTGAGGTGGGAATGGAGATTTTGCAGTATCCTTCCCCTGGAGTGCGGAGGGAATGGGGATTTTGCAGTATCCTTCCCCTGGAGTGGGGTGGGAATGGAGATTTTGCAGTATCCCTCCCCCCAGGAGTGGGAAGGGAATGGGGATTTTGCAGTATCCCTCCCCCCAGGAGTAGGAAGGGAATGGGGATTTTGCAGTATCCTTCCCTGCCATGCCCTCCAAGCCACGCCCTCCAAGCCACACCACACCCATTAAGCCACACCCACAGAACTGCTAGTAAAAAAATTTGAATTCCACCACTGGGTCGAACCCTTCCATGCTTATTGTCTGCCTTTAGCGAAGGATAATGAGACGGCTGCCCCCTTGGTTGTAGTCAATGATTCCTTGATGCCTTATCCTTCTTCTTTTTTTTTTTTCCAATCCAGGTGGGCTACAATATCAGCGGCTGGCTAGACAAAAACAAGGACCCCCTGAATGAAACGGTGGTGGGCTTGTTCCAGAAGTCTGCCATGGCTTTGCTGTGCATTCTCTTCAAAGAAGAAGAGGCCGCAGGTATGTAGTTCTTTCAGGCGTGAAATTCTACCAATTCAGGCCGGTTCGCCCGAATTGGTATTAAAAAAATGCTTTAAAAAAAGTTTAAAAAGCAGGCACATCATCTATTAAGTTGCTTTGAGTAATGAGATCAGTGGCATATAAATTGAATCAATCAATCAATTAATCAATCAATCAAATGTACAGTACATCACCTTTAGGAGGCATCCAGGCCCCAGAGTGCAATTTTATGAGTTCAATTCCTTCTGAATCCCATAGATATAACATCTGGCTGTTTACACATGAGAAGTCTCAATAGAGACAATATCAGTCACGGGGTGCCTCCTGGTGGTGAATCTCACCGAAAAATATTTATATGTGCGTGGAAATAGATAATTAATAAGTGTAATGCACCACACACCAAATGCGAGGCTGAATAGGTTGTAAAAACTGTTTTTAAAAGTAAAATAAAAGTTAAAAAATGCCTAAAAAGTTTTTTTTAAAAAAAAAAAGTTCTGATGATCAGCTGAGCGACATGCGCTCTTCGGAACTTTTTTTTTTTTTTTTTTTTACTTTTTAAAGCATTTTTAACTACTGGTTCTGGAGAAAATGCTAAAAAGGCATGCTAGAAAATGCTAAAAAAAGCATGCTAATTTTTTTTTTTTTAAGTTCCAATGATTGCACGTCGCTCACCTGATCGTTGGAACTTATTTTTTTTATGTTTTTTACTACCGGTTTGGGCAAACCGGACCGAACCGGGAGCATTTTACCCCTGGTATATACTGTATATTTGGGGGGTGGGGGTGAGATAGGAATAAAGTTGATCGAAAGTGTCTTGACGTGGGTTGAAAGGAATGGAAAAAATGAGAATGGAGAAGAACTGAGTTCGACAGATGTGCAAAAAGGAAATGAATCAACTGGTCGGCCAATCAGTGAACAGATTAGCGGATGGAGGACAACTCGTCTTGGCCAACTAGCCATGATCAACTCGCCGGGGGATAAGTTGTTGCAGCCGACATGCCGGAGGACGATTCAACTCAAAAGAAGGACAAGTGAGCTGCAGTGGGCCTTGTCTTGCTTTCGTTTTGAACCTTCTCCAGTTAGAAGTCCTCCAGGCTGTGGTGAGCTTGTCCCTCTCTTGAATTATCCCACATCGGATTGTCCGATATTGAGTTGTCCTGCAGCAAGTTGTCCATGGTGAGTCAACCGGGGCCAGTCGTTCCCATTCCACAGGTTGCCTGTTCTCTCTCTTTGTGTGTTCCCGTTGAATCACTTGCTTTTCAATGCTCTCCTCAGCTTCGGGGACCAAGAAACAGAAAAGAGGCTCCTCCTTTATGACCGTCTCCAACTTCTACAGAGTAAGTGACATGTTCAGGTGGCTCCTGTTTCTGAAGGTCATCATATCTTGCGAGGAGCAATCCGTGCCTCCTTAATGCTTCCATCAGCTTACACCTGCTTAGTTGTTGTAACGGCTTCCCAGCTAGTCCCATGGATATTTGTTAACACCTCTTCCTAACTCCTTTCTTCCTTTTCTCTCTTTTTCCTTCCTTCCCTTTTCTTTTTCCTTCCTTCCCTCTATCCTTTCCCTACTTCCTTTTCTCTACTTTTCTTTCTTTCCTTCCCTTCTGTCCTTTCCCTACTACTTCCTTTTCTCTCCTTTCCCTGCCTTTTTCCTTCCTTCCTTCCTTCCTTCCTTTTCTCTTTTTCCTTCCTTCCTTCCTTTTCTCTCTTCCCTCCCTCTCCTTTCCTCCATCCCTCCCTCTCCTTCCTTCCTTCTTTTTCTGTCTATTTCAGGAGCAGCTCAACAAACTGATGGCCACTTTGCACAGCACTGCTCCCCATTTTGTCCGCTGTATCGTGCCCAATGAGTTCAAGCAATCCGGTATGTGGGTCGAAATCATCATTTTTCATCTCTTAAACAAGCAAACGAAGTCCATTTTTTTCTTTGGGAAATACCCTACATACAGCTGGTGACTTAAGAAAAGACAGGGGTGCTTTGAAGGGTTGCGGACAGAGGCTTTGTTCTCAATCCTGCAGAATTTAAAGCACTCTTTCTGGAACCGAATCTGAAGTTTTTCGCCGCTTTATGGATTGCAATACTAAAAGTTGATCTATGTTAAGGCTTTAGCTGTACTGGCAAACTGGAGAAAAGAGAAGAATGGATTCCAGTGCAAATAAAGGATTAAAAGATCCAGAGGAAAATACTTATGCATCATATTTAACAATGCCTTGATTTACTTGTCTCTTGTTGGATTGTGTGAGAGATTAAACCATGAAATATAGTTTGCAAAAGTCCCCTTCACACTCAAACCAACCTCCTTATGGCTTACCATGATGTGAGATTGATAGTATGGTTTGTTTGGCTTTAGCCAACCATTGAGGTTAGAAACCACATTTATCCTTGGTGTGATGTGCAAGAAGTTAGTTAAGAGCCTTGATAGTACAGTGGTTTACGCACCCTGTTATTAACACAGCTGCCTGCAATTTCTGCTGGTTCGAATCTCTCCAAGGCTCAAGGTTGACTCAGCCTTCCATCCTTTCTAAGGTAGGTGAAATGAGGACCCAGTTTGTGGGGGCAATAAGCTGACTTTGTATAAATATACAAAAGGATGAAGGCTATTGCTTAGCGCATTGTAAGCCACCCTGAGTCTCCGGAGAAGGGCGGCATATAAATCAAATTAAAAAAAAAAAGATGTCTGATTCAGTAAATCATCATTAAACAAGGCATGCTTTAGCATAGTGTGTAATAGATTGCACCCATGGTTAAGGGCAGTGGAGCATTGGATTCCAGAACAAGCAGTCAACACTCGCCAAGGACAAGAGGATCTAGTCAAGATCCAGATAAAAAGGGTGAGATGGTTTCTGTCTTGGTCACCAAGCTGAAGAAAGCTTGAGGAGCAAATCCATGCCAATCATTGCCTTGCAGAACTTCTTGTGAAGGTTGTGGAAAGATGGTCATCACTCTGCTTTGTGTCTCTACAGGCGTGGTGGATGCTCATCTGATCTTGCATCAATTGGCCTGCAACGGTGTCCTGGAAGGTATCCGTATCTGCCGGAAAGGGTTCCCCAACAGACTGCAGTACCCCGAGTTCAAGCAAAGGTGATGGAGTTGATCCTTTCCTCCATCATTGGTGCGTTGGGACCTTGACGTCCCAAAGTCTCAACCAGACCAAATAATTCCTTTTTTGTGTCTTCTTGACATCAGGTATCAGGTGCTGAATCCCAACGTCATTCCTCAAGGATTTGTGGACAACAAGAAAGCCTCTGAACTTATTCTGGGATCTCTTGAACTTGGGGAAAACGAGTACAAAATTGGACATACTAAGGTACTAAGAATGGTTTCTTTCCTGCAAGAAAACACAATTGTGCATGTTAAGGATATTCTTGGCTCATAACCGATGTTATGGGTTATTGAGCAGAGTACCCCTTGAGTATGCACATGAGAGTGAATAAACACAGTTAATATACTGACACACTGAGTTGTGGTAGTCTTTTACTTTTTAGAAAAAAGTAAAGCAAAGTCCAATAACAATCCAAGTCATACACAGATAAGGCGATAGTTAAAATATCAGTTCAGGGATATTCCAAGTACAAAGTCTTCTTACCGGTTGTTGTCATTACATAATAAAACAGTTCTTCTTGAGTTTCAAACAGGAACAAGTTCAGTATTAAAACATTCAATAAATAGTAAAAAAACAACAAGTAGCAATGATCAAACAGAGATCATGCAGACAGAACAAGTAGAGAGTAACAGCAAATAAGCAGATAAAATGGTGTTGTGTTCCCCAAGCCATGATTCAGGCTTCCCCTTAAGTACATTGGCTACAGAGCTTAGCCAATCAGGATACAGAATGATGCAATACAGTCTTAAAGCAATATAATACTTTTTAACAAACATGTATTGATAGTTTATATATTGCCTGACCAACTAGTTAGGCAATAGCCACACTTCATTGGTGGTCTGCTTGGGATGGACTCTTCTCTTCTCACTTCTCTTCTCATCTTTCAACCCTCATGGACCCGGGAGACTTTAGCGGGCTGGTTCTTCCGACTTGATCTTGTGAATGGATTTGTGTACATAAGTCCATTGTTTTCTCAGGTGTTCTTCCGCGCTGGAGTCTTGGCCAAGTTGGAAGACATGAGGGATGAGCGCTTGGCTAAGATCATGACCATGCTACAGAGTCGCGTCCGTGGTTTCCTGATGAGAATTGAGTTCAAGAAGATGCTGGAGAGAAGGTAAGGAAATAAATTATATCTTCCCTTCTTTCCATTAAGAAGGGATTGGACAAGACGGACGGATGGATGGATGGATAGATGGATGGACAGATGGATGTAGGATTAAGGGTGACATGATTATGATAGCATTATAATTATGCATTATAATTAATTATAATTATGCATTGTAATTAATTATTATAATTATAATGATTATGATAGCATTATAATATTATATTATGATATTATGACATGATTATGATAGCAGTGTTCCAATATCTAAGTCAACCTATTCCCCAAAGCACCTGAAGGCAGGACAAGAAGCAATGGATTCAAACTAATCAAGGAGAGAAGCAACCTAGAACTAAGGAGAAATTTCCGGACAGGGACAACAATTAACCAGTGGAACTACTGGCCTCCAGAAGTTGTGGGTGATCCATCACTGGAGGTTTTCAAGAAAAGATTGGACAACCATTTGTCTGAAATGATATACGGTCTCCCGCTTTAGCAGAGGGTTGGACTAGAAGACCTCCAAGATTCCTTCCAACTCTGTTAATCTGTTATTCTGAAAGAATGAATGAATGAATGAATGAATCATTAAAATCTACCATCGAGATCAACATTCTGCCAGTACAGTATCTGATTGAGAACTCTTGCAAATAAAACATTCATGACATGCATTAGAATTTCTCAATCTGCATGCCTATTTCAAATAGGTTGTCTTCTTCTGGTGTATGTCCACCAGAGGTTTATGCCCTTTTGGAGAAGCCACTGTTTAGCCTTTAGAACTTCCTGCATCCACAAATACAGACCCAGGTTCGTCATCATGCCATTGGAGGACCATGTTTTCTTCTTTCCTAACTCTTGTTCCTCTCTCTTTTTTAAAAACAAGGTTGGGCCTGATGCTGATCCAGAGGAACGTTCGCAAGTTCTTACAGATGCGTTTCTGGGGATGGTGGAAACTGTACAATAAGGTGAGGCAGTAGTGGAAGGAAGAGAGAGGTTTTCACCACCCAAGGCTTCAGGTTGTATCAAAACAACACGAGAGCTGTTGTTTTTAGTCAATGGATGACTTCGGACAATAAGCAGCAAGGAGAGATGTTCTCCGCCTGTTTATTCAACAAGAAGAAACACTTTTTGGCGATATGGTTAATTGCCCATGAGAAAGAAGGGTGGAGCTAATTCCTACCAAAAGGGTGGAGCGAATTCCTACCAAAGGGGTGGAGCTAATTCCTACCAAAAGGGTGGAGCTAACTCCTACCAAAAAAGTGGAATTAATTCCTACCAAAAGGGGGGAACTAACTCCTACCAAAAGTTTGTCATTCTATTATCTCTGGCTGTGTGTCTTTGTATGTGTGTGTACAGTATTTCCATGAGTTGCAATGTCACTTGATAGCTTGGGTGCTGCTTGAAATCTCACACAATTTGGTGACCCTTTAAGACGGTAACTTTTTCGAAAATATGTTCATTATTCTTCTTGGTGTTTTAAATAAATTTGGAACAGCAATCTAAGCCCAACAACAACCTGTTTTGGCTATCATGTTCTTCAGGTATTCTGAAATAGGATGCAAAGGTTTGTGCGTCATCTGTCAGTCCGTGCAGCGCATTAAAAACATCTTCAATATATAATTTTATGCCATTTTTAAAGCAAATAGAAAACTGAGAAGGGTTGTCTTAGAAAGTCTCAAGAGTTTTTGAAGGGACATGGGGTAGAGGTGAGTGTTTTGGAGGGATCCAGTTGATTTTTTATCTCAAGCACAATTCCAGTCCTTGGGTCTTTTGATTCCATGGAAAAGTGGTGGAGAGTTGGATAACATAACTATGTTTAGAGAGGTCACAAATCTTCTACTTTGGTTCCCACCTGTAGGTGAAACCTCTGCTGAATGTGGCCCGCCAAGAGGACGAGATGAAAGCAAAGGAGGAAGAGCTGAGGAGTGCCATGTCCAAGACTCAGGAACTGATGGACCGCATCAAGGAGTTGGAGGAGAAGTTGGCCACCCTGAGCCAAGAGAAGAATGACTTGACCATCCAACTGCAGGCTGTGAGTCTACTAAATTCATCCTCGAGGAAGGATGTGCGACTTCCGTTGGCTTGAGGGCCATCCTAAGCTTTGCTTGAGATGTTGAGGAGTGCCCTCCAGAAGTCGATGGGGTTAGAGATATTTTGGACGGTAGGCAGTTTCACAGAAGGGTTACGGTATTAAGGGGAATAGGCATTGATCTCCATGACTTCTGTGGGTCCTTGGTGCTCTTGAGGTTGGTGGTTTTCTTGCAGATGTTCCATTACTCAACTAGGTGATATCACCAGTACTAAAGGAAGTGAAGTTTGCAGGGTGGAGGAAGGAGAAGGGGAGGAGGAGGTCTGTGGGGTCCTTGGAGCTCTCTGAGCTTGGTGGTTTTCTTGCAGATGTTTCATTACTCAACTAGGTAACATCACTAGTGCTAGAAGTGTTATCTAGTTGGGTAATGAAACATCTGTAAGAAAACAACCAAGTTTAGAGAGCACCTAGGAATCCACAGTTCAACCCTGAGCTACAAATTTTCCTTTTGGTCAGTTCCATCAATTCACCCAACCCTTTTTTTGAAGCCAGTGAGGCTGGTAGCCATCAGCGCTACCTTCTATAGATGGTCATTCAAGTAAGAATAACAAAGAGAACTCCAATATTTTCTCTTGCTCCTCTTTCAGGAACAAGAGAACCTGATCGATGCGGAAGAGCGCCTGACTCAAATGATGAAGGCCAAGATGGATCTGGAAAGCCAGATTTCCGACATGAAAGAACGCCTGGAGGAGGAAGAAAGCTCAGCTGCCTCCTTGAGTGCCAACAAGCGCAAGTTGGAAGCGGAACTTAACGATCTCAAGCGAGACCTCGAGGGGCTGGAGACCACGTTGGCTAAGACCGAAAAGGAGAAACAAGTAAGCATTTTGGCTTTGGTGGTGGCCCTTTTGAAGGCATGTTTTGAGTTGTTCTTCGCTGGTTCTGGAAGTGAGAACTTCCCAGCAGAGTCATACTTGCCATGACTTATTCATATATTAGATGGATCAGACTATGTCTTCTTCCATCCTATTTCTTCCCCTTCCTCTTCTTTCTGTCTTTCTATCTTCCTTCCTTCCATCCATTTTCCTTCCCTTTTTTCCTTTCATCCTTTCTTTTCTTTCCTTCCTTTTCTTTTTATTCCTTTGTTTCCCATCTTCCTTCCTTCCTTCCATTTTCCTTCTCTTTTTTCCTTCCATCCTTTCTTTTCTTTTTATTCCTTTGTTTCCCATCTTCCTTCCTTCCTTCCTTCCATTTTCCTTCTCTTTTTTCCTTCCATCCTTTCTTTTCTTTCTTTTCCTGTTTCCCATCTTCCTTCCTTCCATCCATCCATTTTCCTTCCCTTTTTTCCTTCCATCCTTTCTTTTCTTTCTTTTCCTGTTTCCCATCTTCCTTCCTTCCATCCATCCATTTTCCTTCCCTTTTTCCTTCCATCCTTTCTTTTCTTTCTTTTCCTGTTTCCCATCTTCCTTCCTTCCATCCATCCATTTTCCTTCCCTTTTTTCCTTCCATGTTTTTTTTTCTTTCCTTCCTTTTCTTTTTTCCCAATCATCTTTCTTCCTCTTTTCTTTCTTTTCCTTTGTTTCCCATCTTCCCTCCTTCCCTTCCTTCCTTCCTTCTTTGCTTTGCTTTCCTCCTTCCCTCTTTTCCTTCCTTTCTCTCTCTTTCTCTTTTCTCTTTCTTTCTTTCTCTCCCTCCCTCTTTCTTTCTTTCTTTCTTTCTTTCTTTCTTTCTTTCTTTCTTTCTTTCTTTCTTTCTTTCTTTCTTTCTTTCATCCTAAATGTATATCTTAGATTGATCATCTGCTCAGAATGGGTGGTTCTGTATGAATTTCTCTTGCTTCTTTCAAGGCTCTTGATCACAGAGTCCGAACTTTGACTGGTGACCTACAAGCCCGGGAGGACTCGGTGGCCAAACTCCAGAAGGAGAAAAGAGCCCTGGACGAGCTACACCAGGTGAGAAGCAGCCAGCTCTTTTCGTTGACTCACATGAGGTCAAGGCTCATCCTATGGATTTTTTATGGACCAGAACCCCACTTTTTGGCCAAGGCGAAGATTTACGCCATGCAAAGGCATCACACAGATAGTCTGCAGTTTTCAGCTGCAGTTTTCTTGGTCACCGTTTTGGACGTGGTTGTCATTTAAGATTTTAATTGTGGTACAATTGTGGCATCTCTGGCCTTCCCTGCAAGCTGTTTCTGGAACGTGGTGATCTCCTCCTCACGATGCTTCCTCCTCCTTTGCAGAAAACGCTGGACGACCTTCAAGCCGAGGAAGACAAAGTGAACCATCTGACCAAAACCAACAGTAAACTCAGCACTCAGATACACGAGGTCAGCATTGACTTCTCCTTCCCGCAGAGGTTGGGGGCAGACTTTCAACCAAGGGGTTTTTAAGGGAGAGACTGCAGCGGCCTTTGTACAAATGGTAGGGCTGGAAGGGATCTTGGAGGTCTTCTAGTCCAACCCACTGCCCAAAGCGGGAGTCCTTATTCTATTCTGGACAATTGGTTGTCCAATTCTTGAAAACCTCCAGTGATGGAGCATCCACAACTTCTGAAGGCAGAAGTTCCACTGATTAATTGTTCTCACTGTCAGGAAATTTCTCCTTAGTTCTAGGTTGGTTTTCTCCTTGATTAGTTTCCACCCATTGCTTCTTCTCCTGCCTTCAGGTGCTTTGGAGAATAGGATGAGCCTCACTTCTCTGTGACAGACCCTTGGAAGACTGCTATCATGTCACCCCTAGTTCTGTTCTTCATTAAACTAGACGTACCTAGTTCCTTTAACTATTCATTATATGCTTTGGCCTCCAAACCTCTTTATCATCTTCGTTGCTCTTTGTTAAGTTCTTTCAAGGCCCACAGTCAGGATCCGGCTTAGATCTGGCCTGCAGGGCCGCCCTGGAAACAACGAAGGACTGGCTCATGTGGCCCTCCTGAGCTCCGTTTTCGGCTGCTACGACCTCCTGCATCCCTCTGCCACATGGAGCCCTCCCGAGCTCCATTTTCGCTGGCAGAAAGTTGCAAGAGGATCCCCCCCATGCCCGCTTGGCCCACCACAGGTGCTCCCGACATGAGTGACGTCGAGCTGGCCACGCCCACCCAGGCCGTGGCCCCAACCCCTCCCCCAAGGTCAGACACAACCTTGATGCAGCCCTCAATGAAATCAAGTTTGACACCCTTGTTCTAGGACCTCAGTACCTTTTTTGCAATACAGTGATTTTTGTACAGACGCTGAGCTTGTCGATCGAAAGGTCAGCAGTTCAGCGGTTCGAATCCCTAGCGCCACGTAATGGGGTGAGCTCCCGTGACTTGTCCCAGCTTCTGCCAACCTAGCAGTTCGAAAGCACGTAAAAAAAATGCAAGTAGAAAAAATACGGACCACCTTTGGTGGGAAAATAACAGCGTTCCGTGCGCCTTTGGCATTGAATCATGCCGGCCACATGACCACGGAGACGTCTTTGGACAGCGCTGGCTCTCTGGCTTTGAAACAGAGATGAGCACCGCCCCCAGAGTTGGAAACGACTAGCACGTATGTGCGAGGGGAACCTTTACCTTTACCTTATGTTTCCTTGGTTGTATTGGTAAATGGTTCCTTTTTAATCTCTGGTTCCTTGACTTGTCTCAATCAGATGGAAGACAACTGGGAACAAGAGAAGAAAATTCGTGCTGAGGTTGAAAAAGCCCGTCGCAAAGCGGAGGGTGACTTGAAGATGACCATCGAAAATCTGAACGAAATGGAGAGGACTAAACTGGATTTGGAAGAGGTGGTGAAGAAGTAAGTGGTCAGGTCCTCCTTCCATATGAACCCTTGGTTTATAGAACAAACCATTTGGCTGAGCTGGTATAGATGGGGGTTGATGTCTGGAGAATTCTGGGAAATGTAGTCCAACACTCCCTGAGGGTACTAGATTGGGAAGTTTGCTCTTGATTATTACTGCTTTCCAGATGTGTTCACACAAACTAAGTGAAAATGGTGGGTGGATATATATTTTGTGGTTCAGGAGGACGACTTGGGAGTAAGGCCAGGAGATGATTGGTCCCTCTCATAAGGCTTAAAAGAGCAGCAATGGCTCTTGGGCTCTTTGTAGGAAAGCAACGTTGCTACATTTGTTTCTTGTCGGCGTCTCGTTTCTGAACTTTGTGGGGCTTTGCCAAGAAAAGCCTTTGGCAGGGTGCCAAAGAAGACAAAGATTTGTGATAAGGCTGAAGGACTTTTTCTGAAGGACTTGTTTTGGAATTAATTTGGACTAAGCTGAGAATGAAGTAATTCTCAGCTATTCTAATAAAATATGCTTGTTTAGGACTGATTGTGTCTCATAATAACTACTTGGGCCTAGGTCACAACAAATATGATGTTTGAAACTACATATCCATAGTCCCAAAGATGCTTTTTCAAGAGGCAACTGGACTTTCTGGTTTTTTCTTGAAGACGTTTCACTTCTCACCCAAGAAGCTGAAGGAGCTTCTTGGATGAGAAGCGAAACGTCTTCAAGGAAAAACCAGAAAGTCCAGTTGCCTCTTGAAAAAGCACCTTTGGGACAACCATGACCTGGATGATGGAGAACCTGCATGGACACATCCACGGAGTCTTTGAATAAGCCTGATGTATCTTCTCTTCCAGGCGAGACTTAGAGATCAATTCCGTCAATTCCAGGTTGGAAGATGAGCAGGCTCTGAATTCCACCCTTCAGAGAAAACTGAAGGAACACCAGGTAGGGGAGAGATAGACAGACGGACATCTCGTTCCACCATCTTTTTTCCATAATCAACTTTGGCTAACAGCATCAGGTCCCCTGTTCCCATCCAGATTTGGCTACTGTAAGAGGACATCTTAAGATTTCAAACTACTGTTACGTCAGCTCAGTTTCTCAGGGCTTCCAGATTACTTTGCCAAGATGGTTGGAGATGATTTTGACCATGAAAGAAAACATTTAAGAGATCATCTGAAGTCTTGTATGGTCTTCAGACATTTCCAGACATTTCTAGCTTCATATATGTAATTCTTCTCCTCACCAAGAAGGAAGGAAGGCATGCAATTTTTGCTGGGTCTTAGTTCTGTAACCCTAACCCTAACCCTAATTTTGGTATGCGGTGAACTTGGCTGCTTTAAAGGGTCTCTTAGTTATCCTACCTCAAAACACTGAATAACAGAGTTGGAAGGGGCCTTGGACGTCTTCTAATCCAAGCCACTACTCAAGCAGGAGACTCAATATCACTTCAGACAAAACTGTTTTCCAATCTCTTCTTAAAAACTTCCAGTGTTGGAGCATTCACAACTTCTGGAGGCAAGTTGTTCCACTGATTAATGGTTCTCCCTGTCAGGAAATTCCTCCTTCTCTCCTTGATTAGTTTCCATCCGTTGCTTCTTATCCTGTCTTCTGGTGCTTTGGAGAATAACTTGACTCCCTCTTCTTTGGGGCAGTCTCCCATATACTGGAAGACTGCTATCATGTCACCCATAGTCCTTCTTTTCATTCAACTAGACACAGCCAATTCCGGTAACCTTTCTTCCTATTGCTTCGCATTGTCAAGTTTTGAGGTCGTCTCAAATAAATTGCATTTCAAACGAAGTCTTTGATAAAAATTCCCATTTATTAAGCACGACGTTCTAAATCCTGGCTCATCGTAGCCAACACTGACTTCCAGACCCAAAACCCTCCCTTTCCGTTCCCCACTCCCCTGCACTCATTGGCCATCTTCCAAGTCATTCTACCCCTAATCTACCACTCCAGCTCAAAGGAATTTCCCCCCTCCCATCTCATCTCCTAGGACCTAGGGGATATTATCTCCAGGGAAAATAAGTAGGTGAAAAGTCAAATGTCCCTTTCCGGACACCTCCGCTTCTCCTTCTTATGTCAGCACTAGAGTAAATGAAGCTTGAAGTGCTGACATGCATCTCATGGTGTTTTTGCTTCTAATAGGCTCGAATTGAAGAATTGGAAGAAGAACTGGAAGCAGAACGGTCCATAAGGGCAAAGGTAAATCTAATTTCTCCAGAATCAAAGAACTGGCCCATTCAGTTCAAGACAGCGATGCCTATCCTAGTTCCAAACCAGTTTGGAATCCTTATACAGATTGCAGGACTGTGCAAAACGTTTCAAAATCAAGTTGTTTCTGAAATTCTCCAGGTCATGTTTGAAACACCCCATCTGGAGTTTGGAAATCATTTGTTTTTAGGGCTCTTTTGGAACCCCTTGAGAATTTCCAATGACCTTGAAACGCTGCTGGAAGTTCAAATCCGCCTGTTTCGCAGCTGTAACCTCTGTTTTGTTACCGACTCAGGGCAGAACATTTTGATAAAATGGTTTGGATCTTTCCATTGTCCAGACCAGCCCACCTCCCAGGGTTGTTGTTGTTGTTGGAGGGGGAGGAAGAAATATTAAGTATGTTAACAGTTGAGTAAATAACACTTTGAGTTATTTATTAAAACAAAGGCAAGACCAAAAAAAAAAAATCTAAAAGAAATAAATTAAACATTGACTCTGTTTTTCTCCTTTCACCTTGCTTGGCGGTGTCTCCTCATCTTTATTTATGGAGCTTTTTAGGACAATGTATTTGGGAAGGGAGGGAGGGAGGGAGGGAGGGTGGGAGATAGATAGAAGGGAAGGAGGGAGGAAGGGAGGAAGGAGATGGAAGGAAGGAAGGAAAGTAGGAAGGAGATGGAAGGAAGGGAAGAAGGGAAGAAGGAGGGAGAGAGGGAGGGAGATAGGAGGGAGGGAGGGAGGACGGAGGGAGATAGAAGGAAGGAAGGAGAAAGAAGGGAGGGAGGGAGGGAGGAAGGAGGGAGGGAGAGAGATAGATAGAAGGGAGGGAGGGAGGAAAGAAGGAGATGGAAGGAAGGAAGGAAGGAAAGAAGGAAGGAAGGAGATGGAAGGAAGGGAAGAAGGGAGGAAGGAGGGAGAGAGGGAGGGAGATAAAAGGGAGGGAGGAAGGAAGGAGGGAGGGAGATAGAAGGAAGGAAGGAAGGAGAAAGAAGGGAGGGAAGGAGGGAAGAAGGAAGGAAGGAAGGCTAAAATTTTATACTCCCAATTACAGTCTCCCTATAGGGAAGATGAGCAGCATAAACGCTTAATAAAACAAAATAAAATTTAATATTTTGCTTTTAGATTGAGAAGCAACGCAGTGACCTCTCCCGGGAACTGGAAGAGCTCACCGACAGACTTGAGGAAGCTGGAGGAGCTACCACAGCTCAGGTAAACATACATCAATCAGGGTAGCTGATGGCTACCGTGCCGTGCCCATTTCACATGCTGAGAAACTGAGTCTCGAAAGAACGAATCCTCCCTAGGACACCCAGCCATCTCTTTTTTTGTACGGGTTTTCAAGCGTTAGAAGTAACGCTGTGTCAGACAATGTTGGGGACCCCACAATTAGAGCAGCGTTGATGATTTCGAAGGGAGGGTGGGATGCTTACCTCTTACTCCCTCTCTACTCTCTGCGCCCAGATTGAGCAGAACCGCAAACGGGAAGCCGAGCTGCTTAAGCTCCGGCGAGAGCTGGAAGAAGCCGCCTTGCAGAGTGAGGCCACGGCTTCCACCCTGCGCAAGAAGCACACCGACGCCATGGCCGAGATGACGGAACACCTGGAGAACCTGCAAAGGGTCAAATCCAAGTTGGAGAAAGACAAGCAGGTCATGAAGGCCGAAATCGATGATCTCAGCAGCAGCATGGAAAACGTCCAGAAATCCAAGGTACGACGAACGAGAGAGAAAAACGCCATCGCGCGAGGCTGGCAACCCCAACCTCACGGCTGGAACCTCAACCAGCATCTTCTTTTTGTCGTCCTAGTTATTTGCACATGGTTGAAGAGGCAAAGTCAGGAACATGGTAGATCTTTACTGAGTCCTTTGATGGATTGAGCTACTGGATGCAGTACTGTGGTGGAAGAGGGTCTGGATTCCCAGAAGGGAGGGGCTGCATTCCAGAGGACCAAGAGACAGCAAAGTTTAGATAGTTTGGTTGGGAGGAAGAAGGTCAGGTCAGCTCCTCCCTAGAACTTTGGAGTATATATTTAATGATGCAAGTAGTTCCTTCAGCATGGCAAGATTCTGTCTACAGGTCAGGAATGATAAAAGACATTGCTTAGATTCGCCCCGTTTCCGGACTTCCAGAAGGCCTGTTTTTCACCCTCCACAGGCTCTGGAGGCTTTCCTAGAACCTCGGGGGGGGGGCAAAAACGGCCTCCCCTGGCCCTCCAGAGGCCGGAAATGGGCCGTTTCCGGACTTCCGGTAATTCTGGGAGACCCATTTTTCACCCTCCAGAGGCTTTTTTAGAGCCTCCGGGAGAACGAAAACGCCCCCCCCCCCCAGCCCTCCAGAGGCCTCTGGAGGCTGAAAATGGCCTGCTTCTGGACTTCCGGTAGGCCCATTTTTTGCCCTCCCAGAGCCTCCGAGCGAGCCCTATACTTACCTGGCATCCAAAACGGGCTCCGTGGAGACTCCTGGGAGGGGAGGAGCAGCATGGGCATCCATGCACTTTTCCCACATGGGCAACAGGGACCTGAAAATCAGCTGGCCAGCAGGAGGCTGCACACATGTGTGGTGGAGCTGACCTAGGGTGACAGCTTGCGTGCCCGCAGAAATGGCTCCGTGTGCCACCTGTGGCATGGGTACCATAGGTTTGCCATCACGGGCTTAGAAGAACCTCAATGTGTCTTTTGTGGATCTGCGGGCCTAACAAGTATCGTACTACTGTTAGTTACCTGGGGCAGAGTCCACAGTTCCAAGGGTTGCAGCTGGTTTGTTGAAATGTAAGCAGGAACTCTTGAGTTATTCTGAAGTTGTCTTCTCCTCTAATTCCTGGCAGATTAATGCTGAAGCTCATGTCCGCAGATTGGAGGACAACCTGGCTGAAGTCACCGCCCGACTGGCTGAGATGGAAAGGAATCAAGCAGAAATCAACGCCGTCAGGAACAGACTCCAAGGTTGGTTTCCTTGGGCGATCTCCAGAGTTCCACTACTTTATTTTGTTTCATTTGATTGAGTTGTCCAACTTTTAAAAATGTTCACCTTGGCCGCTAAGCAATTCCAGCCTCGTGTCCTTCGTGGTCACGTCCTCGTGTGTCTTTAGTTTTTCATTCCTACCTCGGAGAAATCGGTGTTGCCCTTTTTCAAGAAAAGTTAGAGCCACGATGGCCAGGCTTCGTTTATCTTGTCTCTTTTGGTGTTCCTTCAACCGCATCACTGAATTTGGGTGAATTGATTGCCAAACCTTGATGCTCAATTTCCTGCCAGCTTGAAAGCAAAGAACGAGCCAAAGCTACGGGTTGCATTGTAAATGAGGCCTAGCTCAGCCATAGAAGAAGAAGAAAAAAATAGAGACAAAACAAAGATTTCCCAGCTATCCGCTGATTAGAAACACACCCACCCCAAATCTCACTCCTGCATATAACCATACATACAATCTTACCAGGGGTGAAATCTACTTACCTTCTCTATTGGTTTGGAAGTGCATGCGCAGACAGTAAAAAAACAGGTTACTTCCTGGTTAAAACCAGGAAGTAACTATGACCGGGTGGGCGGAGCCTCGTGCCGCCATCACTACCTGTTCTGCCCCAGCTACGGACCCCAAAGAATGCAGCACACACAAAATCGGTACAAACCTTAGTTTACTAAATTAAAACAGTCTTTTTCAAACAAAGGCTGTTAATTAACTTTCTTAACAGCCTACAAGAATCCAAAGGATAAATAATCGTAATCTTACTATGGTTGGCAGAAAGCCCAGAAGCAATTTGCAGAGAACTAAGATCAGGACGCGAAGGAGAGTGAACGAAGTTGTTCCCTGCAAATTGCCTCAGTCGTTGTCCATCCTTAAATAGGCTAAGGGAGTGGCCAATTAGCCCCAAGCCTTACTCTTGAGGAGACCTCCTCCTGAGGAGCCACTCCTGCCTTTTGGCAGCTCTGCATGCCCGTGCATCGAGAAGAGGCTCCTCCTCTTCGTCCTCTTCACTTAAAGGAGCTTCCGGAGGTTCTGAAGGCCCTGGTTGAATCCCCGCCTCTGGCACCACATCTTTTCCAGCCTCCTCATTGTCCGACTCGAGTGCCAGCGGCACAGGCTGCTGGCGCAGCACCACACCAGCCTCCTCGCTGTCGGAATCAACTACAATCCGTACAGGCCACTGATGGGCCACAACACTACCGGTTCTCCGAACCAGTCTGAACCGGTAGCATTTCACCCCTGAACCTTACCCATTAGTCCAATCTTCCACAACCTTCACTTTCATGAAGTTATGTTCAGTCTCCTGGGCATTTAAAGACTGATCATGCCGAGGGAAGCATCAGCCAACCAGGTATGGCGAGATGGATGGAGAAATCAATCAATCCATAACCCAGTTCTCCTCCATTCCTCTTTTTAACCCTTCCCCTGCAGCTGAGAACAACGAGCTAAGCCGGGAGCATGAAGAAGGTCAGTCACGGCTCAATCAAGTCCTTCGGGTCAAGACATCCCTCACTTCCCAAGTGGACGACTTCAAGCGACAGCTGGACGAAGAGTCCAAGGTAAGTTCTTGCAACGATGGCTCCATCTGCTTATTAAAACCCAAATCACGGAAACCAAGCACAGAGAACTCCCAATGAAGACATCCAAACTCAGCTGGTTCTGAAGGTTGAGCATGCAAAGACCCCACGTGTTGATGTTCTTCACATGGGTTTTGGCCACAGATCCCAACATCCTGGAGAAACTTCAACATGGTGCTGGAGGAGGAACTGGTTGTCCTAAAAAGCAAATAAGTGTAATTTTGGGGACATCTCCTACAAAGAAAAACCCAGCAGATGTTGGCTTTTAGTGAGATGGTCAAGATCTGCCAGAAATTAAGAAATTAACTATCCGTAAAGCTTGTTTCGGACGCAGTGGCTCAGTAGCTAAGACGATAAGATGAGCTTGTCGATCGAAAGGTCGGCAGTTCAGCGGTTCGAATCCCTAGTGCCACGGAACGGGGTGAGCTCCTGTGACTTGTCCCAGCTTCTGCCAACCTAGCAGTTCAAAAGCAGGTAAAAAATGCAAGTAGAAAAAATAGGGACCACCTTTGGTGGGAAGATAACAGCGTTCTGTACACTTTTGGCGTTGAGTCATCCCGGCCACCTGACCACGGAGACGTCTTCGGACAGCGCTGGCTCTTCGGCTTTGAAACGGAGATGAGCACCGCCCCCTAGAGTCGGGAACGACTAGCACATATGTGCGAGGGGAACCTTTACCTTTAAACCTTATCAGAAAACCTGTTTTCTGAAAATTAAACAATAGGTAGCTAGTTTTGATTTTCATCTGGTTGGGCCTGAGGGTTTTTATAAGAGAAACTACGAACAAAGAAATGGAAATATGAGGGAGGAAGTACATTAATCAGCTACAACTGTGGTTGTCCTTAGGCCCGCAGTGCTGCAGTGGTCAGTCTGGCCAACACCAAACACGACCTGGATTTGATCAAAGAGCAGCTGGAGGAAGAGCAAACCGGCAAAGCTGAGCTCCAACGCTTGGTCTCCAAGCTCAACACCGAAGTTACAACCTGGAGGACCAAATATGAAACTGATGCTATTCAGAGAACAGAGGAGCTGGAAGAGACTAAGTGAGTAAGATGGTAGAGAGCAAGGTTGTAGGTCTAGAACATCTGGCAACCTGATGAGGGATTCTGAGAAGTTCAGTGATATCTAGAAGGTTATCGTCATCGTTTGACCCATCTCATACCTGGGACATTTTTTTTCTTGTTTCTTGCAGGAGAAAACTGACCGCCCGTCTTCAGGAGGCAGAGGAAGCGGCCGAAACGGCACAAGCTCGGGTAGCCAGCATGGAGAAATACAAGCAGAAGCTCCAGATGGAAGTGGAAGATCTAACTTTGGATCTTGAAAAGGTAAAATAACAAGTTTTAAACTGATGTTCCTGGGGATGAGGGTTTCTTCTTGGCACCAAGCCCAGGGGTGGGCTGCTGGGTGTTCGCAAGGGTTTGGGAGAACCTCTAGGTAAGATTCTGTGCAGTTTGGAGAACCCCCAAATCCCACTCCTGGCTGGCCCGCCCCGCCCCTCCCAGGAGTCTCCACGTGGCCCGTTTTGGATGCAGGTAAGTGCAGGATGCGCACGGAGGCTCAAGGAGGGCGAAAAATGGGCATATCAGAAGTTCGGGAAGGCAGGAGGGCCTCCAGAGCCTGGGGAGGCCATTTATGCCCTCCCGGAGCCTCAAGGAAAGCCTCTGGAGCCCGGGGAGGGCAAAAACAGCTCCCCTGCCATGGTGCAGGAGGCCTAGTTTTGAGAACGTTTATTGAAAACAGAAGAGCTACCATTGGATTTGTTGCAAAATCTTGGAGACATGACTTTGGAGGTCTCCAGAAACAGCAAAAAGGGATTCTGAAGGGCTATGATTGGCCACTTCTGATTTAATATGGTGATTAACCGTATCCTATGACCCAAAATGATGTCACCAAGATTAAACGGTTAACCACAAATGATAGGCACCTTTCGTATCAATAAATATCCTGCCAGATTCAATATCAGTACCAAAGAAGTTAAGGTTGGTTTCTTGGTTAGAAGGAACCTCAGAAACAGAGGTTCTGTCCATCAGAATGACGAATTCCTAGAGACGAGGCTTGGAGAACAAGCAAGATCATCAGTGGTGGACCTCAAGGTTGAAGCTTGTCTTCTTCTCCTTCTCAGTCCAATGCAGCCTGTGCAGCCCTGGATAAGAAGCAACGGGCCTTTGATAAGATGCTGTCTGAATGGCAGCAGAAGTGTGAGGAGCTCCAATTGGAGGTGGACAATTCCCAGAAGGAATGTCGCATGTACATGACGGAGAACTTCAAGCTCAAGACAGCCTACGAGGAAGCCCTAGAGCAGCTGGAATCCGTGAAGAAGGAAAACAAGACTCTTCAGGGTGAGTTCAGGTAGTCCTCTATGACAGTGGTGAAATCCAATTTATTTTACTACCGGTTCTGTGGGCGTGGCTTGGTGGGCGTGGTATGGCTTGGTAGGCATGGCAGGGGAAGGATACTGCAAAATCCCCATTCCCTCCCCACTCCAGGGGGAAGGATACTGCAAAATTCCCATTCCCCCCCACTCCTGGGAGAAGGATATTGCAAAATCCCCATTCCTTCCCCACTCCAGGGGGAAGGATACTGCAAAATCCCTATTCCTTCCCCACTCCTGGGAGAAGGATACTGCAAAATCCCCATTCCCTCCTCACTCCTGGGAGAAGGATATTGCAAAATCCCCATTTGCTCCCCACTCCTGGGAGAAGGATACTGCAAAATCCCCATTCCCTCCCCACTCTTGGGAGAAGGATACTGCAAAATCCCCATTTGCTCCCCACTCCTGGGAGAAGGATACTGCAAAATCCCCATTCCCTCCTCACTCTAGGGGGAAGGATACTGCAAAATCCCCATTCCCTCCCCACTCCAGGGGGAAGGATACTGCAAAATCCCCATTCCCTCTCCACTCCAGGGGGAAGGATACTGCAAAATGTCCATTCCCTCCCCACTCCAGGGGGAAGAATATTGCAAAATCCCCATTCCCTCCCCACTCTGGGGCCAGCCAGAGGTGGTATTGGCCGGTTCTCCGAAGTACTCAAAATTTCCGCTACCGGTTCTCCAGAACCTGTCAGAACCTGCTGGATTTCACCCCGTTCTACGAACAACCATTCATTTAGCAATCACTCAAAGTTACAACGATACTGAAAAAGTTGACTTACAACCAGTCCATATACTTCGGGCCATCGCAGCATCCTCGCTGTCATGTGATTCAAAATTCAGATGCTTGGCACTCACCATGTATCCTAAAAGCCCCAGCGTTACGTGAATCCCATTTGTGACCTTCATAGCTAGTTTCCGACAATAATAATTAGAATAGAGCTGGAAGGGACCTTGAAGGTCTTCTAGTCTAGCCCCCTATAGGAGACCCTATAGCATTTTAGACAAGTGGCTGTCCAATCTTTCCTTTAAAACCTTCAGTGATGGAGTACCCACAAGTTCTGAACTGGTTCCACTGGTTAATTCACTGTCAGGAAGTTTCTCCTTAATTCCAGGTTGCTTCCCTCCTTATTGGTTTCCATCCATGGTTTCTTCTCTTGCCTTCTGGTGCTTTGGAAAATAAGTTGGACCCCCCCCCACCTTCTTTGTGGCAGCCCATGGTCAGCTTGAATAAATATCTGATCGGCTTGAATAAATATCTGATCGGTTTGAATAAATATCTGTACGTGCATCTTTTTTTTTTTCCATTCAGAGGAGATCAAGGATCTCGTTGACCAGTTGGGCGAGGGAGGAAGAAGTGTCCACGAGCTTCAGAAGATGAAAAAGAAGTTGGAAATTGAGAAAGACGAGCTTCAGGTGGCCCTGGAGGAAGCTGAGTCTTCCCTGGAGGTAACGTTGAACGTGGTAGCATCTTCCGTTGGTTTAGTCATTCTTGCTCTCCTTTGTCATCCACGCATCCTTGCCTCAGAGAAGTGGGCCCAAGGATTCAGACTCTCCAGGAAGGTTTCCTCGCCACAAGAAAAGAGCACTGGGACTCCTGTTTGGGGAAACTGAGGCCATGGTTCTTCTCCTCCTCTGTTTGCTGACAGGTGGAAGAGAGCAAGCTGATCCGCATTCAGCTGGAGCTGGCCCAAGTCAAGGCAGACATTGACCGGAGAATCCATGAGAAGGAGGAAGAATTTGAAGCCACAAGGTTTGAGACCTATTTTCCTTACTGTGTTTCCCCGAAAATAAGACCCTATCTTATATTTTTTTTCCCATCAAAAAAAGGCACCAGGTCTTATTTTCAGGGGAGGTCATCCACTGACTAATCTCACTTGTGTGCGTCACCCCCGGCCTCCTTTTCGCTATCCGAGTCCTTCAGGAACTACTTCTTCTGTGGCCGGCAAGGCTTTCCTGAAGGCCTCTGCAGCCGATAATAGAGCTCCGAATCGATCTGGAGCTCTGTTATCAACTACAGAGGTCTTGAGGAAAGCCTTGCCAGCCTTGCCAGCTGCAGAAGAAATGGGCTGGCAAGGCAGGTGTCAGGTTGTGCGAGGCCTGGCTCCCCCGCTTCCATCCCCACCCTAGTTTAATTTTTACCCGTGCACTCTGGAGTGGGCGGGATCTTAATTAGGGCTTATATTGGGCGCACATGTAAAAATCAAGCTAGGACTTACTTTCAGGGTAGGTCGCAGGGGTGAAATGCTACCGGTTCGGACCAGTTCAGAGAACCAGTAACGATGGCAGTACAAGGCTCCGCCACCCACCTGGTCATTGTTACTTCCTGGTTTTAACCAAGAAGTAACCGCAGAAGGGTTTGTGCACATATGTGACGCGGGCAGTGCATGCACTTCCGAACTGGTAGGGTAGGTAAGTAGATTTCAACCCTGGTAGGTCGTATTTTCGAGGAAACAGGGTAGATTGTGAGATTTCCCCTCCCATCATCCCCACCTACACATCCTCCAAACTGGTGCCACAATTCCCATTATCGCCATAATGGTGATGTGGGTTGGGGAGGTGGAATTTGTGGGGCACTGCACCTGGCGCCACATTATGAGGGAGGGGCTGCATTCCAGTCAGAGTGTTGTGACCTAGGCTCACTTAGTCATTACAAGACACAATTCAGTCTTAAACAAACCTATTTGATTATAACAGCTGGGAATTACTTCATTTCCAGCTTAGTCCAAAATAATTCCAAAACAAGTCCTTCAGAAAAAGTCCTTCGGCTTATCACAAACCTTTATCTTCTTTGCCACCCTGCCAAAGGCCTTTCTTGGCAAAGCCCCATGAAGTTCAGAAACAAGAGACGCCGACTGGAAACAAATGTAGCAACGTTGCTTTCCTACAAAGAGCCGAAGATCCTTTGCTGCTCTTTTAAGCCTTATGGGAAGGGCCAATCATCTCCTGCTGGCGGACCACAACCCAGAGGACCAAGAGAAAGTGAAGTTTAGATAGCTTGCTTGGAAGGAAGACAGTCAAGTCAGGTCCTCCTTAGAAGTTCTCAGAATATATACAAGTACTTTGCTTTAATTTGGCAAGATTCTGTCTATAGGTTGGGAACAAAAATGTTTAGAAGAATCTCAGTGTGTCTTTCTTGGTTTTTGGAGCCTGACAATGACTTTTGTTCACCTCTTTAGGAAGAACCACCAGCGTGCCATCGAATCTCTGCAGTCTAGTCTGGAACTGGAGGCCAAAGGGCGAGCAGAGGCCCTGCGGCTGAAAAAGAAGATGGAGACAGACCTGAATGAAATGGAGATCCAGCTGGACCATGCCAATAAAAACAACAGCGAGCTGGTCAAGACCTTGAAGAAACTCCAGCAACAGATCAAGGTGAAAGAAGTTACAGGAAAGGGGCCCAGAAGAGAACAGAGGAAAAACAATAAGTTCTGAGTCTTCTCCTCCATCTCCTGTTTTCCTCCCAACATCCATCCCGTGAGATAGGTTGACCTGACAGAACATCTAGTCCAAGGTCACGTTGGATTAGAAAGTAGACTAGAACCTGCTCCTCATCCAACTCTTTCACCACTCCATTTCACTGGCTCTTCTTGAGAAGGTTCCCAATGTGCTTTATCTTCTTGAAGGAACCAGTTGAACGTGTAGCCAGGCCTTCAAAGCCAGAAAAAAAGTAAAGCTATCCTAAAAACGTAGGCCACAACCCAGAAGGAATCTCACTGAAGGCTTATTGTAGGACATGAATTAGCAAAAGTGTAGTATATGTCCACAAGTAGGCCCTTACAGAATAAAGTCCTTGAGAACTTCACCTACCCGTTTCCTTGCTATACATGAGCTTGGTTTTAAGCCCCCCATCTTCCCAAGTTCTTATCCTATCTAGATACAGGTGGAAGTTTCAAGGCAGCAGGTAGATTTAAGATTCCATCCTGGACATATTTCTTAGATCTCCACCCCCCTGTTGATCAGGATTGATCCCTGACGGCTCAGACTAACCATGGGCTTCTGACACTTTTCTGCCTCCAGGACATGCAGATGCAGATGGACGAAGATGCTCGCCAACACGAAGAGCTGAGGGAACAGTACAACCTTCAAGAACGCCGACTCAGCCTTCTCCAGACGGAGTTGGAAGAGGTGCGCACCGGCTTAGAGGGCAGCGAACGCTCGCGGAAACTCATCGAGCAAGAATTGGTGGATGTCTCCGAAAGGCACAACGAACTCAGTGTTCAGGTGAGTCGACATCTATGGTCTCCATCTCCTATGAGGAAGAAGGGACGGATCATGAAAAATAGACCATTGGCTCAGGGGTTTATTTATTTATTTTATTTAAACCAGTGTTTTTCAACCTAGACAACTTTCAGATTTGTGCAAATTTATCTGGGGAATTCTGGAAGTTGAAGTCCACACATCTGACAGTTGCCAACGGTGAGAAATACCGATTTAAATACTGTATTTTTTGGAGTATAAGACGCACCTTTCCCCCCCCCCCCAAAAAAAGAGGGTAAAAATCTGGGTGCGTCTTATACTCCGAATGTAGCCCCACCCAGCTTCTCTAATAGAGGTTTCAGAGACTGAAAAAAGCATCAGAAACGAAGCTTCAGAAAAGAAGCCCCCAAACAGTTTCAGAAAAGAAGCCCCAAACAGAGCTTCAGGAAAAAAGCCTCCAAACAGAGCTTCAGGGGCTTTTCAGAAAAAAAGCTTTTAGAGGCAGGAAAATGTTTTTTTCTGAAACGGACTTTCAGAAGTTTCAGAGGCAGAAAAAAAAAAGCAAAAAAAAGCAAGGCACAGAGCTCACAACCAAGGAACCTGTTGCTAAAATTCACCTCTGGGAACAGCTGATTGGGGGTATTACGGGAGGCCGATCCACCTGCCAATCAACTTTTTTCTTATTTTCCTCCCCAAAAACTAAGGTGCGTTTTATACTCTGAAAAATACGGTAATCCTTTGGGGGAAAGGGTACTTACTTAGATCTGGAGAAGAGAAGAGAGGAATTTAAATCTTATCTTGGGCAAGAAATAAGCCTATCATTTTTAACCATTATATTTTAATCTACATATTACCATGTTTCCCCAAAAATAAGACCCTGTCTTATATTTTTTTGAACCCTGAAATAAGTGCTTGGCCTTATTCCCATGCGCTCAAAAGCCCGATTGGGCTTATTATCAGGGGATGTCTTATTTTGGGGGAAACAAGGTATACAAGTTCCCAAACTTTGCCACACCTCAGTCGCCCAATCTGGCCTTGTGAGGAGATAATGAGGAACAAATCTTGTCAGTCAACAGTTGATTTACTGGCAGTTTATCAGGTACTTTAGGAGGCGAGGGTCAGCGGTTGCACAAGGAAACAATAATCAATGGCTTAATAGCTGCCCATCAACACTCTAATTAACAACTAAAAGTTACACACACGCAGGAACCACAGAAATACAACATGTAGGACACTGGATCCTGCAATGAAGCTTAGTTTAAAGCTTTCTGGCTTTGCCTAGGCAAACGTGGTCCCTCTTCCTCAATGCCAGCCATCCTGGAGGAGGGTTCGTGATCCATAGCTCGATGCTCCCCTGGATTAACAGGTCCTACGTTGACGTCTCCTCTTCCTTCTACAGAACCAGAGCTTGCTGGTGATCAAACGCAAGTTGGAATCTGACCTCACGCGCATAAGCAACGAACACGAGGAACTCATCAGCGAATTCCGGTCGGCGGATGAGAGGGCCAAGAAAGCCGTGGCGGATGTGAGTTTGTGGTTCTGGACCCGGAAGAAAGCTTCAATGATGTATTCCTTTGAATGACAGAGCCCTTTTATATTATTGTATTGTATTGTATTGTATTGTATTGTATTGTATTGTATTGTATTGTATTGTATTGTATTGTATTGTTTTGTTTTATTATTTTATTTCCTTTATTTTTATTTTATTTTATTTTATTTTTTTATTTTATTTTATTAGTTATTCTTCACCCATCTTATAACAACACAACACTTTTTCAAAGGTGTCCTTTGCCCCTGGGAGCTATCATTGTTGGCTAGACATTCGGTTGCCTTGTCTCTTTGAAGGCAACAAAGCAAGGACAGACAGCCTCTGGGCTTGCAAATCTTTCACTAGGCCCTTGCAAAATTCAAAATTTAAATTATAACAGTATTGTGAAGTTCTGTCCCCCTCCAGTTGTTAATTCCCTTTCGTTTCATTCCCTTCCAGGCCACCCGCATGGCTGAAGAACTGCGTCAGGAACAGGATCACTCCATGCACTTGGAGAAGATCAAGAAGAACTACGAGATCACCATCAAGGACCTGCAGGTCAAGATGGAAGAAGCTGAGCAACTGGCTTTGAAAGGTGGGAAAAGGACCATCATGAAGCTGGAGACTCGGGTAAGAACCTCTCCTCTCCCCACCCTCCATCCAATTTCCAGATTCTTCCCACATTCTTTGTGGCATCTGACTAGGACATAGAATCATAGCATTGTTGGGACCTTGGAGGTCTTCTACTGCTGTGTACTCTTACGGCCTTCCCTTGCCTCCTTTGAGGTGGACCTCCCAACCTTGGCCTCGGTTTCCTTTTCAGATTAAGGAACTGGACACCGAACTGGACTCCGAACAAAAGCGCCACGTGGAGACAGTGAAAATACTGCACAAGAACGAGCGGCGTCTGAAGGAGCTGGTCTTCCAGACTGAAGAGGACCACAAGACCAACCAGCGCATGCAGGAACTGGTGGAAAAGCTGCAGAACAAGCTGAAGATCTACAAGAGACAGATTGAGGAGGCTGTACGTACTGTCACTTTTAAGCGTACAGGTAGTTCCTTAACAATATATATAGTTTTATCTAGAACTAAACTATATAACTATAATACATATATAGTTATAGTTCTAGATAAAACTATATATAGTTATACTAGTGGTGAAATCCAATTTTTTTTTGCTACCTTGGTAGTTAAGAGCCTTGGTGGCACAGCAGACTAAAGTGCTGTTAAGTAACACCAGCTGCCTGCAATTACTGCAAGTTCGAATCTCACCAGGCTCAAGGTTGACTCAGCCTTCCATCCTTACGAGGTAGTTAAAATGAGGATCCGGATCGTGGGGGCAATAAGCTGACTTTGTATAAAAAAGAACACCGCTTAGGGGGGGCCAAAAGCCCTACTAAGCAGGTATATCCAAAAGTATGAAGGCTATTGCTTAATGCATTGTAAGCCGCCCTGAGTCTCCGGAGAAGTCCACACATCTGACAGTTGCCAACGGTGAGAAATACCGATTTATTTTTTGGAGTATAAAACGCACCTTTCCCCCCCCCCAAAAAAGAGGGTAAAAATCTGGGTGTGTCTTATACTCTGAACGTAGCCCCACCCAGCTTCTCAAATAGAGGTTTCAGAGGCTGAAAAAAGCATCAGAAACGAAGCTTCAGAAAAGAAGCCCCCAAACAGTTTCAGAAAAGAAGCCCCAAACAGAGCTTCAGGAAAAAAGCCTCCAAACAGAGCTTCAGAGGCTTTTCAGAAAAAAAGCTTTTAGAGGCTTTCAGAGGCAGGAAAATGTTTTTTTCTGAAACAGAGTTTCACAAGTTGAGTCTCCGGAGAAGGGCGGCATATAAATTGAACTAATAAATAAATATTATTTATATATATATATATTTGTTTTCTCAGGTTTTCGCGGGTGTTTGTATGTAGGTCTTTGGTTATTCGGGTCTTCTCCCACGTAAAATTGGAAGTGTCTTGGCGACGTTTCGACGAAGTCTCATTCGTCATCTTCAGGCTGGTGTTCTCGGCTTCGTGCTTCCAGGAGCAAATACATAAATAAAAATAAACCCTTCCTTTCATTGCAGGAGGAGCAAGCAAACCAGAGCTTGGCCAGGTACCGGAAAACGGTGCACGAACTGGACGATGCTGAAGAGAGAGCAGGAATGGCGGAATCCGCTCTGAACAAACTCCGCACCCGGCACCGTCTCTCCACCGGCAAAGCCTTCACATCCGTGGAGATCATCCAGGTCTCCAAATCGGGCAGCTCCAAGTCGGTTGCCGAGGAATAAAACTCCCTTCTGACCCTACAGCCGGTAGGTATGGCATCACCTAGCCACGGTGGCCCGGAAGGAAACCCCCGCTCCCTTACCAAGTGTGTCTGTAGGATACTCATGCGCAAATCCCGGTTCCTGGGCTCCAAAGCTGAAGGTCCGATGAAGAGCGAGCACATTTTGCTGGGAGACAGCTATGTGGGACCTTAGCCACCGAAGAGAAAAAGGGGAGGGTTGGAAGGATGGAGAAAATGGATGGGAAGTGTCAGGGGTGAAATCCAGCAGGTTCTGACAGGTTCTGGAGAACCGGTAGCGGAAATTTTGAGTAGTTCGGAGAACCGGCCAATACCACCTCTGGCTGGCCCCAGAGCGGGGTAGGAATGGAGATTTTGCAATACCCTTCCCCCAGGAGTGGAGAAGGAATGGGGATTTTGCAATATCCTTCTCCCAGGAGTGGGGAGGGAATGGGGATTTTGCAGTATCCTTCCCCCAGGAGTGGAGAGGGAATGGGGGTTTTGCAGTATCCTTCCCCCAGGAGTGGAGAGGGAATGGGGGTTTTGCAGTATCCTTCCCCCTGGAGTGGAGAGGGAATGGGGATTTTGCAGTATCCTTTCCCCAGGAGTGGAGAGGGAATGGGGGTTTTGCAGTATCCTTCCCCCTGGAGTGGAGAGGGAATGGGGATTTTGCAGTATTCTTCCCCCTGGAGTGGGGAGGGAATGGGGATTTTGCAATATCCTTCTCCCAGGAGTGGAGAGGGAATGGGGGTTTTGCAGTATCCTTTCCCCTGGAGTGGGGAGGGAATGGGGATTTTGCAGTATCCTTCCCCCTGGAGTGGGGAGGGAATGGGGATTTTGCAGTATCCTTCTCCTGCCACACCCACCAAGCCATGCCAACCAAGCCACACCATACCCACCAAGCGACGGCCACAGAACCGGTAGTAAAAAATCTGGGAGGTACATGCTGCCTCCAGAGCCTCCAGAGTTGGACCTCATCGAGGCAGAGGAACAGGAGGAGCCTGTTCCCAGTGCACACATGCGCAGAGCTGCCAGAAGGCAAGCACAGTTAAAACAAAAGGGATGACTCGGGAGTAGGACTGGGAGATGATTGGCCCCTCCCATAAGACTTAAAAGAGGAGCAAAGGCACATGGGCCTTTGCAGGAAGCAACTTTGTTAATTCTGTTCAGTTTAAAGTCTGAAGCTCTGTTTGATTCTGGACTCCATGTGGCTTTGCCAATGAGGTCTTTGGCAGCGTGTCAAGGGAGATAAAGGTGGGTGATTATCAGGCTTATCCCGAAGGACTCTTTACAACTATTGGGGACTCATCTGTGAATGAACAGAATTCACAGCTGTTGCAATAGAAGAGGTTTTTGGGACGACTCGTGTGTTTTACTGGCTCAGGAAGCCTAGGTCACAACACTTGGGGATTGATACTACTTGCAGGAACCCTGATCTAGACTGAAGTCCAACCTTTCAGTTGAGTTTGCTTTTGTCTTGTGCTGTTGGTTGGTCACCAACCTTGGTGCCTTCTTCTCTGCTGCTTTCCTCCCTCTTTGCTCTGGCTTGCCCCAGCTAAATCGCCTTTCCTTTCTAGTCCGACAGGCTAAGCATCTCAGACGGCTGCACCGTGAGAAGATTGCTTGCTACCGTAGGGAGGACTGGAGCAGCCCGAAGACTTTTTATAAAGGCACTTGCAAGGAAGTAGGAGAAGGAGAGTGGAAGGGAAGAAGAGCTTCTTGGCCCTTTCGGGGGAGGAAAAGGGATCCGCTAACCGTCCGTCAAGCGTCTGATTTTCTTCATCAAGGTGATGGACCGTAGACAAGTTTCTCAGAGTCAAGGCATCTGTTCTGAATGCATGCTGCTTGCGTTTTCATGTCAAGGACGGAAAACGTTAGGAGGGTTCAGCTTGGGCTGTCTCTTGTAAACGCTACCCTACTTGGAGTAATCTTCGTGTTTAGTGTGAATAAAGCTTCATCCTTTGGAAAAGAAATTTGATGGAGTCCTTTGCTTTCTTATGATCCCTTCCCTTCCTTTAAAAATGACTTGCAACCTGTCCTCACACTTATGACCATTGCAGCATCCCCAGGGTCACATGATCGAAATTTGAGCGCTTGGCAACTACCATGTATTTATGACGGTAGCAATGTCCTGGGGTCGGGTGATCACTATTTCTGACTTTCCCAGCTGACTTCCCAAAAAGCTAAATCAATTGGGACAAACCAGATTTGCTTAAATGTGTGATTTCTTATAGAATAGAATAGAATAGAATAGAATAGAATAGAATAGAATAGAATAGAATAGAATAGAATAGAATAGAATAGAATAGAATAGAATTTGTTATTGGCCAAGTGTGATTAGACACACAAGGAATTTGTCTTTGGTGCACACGCTCTCAGTGTACATAAAAGACAATATACATTTGTCAAGAATCATAAGGTACAACACTTAATGATAGTCATAGGGAACAAATAAGCAATCAGGAAACAATATCAATATAAATTGTAAGGATACAAGCAACAAAGTTACAGTCATACAGTCATAAGTGGGAGAAGATGGGTGATAGGAAGGATGAGAAGATTAATAGTAGTGCAGACTTAATAAATAGTTTGACAGTGTTGAGGGGATTATTTGTTTAGCAGAGTGATGGCGTTCAGGAAAAAACTGTCCTTGTGTCTAGTTGTTCTGGGGTGCAGTGCTCTATAGCATCTTTTTGAGGGTAGGAATTGAAACAGTTTATGTCCAGGATGCGAGGGGTCTGTAGATATTTTCCCAGCCCTCTTTTTGACTCGTGCAGTATGCAGGTCCTTAGTGGAAGGCAGGTTGGTAGCCATTGTTTTTTCTGCCGTTCTAATGATCCTCCGAAGTCTGTGTCTGTCTTGTTGGGTTGCAGAACCAAACCAGATAGTGATAGAGGTGCAGATGACAGACTCCATAATTCCTCTGTAGAACTGGATCAGCAGCTCCTTGGGCAGTTTGCTTAACAACTGCAGGAAGAGATTGTGGCTCACTTAATAACAGCCTCACTCAGCGTTAGAAGCTCCTGTCCCAATTGTAAATTGTAAGTTGAGGACTGTGCAGCTAGGGAGAACACATGGGGGGGTGGGTGGGATGGAGGGTTTTGAGACCCAACCACTCACTTTTCCCCAGCAGCAAAATACCTTCGGAATGATAAAGCTTGTGCAATTTTTAACTGACCCAGTTGCAAAATTTAACTTTTTTAAAAATATACATAACCCAAATTCAGCTGACAGAACAATCCACAGTATTAAAATTAGCATTTTTGTACCTAAATATCCAGGCCTCCGGTGAGGCTCGGTCCCAACACTATACAACACACACTTGTTTATGGATAGGTTTACACAACCATTAAACCAAATGGGATGTTTTTTTGGTTTTTCCTTTAGCACGTTGTATGAATTCGTTTCATTTTCGAATTCCTGGTTCCTGCTGGAGTCAATTATGCTTTACTTAATAAATAAGTAAACTATATGGGATGAACCCAATTGGTGCATATGCACAAAGCACACATTAAGATATGCAGGAAGAAAACTATGCAGATCGTTTTGGCCTCATATATTTTTGAAGACACACAAAAAAAATGTTTGAAAATTGCCTATGGTGCCTTAAAGTTATGGAAGAATCTTAAATATTGGGAGAAATCACAATATGCCGGTATCTATTGCTTTAAGCACTAGGAGAGGTTCTATTAAGCAGACTGCATCGAAATGCATCGATTGGTTAAATATCATTTATGTTCTACAAAGAAGAAAGTGGAATTATTTTTCTGGGCGAGATCCTTTATTTTCAAAGGAAAGCTTGCACGGGATGGCAGTTTCTCATGCTCAGGCGGATCCTTTCTTCGGAAACAAGAGAGGGGGCTGCATTTCAACTTGTGGCCCCTTCCCCAAAATTGCAAACAGCAGGAAAAACTGTTGGGAAAAACAACAAAAATCTGCATTGTGCAAAAATTGTCTCTCGCCTTGCTGCACCCATGCATTTATCCGCGCGGGGAGAAACAACCCAGCCCCTTCTGCAAATATTGCTCCTATGCCCGAGATTATTTAACAAAGACTTTTATCTCGCTTTTAATTTAATCTCGAGGCACGTTGCGCCTCTGCCATTCCCACGCCTTGGAAGCCTTCCCAGCCCGCGCAGGCGCACTACATCACCTCGTCTTGCCTTTTTTTTTTCCCCCCCTTCCCCAACCCAACCCAACCTGTTTCCTTGCGCAAGCGCAGTCAGGGAGAAACACTCCCTGCCGGAACGCAGCCCTCTCGTGCGCAGGCGCACTACATCACCCCGTCTTGTCTTTTTTTTTTAATTCTCCCCAACCCAATCTGTTTGCTCGCGCAAGCGTAGTCAGGGAGGAAACGTCCCTTTTGGAACGCAGCCCTCCCGTGCGCAGGCGCAAAGAGCGCTGCCCGCTCAGTGCGGGAAGGAGGGCGTGGCGGGAGAAGAGGTCAGAGGGCGAGGCATTCGGTCCCACCGCGCAGGCGCACTATAGCACAGGGGGGGAGGTTGCGCAGGCGCAGTGGCTCTTGTCCCAGAGCCGGGCCGTGCTTGGCGACCGCGCCTTCCTGTCGTTGCCGTCGGTCGCTTCTCGAGGAGCGGAGCCGCGTTGACTGACCAGAGTCCGCGAGCCCCGCTTCCCTCAGGCCCGGGAGGTGAGTGAAGGCCGTGGGGGGGGGAGGGGAAGCGACGGAGTCTTTAGAGGGCAAAAGTGGGGGGGGCGCTTTACCGGAGGGGGGGCGCGAACCCCTTTAGGGAAAGTAAAGGTATGTCAAACCCCCCCTCAAAATGCTATAATTTCACGTGGTGGGGCTAAAACGGTGTTCTTGGCTTTTAATAATGAGGAGATGGGGAGCTACAGGCAATCCTCGGTTTACAACAGTTCGTTTAGTGACCGAAGTTAGCAACAGCGCTGAAAAAAAGGGAATTGGGACCAGTTTTCACACTTAACGACGTTTTTCACGCTTACGACCGTTTTTCACACTTTACGACCGTTTGTCACACTTTACGACCGTTTGTCACACTTATGGCAGCATTCCCCCCCCCCAGTCTCGTCATTTACATTCGGAGGCTTGACAGTTTGACTCGTATTTACGACGGGTCGTGGTGTCCCTTAGTTCCCTGATGATCCCCTTTGGTGACCCCCCCTGACGAGCCAAATCGACGGGTTCGCTTAACGACCCACGGCGGCTTGCTTAACGACTGCAGGGATTCCCTCCGCAAGGCGAGAAAAGTCGTAACACGGGGCAAAACTCCCTGAACCGATTCCTCACCGAACGACGGAAATTGCGGGGTCGTAAGTCGAGGACCACCTGCACGCGTTCTCTCTTAAATTCTCTAAAAGCGGAATGTTTTTTTAAAACAATCCGTGCGATGGTAAATAAATGGGGTTTTTCCTTTTCGGATCGCTGTCTCTCTCCTTTCGATCACCGAGTGGCGTCTTCAATCCCGATTTTCAGATCCCGAGAAATATTGAGGATGGGTGTCTAAATAATACATTGGAAAAGCTCTAGTAATGTGATGTGTATGTTTGGTGTTGTATTATTCTAATTGCGATAAGCCGCCTGGGGGAAAGGCAAGGGAAAAAAATCATAAAAATCATAAAAAAAGCAAAAGTTGGAATATTTCGGACCTGTGATGCGACACCCGGGAAAAATACGGCATCCTTCACGTCATCCTCCAAGGAAAGATGGAAGGCAAAGGAGACCCAGGCAGAAGAAGAACATCATGGCTTCAAAATCTAAGGGACCGGTTTGCATAAAACTCAGCAGCACTTTTTCATGTGGCTGTTGATAAAAATAGGATCGCCAATGTCCAATGAGGGATATGGCACAAGAAGAAGAGAAGCTGGAAGAGAGCTTGGAGGTCTTCTAGTCCAGCCCCCTGCTGAAGCAGGAGATCCTATATCATTCCAGATACATCATTTTTATTTTATATTCCTATATCATTTTTTGGGCAGCTGCAGTGGTCTCACCCAGTTGATTAATCCAGGAAAGAATAAACGTGATCCCTAGGATATTAATATACCATCCTTAAATTCTTAAAGTCCTCAGAAATAAGGAGGTGATAAGCCGGCTGGGAAAAGCCAAGGGAAATCATCAAAACCATAAAAAAGCAAAAATTAGAATATTTTGAACACCCGGAAAAAATTTGGCATCCTTCACTTCATCCTCCAGGGAAAGATTGAAGGCAAAGGAAGTCCAGGCAGAAGAAAAATCTCAATGGCTTCAAAATCTAAGGGACCGGTTTGGACAAAACTCAGCAGCATTTTTTCATGCGGCTGTTGATAAAAATAGGATCGCCAGCGTCCAATGGCAGATACGGCACAAGAAGAAGAATTATTATTACTAATTGTAATGATATGGTAGGAGAGGCAATACATTTGTCAGGAGAGGTCCCAGCCCACGGAAGCTGAATGTTGTAAATAAACCAACCCTACAATCCTGTTAACAAAAGGGCTCTGCCAGAAAAGGACACACCTGTAGAATTTTTATCTTTCTTCTCTATCTAGAACAGTGTTTCTCAACCTTGGCAACTTGAATATGAGTGAACTTCAACTCCCAGAATTCCCCAGCCAGCATAGTATAGCTGGCTGGGGAATTCTGGGAGTTGAAGTCCACTCATCAAGTTGCCAAGGTTGAGGAACACTGATCTAGAAAATAGGCTAGCAAAAATATTTGCTGGTTTCTACGATCGGCGTGAACGCTTCAATTTACTCCACCTTGTAGCAGAGAAATGCAGAGTTAGGGAAGAAGGGTGGACCTTTTTTAAAAAAGTTTTTTTTTTTTTTTTTTTTACAAACCGACGTATGAACAATGTGGCACTTGGGTGTCATACATTCTAATATGAATAAAACTAGTAAAGTTAATCATAGTTATTACATTCAATCAACTTATATATTTCTATTGATACACATTTATATTAGGTTGCAGTCTGTCATTGTCCAATTATTCCTTGTTTTCTCATTATTGCTTTTATATAAAAGTGGGTACACTAATATTGATATGATTAAAAGGTAGAATAAGATGTAGAAATAAGAGAAGGGTGGACTTTTTTAAAATCAACTGGCCACCATGTTTATCACAGGAGGCCAAGGGGTTAAAAGATAGAAATAGATCGATCGATCTAGACCTGTGGTTCCCAACCTTTTTTGGGGGGGGCGTGTCCCACCTAAGCATCTCTAAAATCTTGATGCTCCCCCTGTGACATTATAATTCTTACTTTACTCAAAAAGTGAACTCTACTCATTAGGAGGAAGCCTAAAAGGCCATTAACTTGGTTTAAACAAGGTTCAAATTGCCCCCCATTAAAATTCAGATTGCCCCCCCCTCCCCGGTGGGGCGTGGGCCTCACGTTGGGAACCACTGCTGTAGACAGATAGAAATGCATCTCCTGTTTCGATCTGAGGGACTCCTAAGGCAATTGAAATGGAAATAAATGTAAAAATATGCATAGATAAATAGATAAATAAATAAAATCCATTTTCTAGCGTTGGGTAATCCTTTGAACCATAAACTAATCCAAAGGGCATGGTCTGTGCAGCTTCCTGTCTGGGGAAGCAGATAGGCTGGGTCAGTTTGGAGAGTCATTAGATGACTTACCTGTTTTATCGTTACGCTGCCCTGATTATGGGCTCATTCCAGCGTATAAGAGTCACTGATTTGATGTTTATGTTAAGATGATTCAGTTTGCTTACATTTCAAGCTGTGCATCACCTCCATGGACTGCTTGGGGCTGTGGCAGCCAGTTCTGTTTCTTTGCTTTTGTGATTGTGATCTTGGGAAGGCTCCTTTCTTTCTCAATCCAGATTTAAACAAGCCACTTGAATACATTTTATGGTTTTAGCGACTCTCTCCATTATGTTTATGGTTTGACATGTAAACAACGGGCTGATTGTTGGCTTATCTTTGTCCAGATCCTTTTAAGATCCTTCTGCCGGAATGTCCCTACACCAGTTCTTACTTGAGCCAATCACCTGCCATGCCTGGAACCGAGATCGAATGCGTGAGTGTCGTCGTGACGGATCGCTTTTTAAACTCTGATTTCATTCAATATTTATTTGATACTCTGCTGAAAACTCAGAGCTGCTAGTAACTAAGGTTCTAGGTCAGGGGTGTCACACTCAAGGCCCGGGGGCCAGATCCAACCTGCAGGGTGCTTAGATCTGGCCTGCGGGGGTGTTCAGGAATTCGCAGAGCAACCCTTGAGTAGCAAGGGTGTGCACATGAAAGCGATTGAGAGCAGTTGCAAATAACCACAGCCACCATAGAGATACACCAAGTTGTGTTTAATTTTTAGGAATAGTAATAAGGCACAGTCCAATAAACAGTCCAGTCATACACAGATAAAGCAGTAGATAGTAAAACAATAGTCCAGGGATAATTCAATAACAAAGTCTTCTTACCAGTCATCGTAGTCATACACAACAAACAGTTGCAAACAGTAGCAAACACAGCAAAGATCAGTAAAGAGCAATAATGGTCAGCAAAGAGAAACTAACCGTGTTTCTAGATCCCTCTTAAGGACATTGGCTACAGAGCTAACCAATCAGGACACAGTATGATGCAATACAGCAATACAAGTCTTAAAGCTATATTGAGGGTTTATACACTGCTCAAAAAAATAAAGGGAAGACAAGCAGAAGACATCCAAGATCTGAATGAATGAAATAGCCTTATTAAATACTTTGTTCGTTACATACAGTAGTTTTGTGTTCCCTTTAGTTGTTTGAGCAGTGTATGTAAAGAACAAAGTATTTAATAAGGCTATTTCATTCATTCAGATCTTGGATGTCTTCTGCTTGTGTTCCCTTTATTTTTTTGAGCAGTATATATTGCCAACCCAACAAGTTAGGTAATTATCATTTCCTAACACGGGGCCATCCTGGAAATAAGTGCCTCTGCCAGTGAAAACCGAGCTGCATACGGCCCTCCCGGGCTCCATTTTCACTGGCAGAGGGCTGCAGGAGGATCCCCCCCGAGCCCCCCCTCCCGGGGCCACCTCAGGCACCCCCTGACACGAGTGACATAAACTGGCCACACCCACCCCGCTATGCCCATCTGCACCCCCCTCCCCCTGAGGTCAAACACAACCCTGATGTGGCCCTCAATGAAATCGAGTTGTGACACCCCTGTTCTAGGTAGGAGAGAATATTTGTAGAGGTGAACTGTGACGTCCTTGGTGCTGTGTGAGCTTGGGAGGTTTCTTGCAGGCGTTTCATTACCAAACTGGGTAACATCATCAGTGCACAGCACTGATGATGTTACTTAACCCACTTTGGTAATGAAATGTTTGCAAGAAGGCCACCAAGCTCAGACAGCACCAAGGAACTGAGGTTCCGTTTAAGCTTTTTTGTGAGGGACGGTTTGCAAAACAGAATTGGGAAGGTGTGTAGGAGGGGAACAACAGAAGGCTGTTTAACCTCGTCACACTCTCCTGGTTTCCTCTGGAGACTCCTCGCGGTCTTTGTTGCACGCTTCTGATGTAAAGACAGGTCCGAAAAGTGTGCAAAATGGAAACCTCCCCCTTCTACCTTTCACGGCTATAAATTTTTCACTGCTCCAGTTTTATTTGTCAGTGTAATCCAGTTTTTCCCTTGTGGCAGTTCTTTTCACCAAGACATCTTCTGTTGAATTGAACTTTAGCGTCAGCTTCTGTTTAACATCTTTGGCTTCTTACCATTGTGTTTTCTTTTTGTTTTATATTCACCTCCATGTGCCTTATGCACATGAGATTGAGTCTCTCAGCTTGGGAAAAATTACTGCTAAAAAAAGGATGAGATTCAATGAATAATGTTTTCTAAACCTCTCTCTCTCCCTCCCTCCCTCCCTTCCTTTCTTTTTCTCTCTCTCTTTCCCTTTCTCTCTCCCTCTCTTTTCTCTCTCTCTCTCTCTCTCTTTCTCTCTCTCTCCCTCTCTCTTTCTGTCTCTCTCCCCCTCACTCTTTCTCTCTCTTTCCCTTTCTCTCGCGCTCTCTCCCTCTCTCTCCCCCCTCTCTCTCTCTCCCTCTCTCTTTCTTTCTGTCTCTCTCCCCCTCACTCTTTCTCTCTCTTTCTCTTTCTCTTTCTCTCGCTCTCTCTCCCTCTCTCTCTCTTTCTCTCTCTCTCCCTCTCTCTTTCTTTCTGTCTCTCTCCCCCTCACTCTTTCTCTCTCTTTCTCTTTCTCTCGCTCTCTCTCCCTCTCTCTCTCTTTCTCTCTCTCCCTCTCTTTCTCTTTCTCTTTCTCTCTCTCCCTCTCTTTCTCTTTCTGTTTTTGTTAACGCAAATCCAATGGTTCTCTTGGCAGAGATTGCCATTAGCCCGAATAACCACGAAGTTCACATTTATAAGAAGAATGGGAACCAGTGGATGAAAGCTCATGAACTGAAGGAACACAATGGACACATTACCGGTAAGAGCAGCATCAGCTCAGGCAGCTTCTGCCTTGTGGAGAGAAAAAGAATCCTGCACAGTTCTGCAGAGACAACCTCTGATTTCCTGCGAGAGTAAAATGCCTCTTTTAAGCACTCCCTTCCTTTGGAAGGAATTCATCCTGGGGTGCCTTGTCCCTTCACACTTCAAAACCAATAATAATAATAATAATAATAATAATAATAATCCCCATCCAATTTTTCCATTGGAAAACGGATCCATTGCTGGGGGGATATATATCATCCGCATATAACTAATCCAACATTTATGGCCCATTTCATGAGAAACCTTTGTCTTTTTCTTGCAAAGTTTATTCTTCCGAATTCCTGATTAAGCCACTTTAGGAGTTAAAGAGGAGATGTGTAAACGCATAGCACACTTGATGTAAGACAAATCTCGGAGGCTGAGAAAGAAAACATGGAAGACTTTTAAACATGACCAAGGAGAAGCAGATGGACGTTTCAGTCTTCTCTGGGAAAAGAGATTGACAGAATGAATGAATTCACTCATAAACGACAGCCTCAGTTTGTTTTGTTTTGAAGATTTTGCATCCCCCGTTCCCTTTTTCTTGGCGTTCCACCCGATGAATGAAGAGCCATAGGAATCTTGTTTCCTTGGTTACCTGTGGCAAGCTGACTAGGGGGAATTCTGGGGGTTGAAGTCCACACATCTGAAACTTGCCAAGGTTGAATAGTATAGAATAGAATTCTTTATTGGCCAAGTGTGATTGGACACACAAGGAATTTGTCTTTGATGCATACACTCTCGGGAGTACATAAAAAGACAAGATACATTTGTCAAGAATCATAAGGTACAACACTTAATGATAGTCATAGAGAACAGATAAGCAATCAAATCATATTAGAAAACAGTATAAATCGTAAGGATACCAGCAACAAGGTTACAGTCATACAACCATAAGTGGGAGGATATGAGTGATAGAAACAATGAGAAGATTAATAGTAATCCAGACTTAGTGAATAGTTTGACAGTGTTGAGGGAATTATTTGTTTAGCAGAGTGATGGCGTTCGGGAAAAAACTGTCCTTGTGCCTAGTTGTCTTGGTGTGCAGTGCTCTATAGCGTCGTTTTGAGGGTAGGAGTTGAAACAGTTTATGTCCAGGATGCGAGGGGTCTGTAAATATTTTCACAGCCCTCTTTTTGACTCGTGTAGCATACAGGTCCTCCATGGAAGGCAGGTTGGTAGGAATTGTTTTTTCTGCAGTTCTAATGATCCTCCAAAGTCCGTGTCTGTCTTGTTGGGTTGCAGAACCAAACCAGACAGTTATAGAGGTACAGATGACAGACTCCATAATTCCTCTGTAGAACTGGATCAGCAGCTCCTTGGGCAGTTATGAGCTTCCTGAGAAACCACAGCAATGATTTCAGAACTGTGGCCTTCAGAAACTGAGCCCGTTGCCATTACATTCCTTTCACGTTTATCTTTGAAAACAGCCCGTTCTCTCAATTACAGGCATCGACTGGGCCCCCAAGAGCGACCGCATTGTGACCTGCGGGGCTGACCGCAACGCTTACGTCTGGAGTCAGAAGGACGGTGTTTGGAAGCCGACTTTGGTCATCCTCCGGATCAACCGAGCAGCCACTTTTGTGAAATGGTCCCCTTTGGAGAACAAATTTGCGGTTGGAAGTGGTGCTCGGCTCATCTCTGTCTGCTACTTTGAATCTGAAAACGACTGGTGAGTGAACGGGTCATCTCTTGCAACTGTCCTTCCTCTGGCCTGGTAATAAACTGGAAAATAGGGTTCCCGGTGGTGAATTCACTGCCGAGCTGTCAGCCTCTCGCTCTTTCTCCTCTTTTACGTGACTTGAAAGAAAATGAACCCATCCCAGAGTTTGTTGCTACGTTCCCAGAAAGATTAGCCAGCTCCGTCTGTTCCCAAAGTATCTTCATGATGGGCTAAAGAATGGTGCTAACGTTGAAATAGAAGGTTTCAAAACGCTAAGCTAAGGTTCCTTGGTTTTAGCAATTAGCAAGTAACAATTGAAATAATGAGGCGCAATGGCTCGGCAGTTAAAAGAGGCTGAGCTTGTCAGCTGGAGAACCTGGGTTCGAGACCCAGCGCCGTTCAATGGGGTGGGCTCCCATCACTCGCCTCAGCTCCTGCTCACTTAGCAGTTTGAAAGCATGAAAATGCGAGTAGATGAATAGGTACCACTTCTGTGGGAAGGTAGTAGCGTTCCATGCACTTTGGTGTATAGTCATGCTGGCCACAAAAGCGTCTTTGGACAATGCTGGCTCCCTCGGCTAAAAAATTGAGATGACCACCGGCCCCTAGAGTCGGACAAGACAGGGCAGGGGAAAACTTTACCTTTATGGACGTAAGAGCCAACGAAATTGGTGTCATGAGGTCAGCCAGTCAGTTGTAGTGTTCAGACCCATTTTGCAGCCAACAGGGATGTGAATGGCATCTTTAGTGCATATTCAGCACCGTAGCTTAAGGAGAGTGATGCGAGAGGTCCTTTTCCTGTTTCCTAGGTGGGTGAGCAAGCATATCAAGAAGCCCATTCGTTCCACCGTCCTTAGCCTAGATTGGCACCCCAATAACGTCTTGCTGGCAGCCGGATCTTGTGATTTTAAATGCAGGTGAGAACACTCGTAGCTTTTATGAAATGGGTATTCCAGTATTTGAAGGGCTGCCCCAAAGAAGAGGCGGGGGTCAGCCTATTCTCCAAAGCACCTGAGGGCAAGACAAGAAGCGACGGATGGAAACTCATCAAGGAGAGAAGCAACCTGTAACTAAGGAGAAATTTCCTGACAGTGAGGAAAATTAACTAGTGCAGTGTTTCTCAAGCTTGGTAGCTTGAAGATGGGTGGACTTCAACTTCCAGAATCCCCCAGCCAGGACCCACAGAACCGGTAGGGGAATTTTTTAAATTTCACCCCTGCTTCAGTCCTATTTTATTTCAGATAGCTAGGTGTTTTTTTTTTTTTGTTTTTTTTTTTGTGGGTTTCTTTTTAACTTATTAAAGTCTGCTTGACTGCTGTTTTAATATTTAACATCAACGTTTGCAACTGAGACTTTTATCAGATGGCATGGTGGCAAGAAAAGTCTTAAAATGGGGCAGAGCTCACTTCACAACCGTGAAGTGGGCTTAAAAGTCGTCGTAAGTCAAGGCAGCTACCTTTCTCTGGTAGTTCCATAACATTTCCCCTCAAGTACTAACTTTCGCCTCCCACAGGGTGTTTTCAGCCTACATTAAGGAAGTAGACGAGAAACCAGCCAGCACGCCTTGGGGCTCCAAAATGCCCTTTGGGCAGCTGATGGCTGAATTCGGAGGCACCGGCAGTGGCGGTTGGGTCCACAGCGTCAGTTTTTCTGCCAGCGGGAACCGTCTTGCCTGGGTCAGCCACGATAGCACCGTATCCGTTGCAGACGCCTCGAAAAACATGATGTAAGTAGCTGCGGCAGGGGTCAGGGGAATGCAGCTCTGAATGCCATCCGGTGCAGGGGTCCAGTTGTTTTGCCTGCCCATGGAGAGGGTCCCCCCCAATTCTAAAAAAAGGAATACATTTAGCCTCAGGCATCGAGCTTACACTGCAGACAATAGCAATCATTTAGGAGGATAGGATAGGATAGGATTGGATTCTTTATTGGCCAAGTATGATTGGACACACAAGGAATTTGTCTTTGGTGCATATGCTCTCAGTGTACATAAGGAGAATAAAATACATTCATTGAGAATAAAAAGATACAACACTTAGTGATAGTCAAGGTTACTAATAAGCTTTCAAATCGTACTAGGAAACAAAAACAATATAAATTGAAAGATACAAGCGACATGGTTATAGTCATAAGTGTGAAGAGATAGGTACTAGTAAGGAAGAGAAGAAGAATAGTAATACAGTCTTAGTAAATTATTTGACAGTGTTGTGGGAATTATTTGTTTGTCAGAGTGATGGCATTCAGGGAAAAACTGTCCTTGTGTCTAGTTGTTCTGGTGTGCAGTGCTCTAGAGCCTCGTTTTGAGGGTAGGAGTTAAAACAGTTTATGTCCAGGATGCGAGGGGTCTGTAGATATTTTCACAGCCCTCTTTTTGACTCCATATATATACTGTATGGCCCCGTAGTGCTTTACAGCACTCTCTGGGTTATTTACAATGTTAGAATATTGCCCCCAACAATCTCAGTCCTCGTTTTTCCAACCTCGGAAGGAGGGAAGGCTACCTTGAACCCCGTCGGGATCGAACTTCAGGCTGTGGGCAGAGTTTGCCCGCAATCCTGCACTTTAACCAGTGCGCCACCAGGGCTCAGGAATTGAGATGTGGGGTCTGTTGGCTTCGTAGTTTGGAATTGCCCTAATGGACAAGGTGATCGTTTTACACAGTGCAAAGAATGGAAAAGGTTTCGGTGCGATGCTACGTTCTTGACGATCTGCCTTGTGTTTTAGGCTCTCTCAGCTGAAAACCGAGTTTCTCCCCTTGCTGAGCGTATCCTTCGTCTCGGAGAACAGCATGGTGGCTGCTGTAAGTGTCTTTGCTTAGTTTGGGAAGCTCTTGAGAGCTGGGGAATTCTGGGAGTTGAAGTCCCTGCGTCTTCCAAGTGGTCAGGCTCGAGGAACGCCGATTCCAAAGCGTGGAATGCGCTGTTTCCTTCCAGGGCCACGATTGCTGCCCGATGCTTTTCAACTGTGACGACCGTGGAGCCCTCAACTTTGTCTCGAAGCTTGACATTCCTAAGCAGAGCATTCAGCGCAACGTTTCGGCCATGGAGCGTTTCCGCAACATGGACAAGAGAGCCACTACGGAAGACCGCCACGCTACACTGGAGACGCTGCATCAGAACAGCATTACGTGAGTGACCATAGGGCATATACAGAAGTGGGGGTTCACTTTCTTATAGCCCTCTCTAAGCAGTTTACGGAGTCAGCCTATTGTCCCCAACAATCTGGGTCCTCGTTTTACCAACCTCAGAAGGATGAAAGGCTAAGTCCACCTTGAGCCAGTCAGGATCGAACTCCTGGCAGTGGGAATGCAGAGTCAGCCTGCAATACTGCATTCTAACCACTGCGCCACCAAGGCTCCTATGTAGACAAGCAATAATAAAGAAACTTCTCTGGAGTAGCCCGTGGTGTCATTCTTGATTCCTTGTGCCCGACAGGGAGTTAAGGCGAAGAAGAAGGGGAGAATTCTGATGGAGGTCCATAAACTCACTCCTTCTGGCTTTTGAAATTGATTTGAAGCTGGAACAGGGGTCTCCAAACTTGCCAACTTTTAAGATTTGCGGGCTTTAACTCCCACAATTCATGCTGGCTGGGGAATTCTGGGAGTTGAAGTCCAACGAGTCTTAAAAGCTGCCAAGTTTGGAGACCCCTGAGCTAGAAGATCAATTGCTAGCTACTGAAATATTTTTCCATGAAAGATCTGAATTGGAATATTGAACAGTTGACCTGTGTAGTTCCTCCTGAGAAGGCTTCATATTCTCCCAAACTCTAGATTGCATCCTGCAACTTCTTCATATAGTCATCAGGATCTGTTTACCTATTCATTCACCAAATCTCTACACTTTCCATTTCCCCTAAGTGAACTGGGCAGTTTACAAAACGGATAATAAAACAGTACCAAAGCATGAATCAAAGCAGAGTTAAAAACAAAATTAAAACAGGTGTACAATTTCTTCTGAGTCTAATGCCAGTTCCATTCTCCTCCTCCTCCTCTTCTTCTTGCAGTCAAGTGTCTATTTATGAAGTGGACAAGCAAGATTGTCCCAAGTTTTGCACCACTGGTATTGATGGAGCAATGACCATCTGGGACTTCAAGGTATGTTTGACTGCCCAGTTTATCCTTGATTGATTATGCCAGCCAACCCTACGGTTGACGTAACATTTGCCAGCTCCTCCGTTAACTCTGTAATTGTAGGAGAAGGAGAGGGTGGAGTCAAGAGAGGAATTAGTCTAGAATCTGTACGCTCCCACAAATGAGCTAATTCCAATCCCTCTTGAACTCCATTTACCTAGCTCCAATTCAGCGCTGACCGTTGGCTGACTCAACTCTTGTGTACAAGAGCAACCAGGATGATGAAGGGACTGGAGACTAAAACATAGGATGAACAGTTGCAGGAACTGGGCATGGCTAGTCTAGTGAAGAGAAGGACCAGGGGAGACAGGATAGCAGTCTTCCAATACTTGAGGGGCTGCCACAGAGAGGAGGAAGGGGGTCAAGCTATTTTCCAAGGCAGCTGAAGATCAAACAAGGAATAATAGATAGAAACTGATCAAGGAGAGATTCAACCTGGAAATAAGGAGACATTTTATGACGGTGAAAACAATTAACCGATGGAGCAGAAGTCGACTTCAGAGGTTGTGGGAGCTTCATCCCTGGAAGCTTTCAAGGGGAGATTGGACTGCCATTTGTCAGAGATGGTGTAGGGCAGTGGTGTAATCTGAACCAGTTTACTACTGGTTTACTGGCCACCAAATGTGCGCACACATGCGCAGTGCACATTAAACATGAGCTGCACACGCGCACCAAAAGGAGGCTTGGGAAGGTAAGTAGAACAGCACCGGGGTGGGGGGTGATCAGCTGTGACAGGTGATCGTGGGAACCTTTTTATATAAACTTTTTTAAAGCATTTTTTTTTACTACCGGCTCGGGCGAATTAGGTAGTAAAAAATGCTTTTATAAAGTTTTTTAAAAAAGGTTCCGACGATCGCGTGGCACAGCTGCGATCGTCGGAGCTTCTTTTTTTTTTTTTTTTTTACTTTTTTAAAGCATTTGTTACTACCTATTCGCCTGAACCAGTAGAGAAAAAAAAATGCCTAAAAAGTTTTTTTTTTAAAAAAAAGTTCTGACGATCAGCTGAGAGACCCAAGATTGTGGGAAGTGGTGTTTTTTGTTTTGTTTTTTTTACTTTTTAAAGCATTTTTTTACTACCGGTTCAGGCAAACCATCCCAGCAGTGGAATAGGATTATCTTGAAACTCCTAAAAAAAAAATGGCGTTATTAGCCATCAAGCCTCAAAAATACACTTTTCCCAAAAGGTTTCCACAATTTTGTCCACTACTGTAGATTTCCGTAGAGCTGTAGATGGCTTCTTTTGTCACGGTGGATAACCAGCTTCCTTATTTCTTTTTTCCCCCCCTCCATCGTCGTCTAGACATTGGAGACCTCCATTCAGGGTCTACGGATAATGTAGAACGGATTCTTCGTTCTCTGGCAAGGCAGCCTGCTCTGAAGCCTGCACAGACTTGAAAAGACAGGGTGAAGATGGATCACTTTCTTTTTTTTTAAAAAAAAGGCACTGAAAAAAACGATGACGGTGAAATATTCCCCCCTCCCCCCATTTCCCTATCCCTCCCCCTCCCTCCCCCTTCCCTTTGGTGATATATATATTGATCTGCCAATCAGCTGTGATCGTGGTATATATTTGGGTTTGTGGGTTCATCGTCGTTGTTGTTGTTTTTTTAATTTTCCTTGGTTGGTTTTCATTCCCTTTCTTTACCAAAGCTGCTCCTTAAAATAGTTGATTGCAAGGAAGTATGAAACACTAACTTAAAAAGGGGGAGTTCGATGTTCAGCTTGTCTGCTAGAAAATAAAAATAAACATTTTAAAAAAAAGCATCTTGCTACGTCTCGGTTATTTTGGCCGTGTCAGATGTGGGAATTCACTGGAGAAAACATTTAAATTTGGAAGAGTTACTAGGAGAGGGTTGGTAGTTTTAAATTTCTGGGCATTTATATCTCGGAGGACCTCTCATGGACTATGAACATTAACATGTTTGTGAAGAAGGCACAGAAGAGGCTGTATTTCCTGAGAATGCTCAGGAAGATAAATCTATCTCAGCATCTCCTTCTGGCCTACTATCGCAGCACCATTGAGAGTGTCCTGACATACGGCATTCTTGCATGGTACGGGAGCAGCTCTGTAACGGACAGAAAAGCTCTACAGAGAATCATTAAAACTGCCCAGAATATCATTGGGCTCCAGCTACCAGCCCTGGACGACATCTTCGAATCTCGCTGTTTGAGAAAGTTGCATAACATTCTCAGAGACTCTTCCCATCCTGCTTACAATCTTTTTGGACTGTTGCCTTCTGGCAGAAGATACAGAACAATTAAAACTCGGACCACACGTTTTCTGAATAGTTTTTATCCTAGAGCTATAATTGCACTCAACCATGAACTAAAAGGGCCACCATCAGTGAGCTGTTGGACCGCATTACTTGGTCTGTTGTGTGGATGTTTAGATGGTTTAGGAGTGGGGAATTTGTGGTGGGTGGGAGGGTGTTTGGGGATTGTCATGTGTGTGGGACCTGATCTTTGGATGTTAAGTGGATTTCGTTGTATGGGTATACTGTGTATACACGTACAATGACAATAATAATAATAATATAATAGTATTATAACACTGGCTGGATACCATCAAAGCTGACCCCACCCACAGCATAGAAAAACTCAAAAGTACAGCTGGTCCTCGACTTACGACCAGTGGTGGGTTGCCCCCGGTTCGCACCGGTTCTATAGAACCGGTAGTAAAACGCAGGAGGCTCCGCCCACCGATCCCACCGTCACCAAAACGCTTCTGCACATGTGCAGAAGAGCAAAGCGCGGGCGTGGCCCCACTGTGAACTGGTAGTAAAGGTAAGTAGAACCCATCCCTGCTTACGACCGCAATTGAGCCCCAAACTTTCTGTCATTAAGTGAGACATTTGTTGAGTGAGCCTTGCCCCCATTTGATGACTTACCAGTGCTTCATCACTGGAGGTTTTCAAGAAGAGATTGGACAAATTTGTCTGAAATGGTAGAGGGCAGTGATGGCTAATCTTTTTGACATCGCGTGCCAAAAGCAGGGGAGGGGACACACGTACACATGTGCCCACATCCATAATTGTATGTGCCCTGCCTCCCCTCATCCTCTCCCTGCTTTTGGCACGCGATTGCACGGTGGGCCCAATAGGCCCATTTTTTCGCTCTCCCCAGGCTCCAGAGCCTTTCTAGAAGCCTGGGGAGGGTGAAAACAGCCTTCCCCATCCCCCCCCACCTGAGGCTGGAAATGGCCCATTTGCCCAACTTTGCCAATCCCATCACTGGAGGGAGGGAGGGGAGAGAGGGAGGGAGGGAGAAGGAAAGAAGGAAGGTAGGAATCTAGTTAAAAGTCAGGGAGGGAGGGAGGCAGTAGTGGGATTCAGCCGGTTCGCCCCACTTCGGGAGAACTGGTTGTTAACTTTTCTGAGCAGTTTGAAAACTGTTCGTTGGAAGAAATCATTAGGGCAGAGAACCCAGTTGTTAAATTACTTGAATCCCACTACTGGTTGTAAGGGACCTTGAAGGTCTTCCAGTCCAACCCTCTGCTCAGGCAGAAAACCATATACCATTTTAGACAAACAGCTGTCCATTCTCTTCTCAAAAACCTCATCTAAACCATTTTATTGTTTAGATGGTTTTTGCAGCCAGACCCACCTATCTTGCGAAATCAACAACCTTCGTGCATTGTTTTAAGGCGGTAAGCTTACTCCTCCTTCACTACACATAAGGCATCACACAGAGAGAGAGAGAGAATTTCCCAACCCCAAAGCAAGGAAGTGGTTAAGTTTCTCGAGAGGGAAGTCTGACTTTTCAAAGCCTTGCCTCTAAATTTCTTTCTTCATTTCCTCCTGAGCTGGCTCGGGGCGGAGGGCTGTTCACGTCGACTGCCCAGAGTCCGTGAACAAGCCTGCTTCTGCTTCTCAACGGGAAGATCTCGAGATCTTCATCTTTTCCACCCAAGGTCAGTCCCTGAAATGCTCCTTCCCAAAACAAACAAACAAACCCTCAAAGAGACTCTTTCGGTTGTCTTCTCTCTTGGCTAACTTTTCTCGCGAAGGCATCTCTCTCTTGAAGGGATGGCAGGGGTTCAAATTCAGGAGTGAAAAAACTGGTTTGACTCACTCTTCCCTCCTCACCACCCCCTCTCCTGTCCTATCCACCACCTCCTCCTCCTCCTCCTCCTTTCCACATAGACGTTATTTCCTTTCCATTTCTTCTGGCACTACTTTCAGGAATGTTTTTTTCTCTCTCTCTCTCTCTTTCCCACCCACTGAAGTTTCTCTCCAGCCAGCGGTTGACTTCCCTTGGAGTTTTCCATGAGGACACACAACTCCTCAAAAATCTACCCCACCCCACCCCAAAATAGTGGTTCCTCTGAACAATTGTCTGCAGATTAAGTGGCATTTCTTCCTCTGAAGTGTGCTTAGATCTCCAGCAAGAGAGAGCTTTTGGGGCATTTCTTCAACTATCCGAGTGAGTTTTTTGGTCTATTTTGTTTTTAGAAAGGGGTCTGGTAAGTAGTGGGATTCAGCCGGTTCGCACCACTTTGGGAGAACCGGTTGTTAACTTTCTGAGCAGTTTGGTGAACTGGTTGTTGGAAGAAATCATTAGGGCAGAGAACCAATTGTTAAATTATTTGAATCCCCACCACTGAGTCTGGTGGGTGGGGCAGAAGTTTTTGGATTTGGAAAAGGAGTTGGTCTCTTTTTTTCTTTTTTCTTTTTTTAGATTTACCAATGATTCAGATCTTCCAGGCAACCAAGACATCATAGCTAGTTGGTGGACAGAAGTTTTATAATTCATATATATTTAAAAAAAAAATTATTGAGTATTTTACATTTTAAAACCAAACACACCATAGCAAAAGAAGTCAAGAGACAAAAAAAAAAAAAAGAGAGAGAGAGAGAGAGAGAGAGAGAACCATACACACATCAGACGTTAAAATCCAATACTAACAACAGATATATACAATTTTACCATTTTCTGCATCGGCTTTTGTCTTTCCTCTTAACTTTTATCCTCCCGCTCCTTCTCTTTATTTTTAAATATTCATAATGAACTGTTTTGTTAGCAGGATCATTGTTTACGTTTATATCCAGTATGTTAATATCAAATGTCACTTTATATTCTTACTTCTTAATTTGATTTCTGTTTTCCAACCATGTATAAAACCTATTCCACACTTTTTTTTTTCATCCAAGGAAGTAGACTTATTTTTAGATTTCCCTCCTCCCTGCAAGATCCTGCAAGATGACTAAATAGATTTTAACTATTCAGAACTAAGGAAAAAGGGCTGCAACGTGTATCCTGCATACAGATTAACAGAGTTGGAAGGGACCTTGTAGGTCATCTAGTCCAACCCCCCCAACACCGCCCCCCCCCTCCTCAGCAGGAGACCCATACATGTTATAGTTCGTAATTAGCTACGGCTAAGATTCAGATCAAATGACTTTCTGCATTACTGAACCTTAAATCTGAACAAATCTCTGAGCCAATTGATAATCTGAGGCCCCTGGGTTACTTTTCCAGACAGGTAAGAAATGTAGTTAGAAGCAGTGAATAACCTCAGAGGGATGACGAATCCATCATCCCCAGCCCTCCCTTTTTACGTCCCAACCCCTCCCCATGCAATCATACCTAATTGACCTTTATGCTATCGTGTTCAGGCGTGAAAAACAGAGGCAAGCTTTGTAAATAGGGCTGAATGAAACCAGAACGAAATAGACGGAAAGCAGGGGAAGCCATAAAAACTTCACCCTGTTATTAAAAAAAAGTCACGCTGTTATCATCCTTGCTGCCAAATGCGAGCTCTCTTAGAATAACAGAGTTGGAAGGGACCTTGGAGGTCTTCTAGTCCAACCCCCTGCTTAGGCAGGAAACCCTCCACCACTTCAGACAAATGGTTATCCAACCTCTTCTTAAAAAGCTTCCAGTGTTGGAGCATTCGCAACTTCTGGAGGCAAGTAGTTCCACCGGTTAATTGTTTTAACTGTCAGGAAATTTCTCCTTAGTTCTAAATTGCTTCTCTCCTTCATTAGTTTCCACTAATCAACCATCAAAAGATTTGCTTGCTTTCTGGCTCTTTTGAATTACGGTCTTTTTTGAATTATGGCTTGAAAGGCAAGGAAGTAAATAGCTTGTGGTGGGGGGAAAAAAGGTACAGGAAAACGGAAATATTTCTTAACCAAGAACAATTTGGTAATACCATATAAGGCCAAAAGCAGACAGATCTCGGAGAGGAAGAGCAGAGGCAGATGTCGACAGCAGTCCCCAAGGTGGAGTTTCCTCGTGGCTCAGCCTGATGGTTTTTATTCTGCTTTTTTTAAACGAAAACAGCCATGTAGCTCGATCAACACATTTTGCAGAACTAATAATCATAGATAGACAGTACCCAACCGTAGAGCTCCCCAAAACAGAAATAAAAGACTGATCAATGTGGTTGGTCTCCTTTTTTGGGGGGTTAGATTTACCAATGATTCAGATCTTCCAGGCAACCAAGACATAACAGATTAACAGAGTTGGAAGGGACCTTGTAGGTCATCTAGTCCAACCTCCTGCCCAAGCAGGAGACTCTACACCATTTCTGACCGATGGCAATCCAGTCTCGTCTTGAAAGCCCCCAGTGATGAAGCTCCCACAACTTCCGAAGGCAACTTCTGTTCCATGGGTTGATTGTTTTCCCCATCATAAAATTTCTCCTCATTTCCAGCTTGAATCTCTCCTTGTTCTGTTTCCATCCATTATTCCTTGTCTGGCCTTCGGGTGCCTTGGAAAATAGCTTGACCCCCTCCTCTCTGTGGCAGCCCCTCAAATATTGGAGTATGAGGTAGATCAGTGTCATTGGAATTCAAGGGAGGTTGGACTTAGGTTGTGGCTACGTAGAGATTCTAGGCTGATTCCTCATTTGACTCCGCCTCCAGGTGCTGCCACTTCTTCCCCTACATTCTCCCAATTCGCCTCCTCCACTCATGAGAAAGCTAAACCGTTTAGGCAGAGGTTTCTCCTCCAAGCTTGCTGTATGTCTCCTGGACGTTTTGCTACCAAACTAGGTAACATCTTCAGTGGGATTTGGGGTGAAGTATCAAGTCATTTCACCTCAAATCCTGCTGAAGATATTATCTAATTTGGTAATGAAACGTCCGGAAGCCAAGCAGCATGCTCGGAGGAGAAACTTCTGCCTAACTCTACAACCTGAGCTATGAATATTCTCTATAATTTCTAAAGCTAAACTGTTTTTCTTTCTGAGCAGGTTGAAGAACCATGGCTTATCAAAGCTTCCTGCTGGAACCCATCACTTGCCATGCCTGGAACAAGGATCGAAGTCGTAAGTCTCCCTTTTTCAAAGGATCCTCAGAGATTCAGCTCCTGAACTCAACAATTGTGCCAATTAACAATTATTAACCTTACAGGAGAAAGATAAAAGATAAGCTTGGACTAGAAGACTCCAAGGTCCTTTCCAGTTCCTATCCTATCCTATCCTACCCTACCCTACCCTACCCTACCCTACCCTAACCTACCCTACCCTACCCTACCCTACCCTACCCTACCCTACCCTACTCTACTCTACTCTATTCTATTCTATTCTATTCTATTCTATTCTATTCTATTCTATTCTATTCTATTCTATTCCCTTCTCTTCTCTGTTCTCTTCTCTTCTCTGTTCTCTTCTATTCCATTCTATTCCACTCCACTCCACTCCACTCCACTCCACTCCACTCCACATTTTCTATTCTGTTCTGTTCTGTTCTGTTCTGTTCTGTTCATTCCATTCCACTCCACTCCACTCCACTCTTCTGTTCCATTCCATTTCATATTTTCTATTCTATTCTATTCTATTCTATTCTATTCTATTCTATTCTATTCTATTCTATTCTATTCCATTCCATTCCATTCCATTCCATTCCATTCCATTCCATTCCATTCCATTCCATTATTTCTGATTCTGTTGCCCCATTGTTCTAGATATTTTTATCTATCTATCTATCTATCTATCTATCTATCTATCTATCTATCATCTATCATAGTTTCTACTTTCGGAAGGAGAAATTTGGGGAGACAGCAGAGTTGGGGGACCTTTGGGGGAAACGTTAGAGCTTTGATGTGCTCTTCAATCTACGCTTGAAAAAAATATCACCCAAGTGCTGCTGAAAATCATGATATTTGTAGAAACAGATTGGAGGCAATACAGAACCTTCCTAATGAAGGGCCAGGGAAAATCTGTGCGCCTGATGTTGGGGGTTCTAGAAGTCATCTAGTCCATCCAGGGGATCCATTGGGGGGGGGGTCTATAGAAGTTCTCTAGCCCAGAGGTCTCCAACCTTGGCAACTTTACGACGTGTGGCCTTCCACTCCCAGCATGCGCTGGCTGAGCTGAGGAATTCTGGGAGTGGAAGTCCACAAGTCGTAAAGTTGCCAAGGTTGGAGACCCCTGCCCTAGCCTATCCACCTGGATCCATGGGGGGTTCTAGAAGTCCTCCAGTCCGTCCATCCGTCTATCCATGTAAGATCTGCAAGCGTAGAATCCCTCGCAAGGGGCACAGGGAGGGAGAGGCATTCTCTGTTCCACAGCTATTAGAAAGCTTCTCCTATCATCAGCCCATTTCCTCTTCCCTTGGAATTTCCACCCCATTCATTCCACATCGACTCCCCGAGAAGGAGAACAAGGCCGCTTTCTCTTCTGCGTAGCCGAATCAGGGATTTTCCAGCCATCTGATAATAAAGAGCCATTTATCTGCAAATGCTTTTTTTTGGGGGGGAGGATGAATTTTTCTTTTTTGTGCTGTTGAAAAAAAGCAACAACACACACAAAAAAAACTAAGGTGAGGACAAAGCCATTTTTTTTAATGGGTCCCCTGTTTTTTGTCTGTTTCTTTCTGGTTTGTTTGTTTTGGGTGGCTTGATAAAACGGGGCCAGTGTATCTCTTGATGTTGACGCGTTCCCCATTGCTGGTTTTGCAAATTTGGTCCATCTTCTTTCTCACAGAACTCGCCATCTCCCCCAACAATCACGAAGTCCACATCTACAAGAAAAATGGCTCCAAATGGGACAAAATCCACGAGCTGAAGGAACACAACGGGCAAGTAACAGGTGAGGACAACTAAGTCCCTGTTGTGGCCTGCCGGCGGATCTGGCAGCAGATTTGGATAGTGAGGAGGTTGGGAAGGAACATGGGCCAGTCCTGGAGTCTGGGGAAGGCTCTGATGAGGGCTCTGCATCAGAGGCAGAGAGGGAGCCAAGGCCGTCGGACAGTGGTCAGCTGCCTTCGGAGTCGGACATCAGTGAGGCAGAAGAAAGCTGGATCCTGTTCCCAGTGTGCACATGCACAGAGCTGCCAGGAGAAGGGAACAGCTAAGGAACAAGGGTCGACTCAGGAGTAAAGCTACAAGTGGACGGTGAATGGCCCCTCCCATAGGAAATAAAGAGGAGCGAAGGGGAGGGGAGTTTGCAGGAGACAATTAGTTCACTTGGGTGAAAAAATGTTCCTGCGTTCTTGCCAAGTATTGTCGGTTACAGTGTGGAGTCTGAAAGATATTGGCTGGGCCACTCTCCAAGCCTGATAAAGGTCGGTAATTGTGAACTATTCTTGAAAGACAGTGGGAGAGGAAAGACTTTGCTGGAGAGGAATTCACTGAAAATTCAATAAAAGGGGTTTATCGGGACAAGAACTCGGCTTCATGCTACTAGGTCAGAACAGTCCCCACTAGCTGGAAGGAGGTGAGGGAAAGAAGGATGTTCCTTCCAGCACTGGACACCTTGCCCAGATAGACTTTCTGGAAGTTGTAGGCACACATGCAGGGGATTAGAGAAAAGGTGAGAGAGTCAATAGGATATTTAAATCAGAAGAGGACACCTTTTTTGGAACCCTTTGTCCCATCACTTTTTAATGGCCACAAACTAGACAATCACAACCCAACCATCGGGTCCTGAAGCCAGTAGGACAAAACTTTGAAGACCACCATCCATATCTGGCTTCAACTGATCTTCTTGACAGGCATCGACTGGGCCCCCGACAGCAACCGGATTGTGAGCTGCGGGACAGACCGCAACGCTTATGTCTGGACCCTGAAGAACGATGTTTGGAAGCCCACCCTGGTCATTCTCCGGATCAATCGCGCTGCCTGTTGTGTGAAGTGGTCCCCGAAAGAGAACAAGTTTGCTGTGGGCAGTGGATCCCGGAGGATTTCCATCTGCTACTTTGAGCAGGAGAACGATTGGTGCGTCTTAGCAAATGCGAGAGGAGTGGGTGGGGCTGGGCGGGATGACCCTGTGAGGAGGGTTATCCTTTTAATACAAAGTTATGGGGGAAACAGAGAATTACAAATAAGTAGACCACCTGCATTTGGACATCTTGACAAATCCATTAGGACATTTTGAGTTTTTCTTTAGAACACGGGCGTCCAACTAAGACTTCTGGACTTCCAACTCCCAGAATTCTCCAACCAGTCCAAAGGTATTAGAAGTTGGATAGCTCTAAAGTGGTGGTGGTTGTTTTTAGTTACGAAGTTGTGTCCGACCCATCGCGACCCCATGGACAATGTTCCTCCAGGCCTTCCTGTCCTCTACCATCCCCTGGAGTCCATTTAAGCTCACGCCGACTGCTTCAGTGACTCCATCCAGCCACCTCGTTCTCTGTCATCCCCTTCTTCTTTTGCCCTCCATCGTTGCCAGCATTATTAGGCTCTTCTCCAGGGAGTCCTTCCTTCTCATTAGGTGGCCAAAGTATTTGTGTTTCCTCTTCAGGATCTGGCCTTGGAAAGAGCGGTCAGGGTTGATCTCCTAGATAGCTCCTTAAATCTTCAAAATGCAATCATTAATTCCATGAATCAAGGCTGGGAATTTCAGCTTCTCTCTCCAACTTCTCCTAGGTGGGTCTGTAAGCATATCAAGAAACCAATTCGATCGACCATCCTCTGTCTGGACTGGCACCCAAACAATGTTCTCCTGGCAGCAGGTTCCTGTGACTTCAAGTGCAGGTGGGCCTTCTGCATTGACTTAGAAGATATTGAGCAATTTCAATATTCCCAGCTGGATGGAATCATGGAACGGGGTGGTAGTAGTGCGTCTGCTGTTAGACAAAGACATTTTATATGACTATGTTTGATTATGTGCCATCAAGTAGGTGGTAACTCCTGGTGGCCGCCTAAATAATGTTCTCCAGAACTATCCCATATTATTATGGAAGATGTAATATAAACTTGTTATGAAGTCTTCTCCTCCAGCTGTTGCATAATTAATTGATGTGATTATGGATCTAGATCAGGGGTCAGCAGCCTGTGGCTCTGGAGCCACATGTGGCTCTTTCATCCCTCTGCTGCGGCTCCCTATCACTCAAAATATGCGTCACAACCGCCAATGTGCGACACCCGCCGGCACGCGATTTATTGAGCTTTTCAGCTCCCGGTAGGCCAACCATGGATAAATCCAAGAAAAGAAAAGTTTCAGAAGAAAACAGAACATTTAATTCAACTACATATGCTAGTTTTGTGGTCGCTCAAGAAATAGTCAGGCACCGGAAGGGTTTTGTGGCTCCCGGTGTTTTCTTTTCTGTGGGAAACGGGTCCAAATGGCTCTTTGAGTGTTTAAGGTTGCAGACCCCTGATCTAGATGAAATAGCGCCTTCTCGGTTGAGTGTTGGAGAGTCACCTGCATTTTTTCCCTCCTTTCCATCATCTGCGTTCCATCCACCCTTCAGGATTTTCTCGGCCTACATTAAAGAGGTGGAAGAGCGGCCAGCCCCTACTCCTTGGGGATCTAAGATGTCGTTTGGGGAGCTCATGTTTGAGTCGAAGAGTAGTTACAGCTGGGTCCACAGCATCTGCTTTTCGGACAGTGGAAACCGTCTGGCGTGGGTGGGCCACGACAGCACCATCTGCCTGGCAGATGCCAACAAGAAAATGGCGTAAGTAGGATGGTCTGAGGAAGGGAAGGAAGAAATCTGAGGGAGGTTGATGGATTGTCATGGGAAGTTCCTTGAGTAGGACAAAATCAAGGAAAAGAAAGCTGGGGTTGAAATATAATTTGAGAAAGCATTGCGAGAATCTTTTTATTAAAACTTTGTATTAAAAGTTGCATTAGCTTGCATGCTTTTGGTCTATGGCCTATGACTTTTCTTGGGGTCCACCCAGTGGTGAAATCCATTTTTTTTTTACTACTGGTTCTGTGGCTGTGGCTTGGTGGGCATGGCTTGGTGGGCATGGCAGTGCAAAATCTCCATTCCCACCCCGCTCCAGGGGAAGGCTACTGCAAAATCCCCATTCCCTCTATGGGACCAGCCAGAAGGTGGTATTTGCCAGTTCTCCGAACTACTCAAACTTTCTGCTACCGGTTCTGCAGAACCTGTCAGAACCTGCTGGATTTCACCCCTGGGTCCACCTAAGTCAGTTCTCCAAGATAGGCCAATCTTGGAAAACTGACATAGGTGGACTAAAAAAATGTCACACGGACGATGTAGAGTTTGGAAGGTTTATTTATTTATTTATTTATTTATTTATTCTATTTCTATACCGCCTTTCTCCCGTAGGACTCAAGGCGGTGTACAGTCAAGAAAAATATAGACATGCAAACATCATAAAATTGCTAATTAAAATTATTACTTAGTTTGATCAATTAAATAAAACCCAGAATTAGATCACATTTAAAAAATCATTCACATGTTCGCATGTTTAGCCCCGCCTGTTGGAACATCAGGGTCTTGAGGGCACGGCGGAAAGCACGGAGATCAGGGATATTCCGTATCTCCGGGGGCAGTTCATTCCAAAGGGTTGGAGCCCCCACAGAGAAGGCCCTCCCCCTGGGAGTCGCCAATCGGCATAATTTGACTGACGGTACCCTGAGTAGTCCCTCCCTGTGAGAACGAACTGGTCGGTGGGAGGCTATTGGTGGCAAAAGACGGTCTCATAGGTACCCAGGTCCTAAGCCATGGAGCGCTTTAAAGGTGATAACTAACACCTTGAATCACACCCGGATTGATTGATGAGGTTGATGAGTGGTGCTTTATTTGATATGAGTCAATCCACGACTGGAGTTTTCACATTCATGATTGAAACAAATATTAAGGATCAGGCTAAAGCAGGGGTCGGCAACCCGCGGCTCTGGAGCCGCATGTGGCTCTTTCATCCCTCTGCTGCAGCTCCCTGTCACTGGTCAGCTCCACAATTGATAGGGCTTTCGGTTAGGACAGGTAGAGGAAAAATGATGCCGTACTAGGAGGAGATTCTATGGTGGGGGAACTGGACTTCCGGTCAGCTCCAGAATTGAATGGGGGGCCTCCGGTTAGGACCTTTGTGGCTCTTTGAGTGTTTAAGGTTGCCGACCCCTGGCCTAAAGCATTGTTTTCCCCCCGCAGTGTCGCCTGCCTTTCTACAGAGACTCTGCCCCTCCTGGCTGTGACCTTCATCACTGAGAACAGTCTTGTGGCTGCAGTAAGTCATAAACTTTCTCTCCTCTGGGGTGATTTTCCCGCAAAAGATTTACATGTAGAGCCATGGGCTCCTGATTTGGGGAAAATGGCTAAGCCATCATCCTTGCGGTGTGGATAATGGTCATTTCAAGGTTTAGCCAGTAGATGGCACCATGATAAATATGGATGAGTCCAATAAAGGAGAATATTTGTAGCTCAGGGTTGAAATGAGGGTGTCCTTGGTGCTCTCTGAACTTGGATGTTTTCTTGCAGATGTTTCATGACCCAATTCATCAGTGCTGGGATTGGAGGAGGGGTGGGGGAGGTGGAGGACTACTGTGAGGTTCTTGATGTTCTCTGAGCTGGGTTGTTTTCTTGCAAACATTTCATGACCCAATTAGGTAACATCATCAGTACTGGAAGGTAGTGAGACAGGAGGAGGAGGAGGAAGACTACTTTGGGGTCCTTGATATTCTCTGAGCTGGGTTGTTTCCTTGCAGGAACCCATGACGCAAACTAGATAACATCATCTGGTAGAACATGTCCTCTTCTGTCTTTGTTGAAAAGCAACCAGCATATTTCATCTAGTCTCTTTCCACAGATTCTCTATGAAATGTAGAGCATAATGTAGTCCTATCCCAGCTGTACTACACATTTTTTTATCCCCAGGAATGACACGTTTGGGAGTTGTGGACCAGCCCCATCTGAAGGACACTGATTTGGGGATGGCTCTACCCAACTGCAAGTCATCCTCGCCCTTGTCTTCTGAGCTATGTTCTTGGCTTCTCTTTTTTTCCAGGGACATGACTGTTACCCAATGTTGTTCACGTACAATGAACAGCAGGGCTCCTTGAGCTTCGGTGGGAAAATGGACATCCCCAAGCAGAGTTCCCAACGGGGACTCACAGCTCGGGAGCGTTTCCAGAACCTGGACAAGAAGGCCAGCTCTGATAACAACAATGCTTCTCTGGACACAGTTCACAAGAACAGTATCAGGCAAGTCTGCGAAACGTCTCTCTCTCTTTCCTTTATAACAAGGGGTCTCCAAATTTGGAAAGTTTGAAGACTTGTGGACTTCAACTCCCAGAATTCCCCACCAGGCAGAAGTTCCACAAGTCTTAAAGTTGACCACTTTGGAGACCCCTGCTTTATAAGATATCGATGGATTGATCAAAGGGATACAGTCAAGATCAAGGGAGCTACTAATACCACTCTATAAAGCCCTAGTAAGACCACACCTAGAGTACGGCATCCAGTTTTGGTCACCATACTATTAAAAAAGATATGGAGACTCTAGAAAGAGTGCAGAGAAGAGCAACCAAGATGATTAGGGGACTGGAGGCTAAAACATACGATGAACTGGGCATGGCTAGTCTAGTGAAGAGAAGGACCAGGAAAGACATGATAGCCGTCTTCCAATATTTGAGGGGCTGTCACAGAGATGAGGGGGGTCAAGCTATTTTCCAAAGCACCAAAAGCCAGACAAGGAATAATGGATGGAAACTGAAACAGACGATGAGAGCAATCAATCAATGGAACAAAAGTTGCCTTCAGAAATTGTGGGAGCTTTATCACTGGAAGATTTCAAGAAGATACTGGACTGCCATCTGGAATGGAATGGAATGGAATGGAATGGAATGGAATGGAATAGAATAGAATAGAATAGAATAGAATAGAATAGAATAGAATAGAATAGAATAGAATAGAATATTGGAATGAGGAATGGAATGGAATGGAATAGAATAGAATAGAATAGAATATTGGAATGAAGAATGGAATGGAATGGAATGGAATGGAATGGAATGGAATGGAATAGAATAGAATAGAATAGAATAGAATAGAATAGAATAGAATAGAATAGAATAGAATATTGGAATGAAGAATGGAATGGAATGGAATGGAATGGAATGGAATGGAATGGAATGGAATAGAATAGAATAGAATAGAATAGAATAGAATAGAATTCTTTATTGGCCAAGTGTGATTGGACACACAAGGAATTTGTCTTGGTGCCTACGTTCCCGGAGTACATAAAAGATACATTCATCATTTATCAAAAATGGTGTAGGATCTGCTTGGACAGAGGGTTGGACTAGATGACCTACAAGGTCCCTTCCAACTCTTGTTAATCTGTAATCTAAATTAGTGTCAATTCTTAGCAACAGCATAGATAGATTTCCTCCAAGAGGATCTTGGCCCAACCTGGTCCTTTTGCTCTTCCAATGATCCATTCACCCTTGGTGTAACTGACTCTGTCCACTTGGCTTCTGTTTTATCTTATCTCCCTTCTTTCTTCCATCTTTTCATGGCATTATAGAATTCTTAGAAGTCACATACTTCAGTATCTGATCTGGTGGCTACAAGCCACCTTCACGCAAACTAAGAAAACGGCTTCATGCAAACTGCTAAACGCTTTTCTTTTAAAAAGCGTTTCATCTCCTTTTACTTCTGGATCCTGATTCCATCTTCCTTAAAATGCCCTGAGCCATAAACCAAAATCAACATCCTCAGTCAGCTTAGCGAATTTTGCAGCATTTCTCTTGGAGGAATCGGTAGACTTTTGTATGTGTGTGTGTGTTATTGCTGTACTTTTAGGAATTGGGAAACAGTGTTAAAAACTTGAAAGCCCAACCAGATTTAACTTGAGAGGTGAGGGTGAGGGGGTTTTCTCTGACCTAGACTGGACCATAACTTTGCCGTCATACCATCTAAGAATTGTGAAATAAAAATCTTGGGATTCCAACGACTGATAATGGCTCAGCTTGGTGGTAGAAACCTGGTTTGCAAGGATCCATGGCCAAACTCTGACATCTCCAAGTAGAAAGACTTTAGGAAAAGTTCCCCAAAACCTCATTCGAATTCTCTCCAATCCTTCAACCACAATTCCCAACATCTTGACACGATTGCGGTGGACTCAAATTATTAGGCAACGATGAATTAAGTCCTCTTTCTGAAGAGTGGACTTTCAGAAGGTCAAGCTCCTCCCTGTTCCTGGAGCTACCACCCACGGATGATGGATGATCGTTGTCTTATCAGTAAGTGGTTTGTAGTGTTTTCTGCTCCACTTGAGAAGACTCAACCCAGGGATCCTTCTGTTCTCTTCCAGCCAAATCTCTGTGGTGGCAGGTGGGAAGGGGAACTGCTCCAAATTCTGCACCACCGGAATGGATGGCGGCATGAGCATATGGGACATGAAGGTGAGCAGGGAGGGCCGAAGGGGGCTGCCCCAGGGCCATCCAGGTAGAATGGTTAGAGAGGAACAACAAAAGGTTGAGTTTAGACATTTTAAGGCTTAAATGTGAAGTTGGCGCCAGGTTCTATTCAGCAGGTTCTGACAGGTTCTGGAGAACCTGTAGCGGAAATTTTGAGTAGTTCGGAGAACCGGCAAATACCACCTCTGGCTGACCCCAAAGTGGGGTGGGAATGGAGATTTTGCAGTATCCTTCCCCCAGGAGTGGGGTGGGAATGGGGATTTTGCAGTATCTTTTCCCCAGGAGTGAGGAGGGAAAGGCGGTTTTGCAGTATCCTTCCCCAACTCCTGGGGTGGGAATGGACATTTTGCAATATCCTTCCCCCAGGAATGGGAAGGGAATAGGGATTTTGCAGTATCCTTCCCCAGGAATGGGGAGGGAATGGGGATTTTGCAGTATCCCCTATTTCCCCCAGGAGTGGGAAGGGAATGGGGATTTTGCAGTATCTTTCCCCAGGAATGGGGAGGGAATGGGGATTTTGCAGTATCCTTCCCCCACTCCTGGGGTAAGAATGGAGATTTTGCAATATCCTTCCCCCAGAAGTGGGGAGGGAATGGAGATTTTGCAGTGTCCTTCCCCCAGAAGTGGGATGGGAATGGGGATTTTGCAGTATCTTTCCCCTGCCACCAAGCCACCAAGCCACCAAGCCACAGCATGCCCACCAAACTGGTAGTAAAAAAATTTAAATTCCACCACTGAGTTGGGGCTGCTGCTACTGCTGCAAAAAAAAAAAAAAAAAAAAAAAAAAATCCTGCTGATTCAAGCATCATCTATCTTTGTAATAACAGGTCCCAGAAGCATTCTTTAAAAATAAAAAAATAAAAATTCTGGTTAGCTGCAATGCAGGGTTTCTCAAACGTGACCACTTTCGTGGTTCCTTTTTATTTATGTCAACGGGAAGGAGCAGTATCCAGTTTCCACTCTTTCAATTGCAAGAAACAATCCCCCCTCCCTTTAAAATAATCCCCCCCCCCCAAGTTTCAGTGGAAATTTGGAAGAAAATTGAGGGAGGAAAGGAAAGTTGAGTTTTTTCAGGGGGAAAAACAAAAGATGAGAAGGTTTTTTTTTTTCATTCCATGTTTTTAGTTTTCACTTGAGTCAAAGAAAAGGGGAGGGGGAAAAAAAAATCAGAGGTTACAGATTTATAGTATTGAGAATCCGCGGTAAGAATCACATCCGGCCAGATCCCAGCGGATCCATTTCTGATCTTGAGCAAATAGCTACCGGTTTGTAAGCCTCTTCCTTTTGTGTTTCAGACCTTGGAGGCTGCAATGAAAGGCCTCCGGATGAAATAAGCCTCCCTGCGTATAAAATCCGCCAGCAGAAACAGGGATTCCCGCCTGCCAAGGAAATCAATCAAGGCTTAAATCGATTCCTGCTTTCCAGAATCCTTAAAAGGACAATCCCAGATGCTTACAAGCTCAGCTTTTCTTTTTTTTGGAGGCCTCCTGGGCAGGAACCCAGGAGGGGTTTAAAATAAAATAAAATAAAATACATGCAATTAAAAACAGTCTAAAATCTGTCATGGTTTGGGGTCTTCGCCCTTTCCCCCAACCCGGCAGTCCAGCCTGCATTTCTCAGAATTTAAAGATGTGTCTCTGCCCATTTTTATATGCTTACAGGTAGTCCTCGACTTACGACCGCAACGGAGCCCAAAATTTCTGTTGCTAAGCGAAACATTTGTTAAGATTTGAGTTTTGCCCCATAATCCTTGATTTACAACCGCAATGGAGCCCACAATTTGTTGCTAAGCGAAAGTTTAGTGAGTTTTGCCCCATAAACCTTGACTTAAAACTAAAATGGAGCCCAAAATTTCTTGTTGCTAAGTGAAACATCCATTAAGTGAATTTTGCCCCATTTTACCCTTTCTTGCCACAGTCGTTAAGTGAATCACTGCGGTTCTTGTGTCAGTAACGCGGTTGTTCAGTGAATCCGGCTTCCCCGTTGAATTTGCTCGTCAGGAGGTTGCAAAAAGAGAACACTGCGACCACCATAAATACTTGTCACTTGCCAAGCGTCAGAATTTGGATCTTAGGACCCCGGGGAGGCTGCAACGGTCGTAAGGATGAAACACGATCTTAAGTCAACTTTTTTTAGTGCCGTCGTAACTTTGGTGACTAAATGAAAGGCTATAACTTGAGGACTGCCTCTTCTTTGATCCTCATTGGCAGGATCTCCAACTTTGGAATTCCCCAGTGGGACCTAGGAAATGAAATCTGTGAGGCTTCCCCTTGTGCTAGTCGTTCCCGACTCTAGGGGGCGGTGCTCATCTCCGTTTCAAAGCCGAAGAGCCAGCACTGTCCGAAGGCGTCTCCATGGTCATGTGGCCGGCATGACTCAATGCCAAAGGCGCACGGAACGCTGCTCCCTTCCCACCAAAGGTGGTCCCTATTTTTCTCCTTGCATTTTTTACCTGCTTTCGAACTGCTAGGTTGGCAGAAGCTGGGACAAGTCACGGGAGCTCACCCCGTTACGCGGCACTAGGGATTCGAACCGCTGAACTGCCAACCTTCCGATCGACAAGCTCAGCGTCTTAGCCACTGAGCCACCACATCCTGTGTGAGGCTTGTAGGAACCCCTAAATTGAGGTTATCCACCCTAAAGAAAAACAGGACTTCAACCATTTTTCGGGTGATGTTCAAAGTGCGGCCCCGAGGGTGTGAAAAGGCACCAGACCAGACCGTTACGATAATTTAAACTTTATTCAGCCAAATATACAGGTTTTTCTCTTTTTTCTCTCTCTCTCTCTCTCGCTTTCTTTCTCTCTCTCTCGCGCGCGCCTGCCTCTATCTCGGAAAGATGCACAATCCCGAAGATGCGTTCTCTAGTTTTCGCTTTTCCAAGGGTTTGTTTTAAAAAACAGAAGTCATTATCGACTTCCAGAGAAGAAGGGAAAGAAATGAAAAGGACGGCTTAAAAAATAAAATAAAATAAAATAAAACAACAGGGTGGAAAAGAGAAAACTAAAATAGCCCGAGGGTTTTGGAGGGGTGTGGGCCAAGGATTCCACCTCCTGCCCCGTAACTGTTCATTTCCCTGGACTTTTGTGCAGCCCAGGTCCATGCCAAAGCACACTCCCTCGTCCCCATATTTTTATTTTTGGAAATGCAACTACAGGGGTCCAAGCTACTCATCTCCCACCCCCTTCCCTGCCTAGTTTCCCTGAAAGCTAGCTGAAGCGATCGGCCCCCTCCCCAGCAAACCTTCCGCCTCCGTTGGCCTCCCACCCGAAAATCAAAAACACATCAAACCGTTCAGCCGGCGGCGTTTTGTTCCCCCTCCCCGAAAACGGTCATTTTAATGCAACCGTCGGTGTTGTCACGATTTTGCACCAAAGGTGAAGGGTGCCTGGATCTTCTTCCCTCTTCCCCCTCCCCTCGCCTGCGTGCCCCCCCTCCCTCCCCCCCCAAAAAATGTAATCCCGTGGAATTCTGTGCCCAGATGAAGACGAACATGGAGCGGTCAGTGTCTCTTCAGAGGTGACGGTGAGGCCGCCATCGCTGCTGCCGCTGCCCTCCTCCTGCAGCCTCTCTGGGAAATTGACGCCACAGCGAGTCCGAAGGGTGCCAGGCCCAGCACCGTCCCGGGGGTGTCCCTCCTCTCGGGGGGAGGGGGCTGCCTTTACTTGTTGAGGGACAGCGACTGCATCCGCTTGCCTGCCATGGCCGCGTCGTCTTTAGCTGGGGGGAGGGGGGGGTCAAGCGGAGAAGGAAGAACAGCTGAATCCATGAATCCTTCCTTCCTTCCCTCTTTCTTCCTCCCTCCCTCTCTTCTCATTTCCATCTCCCTTCCTCTTTTTCTCTTTCTTCCTTCCTCTCTCCCTCCTTTCTCATTTTCATCTCCCTCCTTCCTTCTCTCTTTCTTCCTCCCTCTCTTCTCATTTCCATCTCCCTCCTTCCTTCCTCTCTTTCTTCCTCCCTCCCTCTTCTCGTTTCCATCTCCCTCCTTCCTTCCCTTTCTTCCTCCCTCCCTCTTCTCATTTCCATCTCCTTCCTTCCTTCCTTCTCTTCTTCCTTCCTCCCTCTTATCATTTCCATCTCCCTCCTTCCTTCCCTTTCTTCCTCCCTCCCTCCCTCTCTTCTCATTTCCATCTCCTTCCTTCCTTCTCTCTCTTCTTTCTTCCTCCCTCCCTCCCTTCCATCCACCTTTCTAAATTCCTACAGGAAGGGATGTAACTCCAGATCAACCACCTTTAAAAAGGACTGATATCTCCTTTCTTTCTTTCTTTCTTTCTTTCTTTCTTTCTTTCTTTCTTTTTCTTTCTTTCCTTTCTTTTTCTTCTTTCTTTTCTTTTTCTCTTCCTTCTCTTCCTCCCTCCCTCTTTTAATTTCTATCTCCTCCCTCCCTCCCTTTTCTTCTTTCTCCCTCCCTCTCTTCTCATTTCCCTCCCTCCTTCCTTCCCATACATGGGGGACTTAAATACTTTAAAAAACCGACCGCATAAATACATGCTTAAAACAATACTTCTAAAAAAAAATCTACCACCTAATAAAAACCCCACCCAATCCTTCATGGCAGCAACCACACAATCAAATCAGCCACCGGATTGGCTGTCTCCATTTGGGGTACCCTGGGCCCACCGACAAAACCATGGCTTCAGGGCCCTTTGGAAAAGCAGAGAGGTGGGGGGCCAACTGCACTCGGGGGGGGGGGATGATGTTCCATAGCAAAGGGGGCCACCACCGAGAAGGCCCCTTTTTGTGACCTCACCAGAGGCACATCCCTTATTCACGGGATCCATAACACGATCCGCCTTCCCATCCTGGTGGATGGAGTTAAGGGAGAGGCAGTCCATCAAATAATCTGGGATGAAGAATTCGGACAAACGCCCGGATTTTGATCATGTGACTTGCGGGAATGCTGCAATGGTCCTAAGTATGAGGACTACCTAGTAAAAATAAAGGGCTCCCAAAGCTTCACAGGGGCCTCAGCTCCCTTTAGCCTCCGCCAGACGTTTCCCTCCTTACCTCTCCTCTCTTCCTCTTTCTTTTTGGCTGCCTCTTCTCTCTGTTTCCGGATAATGGCTAGCCGGGCGAGGTCGGCCTTGGCCTGTTCCGTTTTCCCTGCCAGGTGCATCTTCATGTACCTTTCTTTTGCCTTCTGTTTTTCAATCTCTTCTCTGCAAAGGTACAGGGAGGGGAGGAAGAGTTGGCAAAAGATCCAAGTAATCAGGAGGCTTTGGAGACCTGCCCCCCTCCCCCCTTTCCCCAAAGACACGTGGATTTCCGTCTGGATGGTTCTGAGCACAGCAGGTGAGGCTCACCAGAGGGAACAAAAACAGCCTCCATTCCATTGCTGCCTGTCTATGTACCGCGTTTCCCCGAAAATAAGACCCTGTCTTATTTTTTTATTTTTATTTTTGAACCCTGAAATAAGCGCTTGGCCTTATTGCCATGCGCTCAAAAACCCGATTGGGCTTATTATCAGGGGGATGTCTTATTTTGGGGGGGGGGGGGGAAACAGGGTGTTAGGAAATGATGATTGCCTAACTTGTTGGATTGGCAATATATAAAACCTCAATATAGCTTTAAGACTTGTATTGCTGTATTGCATCATACTGTGTCCTGATTGGTTAGCTCTGTAGCCAATGTCCTTAAGAGGGATCTAGAAACACGGTTAGTTTCTCTTTGCTGACCATTATTGCTCTTTACTGATCTTTGCTGTGTTTGCTACTGTTTGCAACTGTTTGTTGTGTATGACTACAACAACTGGTAAGAAGACTTTGTTATTGGAATATCGCTGGACTATTGTTTTACTATCTACTGCTTTATCTGTGTATGACCTGGACTGTTTATTGGACTGTGCCTTATTACTATTTCCTAAAAGTAAACACAACTCAAGTGTATCTGTGTGTTGGCTGCGATTATTCACAACTGCTCTGTCACTTTCATGTGCACTCTTGCTACTCTAGGGTTGCTCTGCGAATTCCTCAACACAGGGTAGCAATTTTTTAAGTGTAACTATAATTAATTATAACAGGAGGGGGAAAAATACAAGTAGTCCTCAACTTACGACAGTTTGTTTAGTGGACCGTCTGAAGTTACAATGGCATTGAAAAAAAAGTGATTTACGACCATTTCCGCATCGCCACGATCAAAATATTAGATGCTTGGCAACTGACTCATATTTATGACGGTTGCTGTGTCCCGGGGCCACGCGATCCCCTTTTGCGACCTCCTGAGAAGGAAAGTCAAATGGGAAAGCCGGATTCCCTTAACAACCGGGTTACTAACTCATCCACCGCAGTGATTCACTTAACAACGGAGGCAGGAAAGGTGATGAAATAGGGCAAACCCCACTTAACAGAAATGTTGGGCTCCCTGGTGGTCGTAAGTCGAGGACTATTTGAACACGACTGCAAGCAGCCCTACAGATGACATTTCACTTTCAAGTCAATGTAGTGGTGGGGTATATATATATATATATATATATGCATATTCTTTCTAGCCAGGTTTTACCTACGTAAAGGTTTTCTAGGTTTTACCTAGAAAGAATATGCACATAAAAGCCTACGAAAAACAGAAAAAGACATATATATATATATATATATATATATATATATCCTTTAAAAGGCGTGGACTTCAACTCCCAGAATTCCCCAGCCGGCTCTGCTGTGGCCAAGGTTGAAAAACGGGGATGTGAAGAATGAACTCATAGTACATAGTACATTTTGTTCTCCCGTCATTCTCTCTAATGGTGTAATTTTAAATTTGAATTTTAAATGGGGGATTTTAACTGTCGGGCCAAACTGCTTAATATATTTTTAAATTGTTTTTAAATTTTGTATTCTATGTTTTTTATCTATGGCTGTTCACCGCCCTGAGTCCTCCGGGAGAAGGGCGGTATATAAATTTAAATATTAAATTAAATTAAATTAAAAATTCACTATGTTCCAAGGATTAATAAAAAAAACTCTTCGTTGAAATCTCCCTCTCTTTGGCTAATTCCGGGAGAGGCCAGGACTTTCCCCCGCCCCCACTCCTCCCTATCTCGGAGGGAAGGACTTACCGTTCTCTCCGCGACAATTCCCTCGGGCTCTCTAAATCGAGCTGAGTGACTTTTTTAGCGGTTTGCACTGCCCGGTTGGGATTCTCTATGTCAATCATGCCTTCCACTCCTTTGTGTTTCGGCTGGAATTGAAAGGCAACAACAACAACAACAAAGAAGAGAGCCAGTTGGAACAGTTTCCTGGAAGGGAATTGTGTGACGATCGTGTGGCCTTGGGAGGTGGAGGAAAGAGATGCCGCCCAGGTAATGGTCAGATAAGAGAGGTCGTAGTTAGCGGCTGCATAGTGGGGAAAGGAAGGAAGGATGGATGGATGGGAGGAGAGGAGAGGAAGGAGGGGAGGGGAAGGGGAGCGGAGGAGAGGAAGAAAGAACGGGAGGAAAGGAAAGGAGAGGAAGGAAGAAGGAGGGGGAAAGGAGGAGAGGAAAGGGAGGAAGGGAAGGGGAGAAAGGAAGAAAGGGAAGGGGAAGAATGAAGGGAAGGAGAGGAAGGACGAAGGGGAGGAAGGGAAGGAGAAAAAGGGAAGGAAGGAAGAAGGAAGGGGAAGGAGGGAAGGAGAGGAAAGGGAAGGAGGAAGAAGCAGAGGAAGGGGAGAAAGGAAGAAAAGGAAAGGGAAGAAGGAAGGGAAGGAGAGGAAGGAGGAAGGGGAGGAAGGGAAGGAGGAAAAGGGGAGGAAGGAAGGAAAAGAAGAGGAAAGGGAGGGAGGGAGGAAGAAGCAGAGGAAGGGGAGAAAGGAAGAAAGGGAAGGGGAAGAAGGGAAGGAGAGGAAGGAGAAGGGGAGGGAAGGGAAGGAAGAAAAGGGGAGGAAAGAAGGGGAGGAAGGGAAGGAGAGGAAAGGAAAGGAAAGGAAAGAAAGGCAGACAGATAGAATCCTCCCCAACTTGTTAGGCTGTAAATAGTGACGTGGAAAATCTGTACTTGCAAGAATCTGTTAACGTAGCCTTACAAAAAAAATAGACTTAGCTCATCAGGTCTGTTTCCAGTCTGGTCCACCTCGGAAGGCTGGCTTTAAGGCCAAGGGGTAGCCAGATCCTGGCGTGTGGGGAGGGAATGCAAGACAACATAATGCGTGTGTAGAGGTGTGTAGAGGCTGAATGAAAGCCGACAGCATCTCATCGCTCTTCTTGGTCCTAAATGGGGAAAATTCTTCTCCGGCCCCAGCCTCCCCCTCTACCTGATAGTCTTCGCCCTCTTCTTCCTCGCTCTCATCTGAATCTAGCGATTTCTCCTTCTTCTTGGGTTCTCCGGAGGCCCCGGAGCCGCCTTCCTCTTGCTCCTCTTCCTCTTCCTGTGAAAAGGAGAAGCATCAGCAAACCAGAATAGCTGCAGGGGAAGATTGGGGGTGGGGGCAGGGGTGGGGGTGGGATATCAGAACGGCAGGGAGCGATTTAGCTTCACCCAAGGGGGGAGTGGGGGGTGCTCCGGCTTTCCGCCCATTCCTCTCTCTGACTGCCTGGCATCGTGGGGATGTTGGGAAGACGACAAGGGCGAGCCTCCAATTCTCAGCCTAAGCTACCTTAGTATAAACCGACCGTTTTTTCACACCGTTGCAGCATCCCCCACGGTCATGTGGTCAAATTTAAATAGCTGGCAACTGACTCATCTGGATGACGGTTGTCATGTCCCCAGGTGTCAACCCTGAAGTGATCCTGGCTGAGGCCCCATCTTGGAAGCTTCTGGGTTGCCACACAACGGAGGGAGGTGGGTGGGTGGGGAGGAAATAGTTAGATGGGGTCTTGTAGCCAAAACAATAACGTTTTCCTGTGGGAACCAAGGACAGGTGGCTGGCCAGAGGAGGAGCGAAGTAACCAAGCAACTGGCCAGCACCTGGATTGGACAGTGTGACCAGTGACTTGGGGTGGGGTGGAAAGGGAAAACTATTCAGAGTATGAATATTCATAAACTGGAATAGATCAGCCAATGAATAGGCATAGCAATTAAGCCAGCCAATGAGGGCTGTTTGGGAGCTGAGACAGACTGAAACCAGGGTGTATCTTAGTCTGCAGCTTCTGAGTCTGCGCAGAAAAAACTGAACTAGTCTGCTCTGCTGAAATGAAACTAACTGTTCTCTCCTGCCTTGCGTTTTGCTTGTAACTGCTACGACGTTGAAGAAGAATCCATATTGGTATTGTACCTTTATCTTCATGTATTATTATGTATATAAAGAAGTTAATGAATCCTGCTGCATCTGTCTGCCTGTGTGTGCTTTCTGGATTTGATTTTTTGCAACAAACTCTGACAAAAACTTTTACTTTTGATTAGGTGAAAGCCACGGGAACTTTCAGAGTCGGCTTTCACCAGTCTGCGCCAATGTGATGTAGCCAATAAAACCGTTCTTTGAGGAATTTGCCTGCCTCGGCGTTCTGCTTTCTATGGGTGCGTGACTTGGAACGCTGACACCAGGGTCATGTGATCTCCTTTTGCGACCGTCAGACAAGCAAAGTCAAGTGAACAACCATGTCACTAATCCAACAACCGCCGTGGTTCACTGAACCGCCGCGGCAAGAAAAGTCGTAAAACGGGGGACAAAACTCACTGAACAAGCGTCTCGCTTAGCAACATAAATGTTGGGGTTTGTCAACAGAAAGCTTGGCTGCTTACCCTGGCCTTCTGTTTCTCAGCCTGCAGCTGGGCATCGATCTCCTCCGGGCTTGTATACTGCCGCGCTCGGCCTTTATGGCCCCCTTTTTTACCTGCAAGAAAAAAAGTGGGTTTAAAGATTACCGTATTTTTCGGAGTATAAGACGCACCTTAGTTTTTGGAGAGGAAAATAAGAAAGAAGCTGATTGGCAGGTGGATCAGCCTCCCCCAATCAGCTGTTCCCAGAGGTGAATTTTAGCAATAGGTTCCTTGGTTGTGAGCTCTGTGCCTTGCTTTTTTTTTTTTTTTTTGCTTTTTTTTCTGCCTCTGAAACTTCTGAAACTCCATTTCAGAAAAAAAACTTGTTTTCCTGCCTCGGAAAGCCTCCGAAACAGCTTCAGGAAAAAAGCCGCTGAAACAGCTTCAGAAAAAAAGCCTCTGAAGCTCTGTTTGGGGACTTCTTTTCTGAAGCTTCATTTCTGATGCTTTTTTCAGCCTCTAAAACCTCCGTTTGAGAAGCTGGACGGGGCTAAGACACACCCAGATTTTCACCCTCTTTTTTTTTGGGGGGGGGAAAGGTGTGTCTTATACTCCGAAAAATACGGTACTTTCCTCCGCCCCCCACTTCTTCCTCTTCTACGTTGTTCGGCTTCCATTGTCAGGAAAGGCCTAGAACTCCCGTCAAGCAGAGAGCAGTGGTGGGATCCGGCTGGTTTAACCACCAGTTCAGTGATTGTGTGCTTCGCACGTGCGTAGTTTTGCTAAAACTTACTTTCCGCGTTACTGCTGGGGAGTAACAAAGCTGAGGCATTGCAATGTGCTCTGCTGCGCGAATCAGCTGAGAGGATAAAGATGTGTAAAGCGCAGGAGCGGGCGGGCCCACCTGATTGTTGGGAGTGAACCGGTTCGCTCCCAGATGATCGTCGGAGTGAACCGGTTCACCCGAACCGGTCTGAACTGATAGAATCCCACCCCTGGCAGTGAGCTTCCAAGATAAGACAGTCTTTTCCTACATCAGCAAGCACCTCTCCCCCGCACCCCCTCCCCACCATGGAAAGGCTGGAGGGGGTGGGGAAGCTTAGGGAGAGGGCTCTAAGGCACTGTGAAGCGGTCTACAAGTCTACGTGCTACTGCTGATTAGCTGTGATGGTACAGTGGTTAGAATGCAGTATTGCAGGCTAACTCTGCCCATATACCAGGAGTTCGATCCTAACCGGCTCAAGGTTGACTCAGCCTTTCATTCTTCCGAGGTTGGTAAAATGAGGACCCAGATTGTTGGGCGGGCAAGGTGCAAATAATGCTTCTACATTGTAGAGAGTCCGGAGAGTGCTTCAAAGCGCTATGTAAGTCTAAATGCTATTGCTATTTTAGGAAATCCACAAGCCAGGGGAAGGCCCTCCTCTCCCTAAGGAGTAGGAGGGGGAAAAGATGAAAAAAAAAAATAAAACTATAAAAGAGAACATTTGTAGCTTAGGGTTGAAATGAGGGGTCCTAGGGGCTCTCTGAGCTTGGCTCTTTTGTTGCAGACCTTTCATTTCCCACCTAGGGAACAGCATCAGAAGGGAGTGGGGTTGGCAAAATTGAGCAGGGGGGGAGTTATGGAGAAGACCTAGATGCCCCTTGGAGCTGTCTGAGCTGGGTAGTTTTTTCGCAGACGTTTCATTACCCAAACTAGGTAACCTCATCAGTGCTAGAAGAAAGTGGGAACAGCCTTGGTGACGCAGCAGACTAAAGTGCTGTTAAGTAGCACCAGCTGCCTGAAATTACTGCAAGTTCGAATCTCAGCAGGCTCAAGGTTGACTCAGCCTCCCATCCTTTCGAGGTAGGTAAAATGAGGACCCGGATTGTGGGGGCAATAAACTGACTTTGTATAAAAAAGAATACCGCTTAGGGGGGCCCGAAAGCCCTACGAAGCAGGTATATACAAAAGTATGAAGGCTAGTGCTTAACGCATTGTAAGCCGCCCTGAGTCTCCGGAGAAGGGCAGCATATAAATCGAAACAATAAATAAATAAATAAATAAATAAATAAATAAATAAATAAATAAACAAACAAACAAACAAACAAGTAAGTAAGTAAGTTTGCGGAGAGAAAGGGGGTCAGGAGGAGGAAGAGGAGGACTGGGGGATCCTTGGTGCTCTCTGAGCTGGGTTGTTTTCTTACTGATGTTTCATTACCCAACAAGGTTACATCATCAGTCCTAGAAGGGAGTGAAGTTTGCAGAGAGGAGGGGGAGGAGGAGGAGGAGGACTGGGGGGTCCTGGTTTTCTCGCAGATGTTTCATTACCCAAACTAAGTAATGTCAGCATGAAAAACACAAAAAGATTTTTTAAAAGAGAGAAGAAGGCAGAAAGACATCCCAAAGCAAGTCTTCAGATTAGATGCCTTCTGCTGTCCAAGGGGTGAGGTGGGGTGGGCATTTCCGGGAGCTCCTTGGCTGCGGGGTATAAACTGAGCCCGGAATCCCCCTACTCAACCTCCCCCCCCCCGCTTTCCACATGGAAAGGGAGGCTGCCAAACCCCACCCACCCACCCACCCCAACTCTTATTCTGATTGACAGTCAACTCCAGGGAAGCCCTTCCAAGCAGATCTGATGCAATCCATCCAGCTGGCCCTGACATCCCAGAGGAGGAGGGGAGAGGCTGACTGGCTGCCCAGGCACTGGATCCCCACCACATGGGAGGCTGGGATCGGGAAGGAAAGGCAGGGAGGGTCTCTCCGCTGTCCTCCTACTGGGGCTAATTAAGACCCCCACCTCCTGATTTGACACTAATTAAGCCCCTCGCCCTGATTTCACTCTCAAGACCCCCACTCTGTATGTTGCCTCTTTTGGAGACCCCCCCCTACTTTGACCATTAATTTGGCACAACCCACAACCTCATTTGGCTCTCCTTAAGACCCCCCTCCTGCTGATTTGACTGTCGTTGAGACCCCCCACCCCTCCTGATTTGGCACTAATGAAGCTCCTCCCCCTGATTTCACTCTCCTTAAAAAAACCCCACCCACCCATTTGCCGCTTTTGGAGACCTGCCCCCCACTCTCTATTCTGACACTAATCCAACCCCACACAACCTGATTTGGCTCTCCTTAAGACCCCCCATCCTTTAATTTGCCTCTTTTGGAGACCCCCCCACCTCTATTTTGACAATTAATTCGGCCCCACAACCTGATTTGGCTCCCTTTAAGACCCCCACTCCTCCTGATTTGACACTAATGAAGCCCATCCCTTTGATTTCACTCTCCTTGTGTTCCCCCCACCCACACTCATTTTCCTCTTTTGGAGACCCTCCCCCACCCTCTATTCTGACACTAATCCAACCCCACACAACCTGATTTGGCTCTCCTTCAGACTCCCCCTCCCGCTGATTTGACTGACATTGAGAGCCCCGCACCCCTCCTGACAAATCAGGAGGGGTGGGGGTGGGGTCTCCAAAAGAGGCAAATTAATGAAGCCCCACCCACTCATTGGGTTCTTTTTGAGACCCCCACCCTCTAATTTGATCCTCATTAACCCCCCCAGATGTGGCTCTCATGGACACCCCCCTAAGCCCTGATTTGGCACTAATTAATGCCCCTCCCCCCTGATTTCACTCTCAAGACCCCCCCACACTCATTTGCCTCTCTTGGAGACCCCACCCCCACCCTCTATTTTGACACTAATTCAGCACCACACAACCTGATTTGGCTCTCCTTAAGACCCCCCTCCCGCTGATTTGACTGACATTGAGACCCACCCACCCACCCCTCCTGTCAAATCAGGAGGGGTGGGGTCTCCAAAAGAGGCAAATTAATGAAGCCCCACCCACTCATTGGGCTCTCTTTGAGACCCTCCCCACCCTTTAATTTGACCCTCATTAACCCCCAAAATGTGGTTTTCATGGACGCCCCCCCCCCCCAGTCCTGATTTGGCACTAATTAATGCCCCTCCCCTCTGATTTCACTCTCAAGACCCCCCCCCACACTCATTTGCCTCTTGAAGACCCCCCCACCCTCTATTTTGACACTAATTCAGCACCACACAACCTGATTTGGCTCTCCTTAAGACCCCTCCCCTCCCACTGATTTAACTGTCTGGGACCCCCCCACACACCCTCTAATTTTGACCCTCATTAACACCCCCAAGATGTGGCTCTCATGGGCGCCCCCCCCAGCCCTGATTTAGCACTAATTAATGCCCCTCCCCCTTGATTTCATTCTCCTTAAGACCCCCCCCACCTACACTCATTTGCCTCTCTTGGAGACCCCCCCCCCACCCTCTATTTTGACACTAATTCAGCCTCACAACTTGATTTGGCTCTCCTTAAGACTCCTTAAATAATTGTCTTGGGACCCCCCACCCTCTAATTTTGACCCTCATTAACACCCCCCCCAAGATGTGTCTCTCACGGACGCCCCCTCCCCCCCGCAGCCCTCATTTGACACTAATTAGTGCCCCCCCCCAATCTCTTTAAAGGACCTGGCCGAGAATCTCGGAGGGGGGTAGCCCCCCTCCCCCACCCGAAAGACCCCCCTCCCCGTCTTTCGAGTGGGGGAGGGGCAGTCCTGGAATGATATCCTCCTCTCCCCCTCCCCAATTTTAATATTTATTTATTTATTTATTTTAAAAGGAGGTGGGGGGGGGAATCAGCAGGAAAGGCCTGAAGCGCCTCCCGAGGCATCCCGGCCCTTCCAGGCAAAGGGTTGAGGGGGGGTGAGGTGGGGGGGTCACGATGCCCATGTGGCACGGCCGGGGACGATGGGGGGTGTAGTCCCGCTTGCTTGAGAAAGCTGGGTCTCCCCAGGGAGAAGCGCTCACCTCCTTTGGGCATAGCGAGGTCGGGCAGGCAACGATGGCGGCTCCGACGGCGAGCGAGCGAGCGAGTCGTCCTGCTTCTCCTGCCGTCCCCCCCCCCCTCTACACGCCTCGCTTCGCCCCGAGCTGGGAGCGACCCGGAAACGGAAGTGGGGCCGGCGTCGTCGACGTCGACGTCCGTTTAAAGCCCCCCTCCCCGTTTCGTGAGGTACCAAGCTCTGAGGGCTGTCTCGCCTACCGCCTGACGGAAAAAAAACGGAGTTCACTTAAGCGCTGGGAGGGTATAAAAAGAAGAACGTCCAGCAGGACTTGCCCGCTCCGGGCGGTTCGTTCCGAGGATTTCTTTTGAAGGCGGGTCGGCTTACGTTCCTGGCGCAGGGCCAAACAGGCAACTGTCGTGGATGGACCGACGGAATAGGAAAAGCCCCCCCTGGGAAGCGACGGCGGTGCGACGGAGGGCCTGGGCTGCTGGTGACGTCACGGCAGGGCGACGGGAGCCCCGGGGAAGCGGAAGAGCGCCGCGGAGGAAAACAGCAGCGCCCCCATATAGTAAGTAGCCCCCCCTCCCTCCGTCGGACCAGAAGGAGGACCTGTTTCTCCCCCCTCCAACCCCCAGGGCCTCGTCTCTGTCTGTCTGGGGCCTGTTTAGAGTCTCTCTGCGTGGCAGGCAGAAATCCCCCGGGAGAGCATCTTGCTGGGAGGGGACTCCCCGGTGGAACTTCTGCCTGGGCTTCTTGTAAGGGGCCTTTTCCCAGTGAGGAAGACCGAAGATCCCGCTGGAAGAGGGGAGGGAGGATTCAGAAGCAGAATAGATCACCTGGAAGGGACCTTGGAGGTCTTCTAGTCCATCCCCCTACATAAGCTGTGAAATAATAGTAGTAGTAGTAGTAGTAGTAGTAGTAAATACCTCAGCTCATTTGCTTACCCAGTTCTTTGGGCTGGGTTAATAATAATAGCCTTTATTGTCATTGTACATCATGTATACAACGAAATTGGTTTAGCCTTTACTGGTGCAATCCATAACAGAAAACAGGGTGGATTTGATTTAAATCAAACTGATTTAAATCACGATTTAAATCACTAGTCAGTAAGGCTTGATTTAAATCATAGTTTTCTATATCAAGACTAATTCTTGCTGGTATAACTTTAATATGCAAGTAGATGAAGATTTTTAGAATAACAACTTTTCATATTAGTTTTTTTAATCCCCAGTTTAATAGGTTAATCATTCATATTTGGACAACTTTTCTGTTGTACTTAGGAAGGAGAAAAATAATCATTACCTTAATAATAACAATTTAAATAGATTTATTCAATTGAAACAATAACATTACAGTATATGTTATTTGCTTAAACAAACATCCATGTTTGTTAACTAATTTGGCTAAACAATATATATATATTTTAAGAAACTTAGACTGTCAGCCCAGCAAATGAAAAACTTAAATACTGTCCTCTGTAGCTCACTCGTCATCTTCATCATCTTCTTTGTTCATAATCTGGAAAAGAAAAACAAGCTTTCCTGCTTTATCGGGTCCCAAACGATTTCTCAGTTTAGAATGAATGAGTCCAAAGGAAGAGAATATTCTTTCAACGCCTGCAGAAGAAGCTACTGCTGTTAAAAGTGAAATCATTACTTGAACAGTCTCTAAATCCAAGTGCTTAAGTGACTTCCACCAGTTCACTTGTGTGACTTTCTTTAAAATATCTTCAGCAAACATATATTTCTTGAATGGTTCCCCCTTAGCTTTGAAGTTTATTATAGAAAATACAAGACAATTCTCCCCAGTGGAGCTGCACATACATTCCCGTCCTTCTGTTTCTCTTCTCCTTCGATATTCAGAATAACAGAGTCAGAAGGGACTTTGGAGGTCTTCTAGTCCAGCCCCCTAATCAAGCAGGAGATTCCTCCAGGCAGCGTTTTTTAAGCTTTGTTTTTCCCTCTCAGGACCCCTCCTCGCTTTGGAAAATCCTGGAGGACACCCCACCCCCACCCCCCACTCCAAAGAACTTTGCTTTGTCTGGGTTATATTGATCGATGATGTTTGCCTTACTCAGAATTGGAAGTGATGCGTTTCATAGAATGCAGATAGTCCTTGTTTAGCGACTGCCTCGTTTGGAGAAGGGCCAGTGGCAGCAAACGTGTTGATTTTAATTTTTAATATATTTTGATAAATATAACCCATTTAAACCAAAGCTCTTTTAGGATGCTTTATTTTTTTAAGTGAGAAGGGAGAGAAAAAAAAGTTTAAGAAACACAGTTAGGATTTAGTTTTTATCAACTGGGTATAAGAACCTCACTGTCCTAGATCTCCTACTGACATTTTCACGCCACCCATTTTCATTGGGTGTCTTCCTCATCAGGCTGTATACATACATCTCAAATATGTTTCTTCTGCAGGTTTTTTTTTTCCCCCCTTTTTGAAGAGATGCCCAAGGTGAAAAGGAGCAGAAAACCTCCTCCGGATGGCTGGGAATTAATCGAACCAACCTTAGATGAGCTGGATCAAAAAATGAGAGAAGGTGTGTATGTGTGTGTGTATGGGGGTGCGGGGAGGAGCTGGCTTAGCTGTACGCATTACAGAAAAACTGAAAATATGTGAGAATGAATAAGTAACATTTGGTCTGTGCCGTTTCTCTCTCAGCTGAGACCGAACCACATGAAGGAAAAAGAAAAGTGGAATCCCTTTGGCCCATCTTCAGAATTCATCATCAGAAAACGCGCTATATTTTTGATCTCTTCTACAAAAGGAAAGCCATTAGCAGAGGTAAGACAAGTGGGCTCTTTCATCTCGCCTTGAAAAGATAAAACCTTGTCTTTTTTTGTCGTGCGGGAGGGGAAAAAAACAAGTCAGCCCTTTGAGGTAGGCCAAGTCAGGAAACAAGACTTCAAAAACCCGCTGGAACTCTTATTATAGGGTATAACAGAATCTTGAAAGCCTGGGGGAGTTTCTCCGCAACCCCCCTATTAATAGCAAAAAAAGGTAGAATAATATTGTGTTTCTTTCTCAGTTCTGCTTATGCAGGACAGCCTGGGGGTGGAATCAAGCAAGGAATCAACCTAGAATCCTTACATTCCCACAAGCAATTTCAGTCCAAGTCCTGTTGAATTCTATGAATTCTTGTCTAGTGCCAATTTAATGCTGTCGAGTGGATTCTTGTGTATAGGTATGAACAATAAATCAACTGGAGCTTAACGTGTTTCTTGTGCCTTATGGCTGAGGTTATTTACTGAATTATCTGGTATTTACTGACTTCCTTCTTCAAGGCCATTTCCATGCATCTTTACCAATGTTCACCTTTCTATTTCCAAATTCTAGCTCATTTAATCAGGGGACTATATTCACCCTTTCATTTGTATCTGCCCTATGTAGAATTATACGAATATTGCATCAAAGAAGGTTACGCAGACAAAAACCTGATTGCAAAATGGAAGAAACAAGGATACGAAAACCTCTGTTGCTTACGCTGCATCCAGACCCGCGATACCAATTTTGGAACAAATTGCATTTGTAGAGTGCCCAAAAGTAAACTGGAAGTGGTAAGTCATTGCAGCCATGCTTTTAGTGTCTACATTCTTCTCCCCTTTTATGCATATTCAGAAGTCCTATCATACATAAAATTTATGAAATTCCCATTCTATAAAAAAAGTACCCCTGCTCTGAAATCAGGTTTTTTTTTCAACCACTGAAAATCCTTTTTTTCCTACTTCTTGCATAACTTTATGGTATGTTTCCACTCATCTGTTGGTTTCATTCTACAGGGGAGAATAATTGAATGTACTCACTGTGGCTGTCGGGGCTGCTCTGGATGAAAACATTCTTCAAAAGAAACCCCAACTTTTTAGAGGTTTTAAGTGACTTGTTACCATCAAGGACTGCTCATAAGAACTATTTTTTTTTCACAACCTGCTGTCGAGATGACTCCCTTTGTATCCCGCGATAGAATTAATTAAATGTGTAAATGCAGTAATGTGTTTTCATGTCCTGTGTTGTCATTGTATCTTAAAATAAAGTCTTGCCTACTTCTCCCCAAATGAAGAGCATAATTCTTTGGTTTTTTAAAAAAATGATTTACATGCAATAGTTCTATCAAAAAAAGAGACTAAATTAGGCACCTCTTTATCCTCTAATGATTTGAAAATATTGAGGGTCACTAATACTGATCATTAGTAAATATAGGATTCTTAGAACTCAACAACTCCCATTTCAAGCAAAGAAACCAGGGAGCTGAAACAAAATTCTATACACTGCCATGTTAAAAAACTAATTGTCCCTTTTTAATTATGTGAATAACTCTGGATACTGCAAGGTAGTGAAAGGGTAGAAAATATCACTTGCTTTGGGAATCTTTACTGAAGCCCAATTTTATTTAGTTACCAAAAGTGTATTTATATAGTCTCTTAGGTTTTCTTTATCGATGTACCCAGAAGTAGTTGGGAATCTTTGCAGCGAATATTGCTCGGCACTATCTGTACTTCCAAACACTGCTTTGCAATTTTAGGTTTCTAAATATTTTCCTTTGAAGTTATAACTATTGTTTCTCAACTTTGATGACTTGAAAATATGTGGACTTCAACTCCCAGAATTTCCCATGGTAATAAAATGGCTAAGGAACAGACAGAACAGCACAATTATCACAAAACAAGTTTAAGCTTTCCTTTAGAGTGTGAACAGGACAATAGGACAATCGCTTCCAATAAGAATTGGTAATAGGAAAATGTTATTTATTAAACAGTTTATTACTGTTCCAGATAAATTTGGGTTGCAATTGTATATACACCTAAGGGTTAATTTAAGCTCCATGTGAACAGATATGTACAGAATTAAGCAATTTAAAAAACATGTCAGTATCCCGTAATGAATGGCCAATATTTGCTTTATTTTAGCTCCTGGCTGCCTTGATCTTGTTCCAGCCTGGTGCCATCTTTGCCTGGTGCCGATTTCTTACATCGGTATTTTGCCCAAGGGTGTGGCGTTTCTTCCCCGGGCATCCACTTAAGCCAACGGAAATAGAAAGCTCGGAAACCATCAATTTTCTCTAGATAATGATCCTTTTTCTGGTACTGCAAGAAGAAAAACAAATGCAAGTTATTAAAAGCACACCTTGTATCGGAATAGTCTCTTGGCAGGCAGGATGACACGAGACCCTCCTGCATCCAAGGATTCCTGGAGGGTCGTCTTGGGCAAAGACAAATTTGAGACTTATGGGCCAGCTTTTGTTTTTAATGTTCTCCCAACTGGAACGAGGAGGCCTCCTTGGATTCAAATATTTACTCCTAGCAGTTTCATGGACAATACCATGTCCTGGTAGTCCTTGATTTACAACCATTGATTTAGTGACCGTTCAGAGTTAAAAACACACTGAAAAAGTGACCTATGATGGTTTTTCACACTTTATGACCGTTGCAGTAACCATAGTCACATGATCAAAATTGCAGAGTCCTGCCTGGGGCCGTGTGATCCACTTTTATGACCCCTTTTGCGTCCCCTCATGGACGAGCAAAATCCATGAGAAAACCAGATTGACTTAACCACAGCAACTTATTTCAACAACTGCAGCACTTCACTTGGGAGGAAAGGTCATAAAATGAGGCAAAACTCACTAAACAAATGCCTCACTTAACAACATAAAATTTGGGCTCAATGCCATCAAGTCACTATTGGTTAATTATATGAACAAAAGCATGAATGCGGTTTTCTTTGGAGGTGAAGCTTAAAGTGAGCATTTAACTTTTCAAAGGTCAAATATGCCTAACTTCGTTTCAATAGCCATAGCAATTTAATGCCTTCCAAACATTTTACAAGAAGTTTTAAGTTTCTAACGTTTTAGGTGTAACTTAAATCAGCTCAAGTTTACACCGACACAAAAGACAAGAGGATAATCTTACCTGATCATAATTAGGAGGATACTGGGCTGCAAACTCCAGCATGTTAACAATAAATTCATTTGGAGCCACCTCATTCCTGCTCATGTCTTTGAGGATCTCTATGAGGTAAGTGTAATTCAGTCGCTTCACCGCTGCGTTGATCAGCGCACCGTAGATTTGCACATTGGGTTTTATTCCAGATCGCTGAAATGAATGCACAAAAAGACTCGAAACATTTCAAACAAAGGCGGTTGTGAAGAAAGAACGTTATTTTTGCCTCGGTTCGAATCTAGACAAAGATTGAAGCTATGGCAAATGTTTTAAGGCAGAAAATTAGTGCCTCAAAAATTTTGAATTTCACATATGTCTGCTAAAAACAATTGGATTGTTTTGTACCTTCATGTCCGACAGTAACTGCATCCCTTCTTTGTATTTGCGGCAGGCAATGGCTAAGTTACAAAATGTGTACAGATCCGGCGAAAGTCCGTTTTGCAACATTAAAGGCAGCAAGCTCTGTAAATTGAAAAAGACGTTAAGCAGGGCTGTATACATTCTCTAAAATATGCAGTAGCTCCAGATGTAGCTGACCTATCTAACACGTCATTGTAATCTTGGCCTAAATAGAAAGCAGGAACGAAAGTCTTAGAAAGACAGCCAGTTTGGCATCAGGCACCAGAAACCAGGAGGGGCCGTGAGTTCTAGTCCTGCCTTAGGCTTTCAAGCTGGGTGGCCAACACGCTTTTCTCCAACCACCTCACAGGATTATTGTTGTGGAGAAATTAAAGAGGCCAATGGAGTATTAAGTATCTTTGTCGCTTTCAGTTACTTATAAAGTAATACTTTATAGGGCACTGCACACCAGAACAACTAGACACAAGGACAGTTTTTTTCCCTCTGCTAAGTAAATAATTCCCTCAACACTGTCAAACTATACACTAAGGCTGCACTACAATTAATCTTCTCTTCCTTACTAGTATCTGTCTCTTCCCACATAATTATAACCATAAGTATCTTGTATAAGTATCTTTCTTGTATCTTTCAATTTGTATTGTTTTTGTTTCCTAGTACAATTTGATAGCTTATCAGTAAACTTGACACTCACTAAGTGTTGTATCTTTTTATTCTTGATGGAAGTATTTTATTCTCCTTACGTACACTGAGAGCATATGCACCAAAGACAAATTCCTTGTGTGTCCAATCACACTTGGCCAATAAAGAATTCTCTCCTCTCCTCTCCTCTCCTCCCCTCCCCTCCCCTCTCTTCTGTACATGTGGGATTTTAAAAAAAATAAAATTAATCAATTAATTGAAAGTCTCTAAAAAGTTGAATTTGGCTAATGCAGTGCTCCCGTAATAGTGAGCCACACCCAGAAAGGGACGCTCTTACCTTTGCCGCCTCCAGATCGGCCTTTTTGCTCTTTTTCCTGATCAACGTATTAAAAAAAGCCACGTCTGGCTTCACGTTGTTCTCCTCCATGACGGCCAACAAAGACGATTCTGAGGGGCTGTTGAGTTCCACGTTTTCGGCTAGCAAGATGAATGTCCGAATATTCCCCGACACTTTGTCGTCCTTCATTTTTTTTAAGAAACCTTCCATGTTTCCCATGAGGGCCAGTCGATCGGAGGGGGTTGCCACCGTCCCCAAGGAAACCACATGTGGAGCTGGGCTCTGCGGATCCAGCAAGTTCGGGAGGGGAACGGCAGGCTCCGAGAAGGAGTTTTCTGCTCTTGATTCCGGAACCAATTGGTGCTGATGAGAGATCACCAACCTCCCGTCTGTATCGCAGTGGGATACATCGGAGTGATCGCTCGACTTCAGCTTTGCGCTGTCCTTGGCTTCATCTCGGTTTCTATTAGGCCTCTCAGTTTTTGGATCGTCTCCTGGGAACATATTTTTTTCCAGAACTTCGACATCCGATACCATTAAAGCTGGAATGTTGGCTCGTTTCTTTCTCTGACTCTTTGTGCCTGGCTCTCTGCCAGGATTCAGCCTCAGGTGAGTTGGGTGTTTCTCTGAGGGTCTTAGTAGCAATTTAGAAGCCACCTCAGAGTCACCAATGCCACAGTATTTGGCAGCTGTCAGCATCAAATTGTAAGTGTACAGATCAGGTTTGAGGTTCAGCTTTGCCATCTGCTGCCAAACCTGTTTAAAAAACAACAACGATGTGATGACCCGGGGCGTAGCACAAAGGCAACAGAGCCAGACAATAAGTACAAATCTCTTTATTAGCGCCAAACTTTGTCCCCAGCATCCCTTTACTCTCCGGTCTGGAGAAAAACCCTTCCACAAACCTGTAAGCAGACAAAACTTCCAACCATAAATCCAACAGGGCAAGATAAGGTAATTAATCCGGCAGGGCAAGCAAGATAAGGAATTCCAGAATCGAAGTAGCATGGCCGTAAATTAAACCAGTTGGGAGGATGCCAGGAACTCAGATAAAGCAGCAAACACGAACTCAGCATTTGTTCCTGACAATCGCCCCTCCTTTAAACTCCATCCCCAGGTGTGCCTTGTGAAGGGAATCGGGGCCCTTTCCTCCCTCGTAAGCCACACAACCCACGTTGCTCCCTTCTCCATTCTTCCCTGCATGCCCGAGGATGAGGAGGGGGTGGGTTTTGGTCTTCATCAGAACCCCCTCTCTCTTGTTCTCCCTCTCCCCTGCTCTGCTCAGCCTGACTTTTCCCTTCCCCGGTTTCCTCCACAGCCAACGGAGCCACTCTCTCACTTTCTGTCAGCTGTTCCTCTTCCATTTCAGAGTCAGACCCCGACAGGGGCATGACAAACAACAGTACCGATCATTAACTTATACACATCCGTCCGAGTTAGCATTTCTCAACTGGGACGTCTTTAAGAGGGGTGGACTTCAGCTTCCAAAATTCCCCAGTCAGCATGCACCGGGGAGGGCAGAAAGGGCTTGGTTTGTACCCACCATTGGAAGGGAGCAAAGGGCAATAAACAGACCTGTAAAGCATAGCGGAACCCGTTCTCTTTGTCGTTTATACATCCCATGAGCAGGATGTTGAAAGTATCCGTGGTGATTTGATGGCCATTTTCCACCATTTCCTGAGGAAAGATTCCATAATTACTCTTCAATATAAACATGTTAACAAAAGATCAGTTGTTCTGTATTCCATATATATAGCATTCCCGGGAAACAGACAGTAAGAAATTTGCCATAACTTTTTTTTTTTTTTTAAATTAAGGATAAAAATTAAGGTTGCGTTCACCCGTCGATCAGAAATGGATATGCCTTAGGCAACAAAATACCATCTTCTGACTGTTTTCACCAACTCTACTAAACCACCATATGCTTTGTCTGGTTTTAGCTTAGTACGTTTTGTAAAGTAGAGATATTTTATAACCCTGGTAAGTGGCTACACTGCAACATGTGAATCCTGCCTTAATTTTAATCTTGTGAAGACCAGAAAAAAAGTCAGCCCATTTCTAGGAATCCATCATCCATTTCTTTGCAAATAACCAAGAGTTTCTTTTCTGGTTTATACAGACTATTCCAAAGTTGGTGAAACAACAATAAATTCTAAAGGATATATTTCATAGCAACCGTTTTTCAACTGCAACCTCAGAAATTCCCCTTAACCTTCTTGTTAAAACATTTGTGGAACATGTCATGGTTTATTTACACCTAGAGTCAAGCAGCATATAAATTATCATTATGGTGATTTATGCCATATTTGGAGTATGTGTATGAGGTTTCTAAGGCAGCTGATAGATACAATTTTGCAAAGAATTATAAATTTATACCAACAGTCGCTTTTTTCCCCCTTCTTTTTACCTTTAATATATCCAAGCACATACGGAGATCCGAACACAGAGCACAGCATTTCAACAAAGCGCGATACGCAATTGGATTCAACTCTATGCCTTTTTGGATCAGTTCCTGTCGTAATTTAAGAGCGCTCTGCAGACCACTGTCTTTCCAGGGTGTCTCCGCGCAGGCGTTGAAAAGGGCCGTGTATGTGGCAATCGTAGGCGTCAGGTCTCGCTTTTTCATCTGCCTCCCCATAACGTAACAAGACAAAAAGTTTCAACAAGGAAACGACTAAAACAACCTGTCATCTTTGCAACAACACATCGTTTAGAATGGAGGCTTTCGAACTATTAGCAAGGATGGGCGTCATTTACGTTCACAAACTTAGAAAGGGTTGCTTTCTAAGGGAAATCGTAAAGACTTCCTCGACAGATTAGAACAGGGGTCACCAACCTTTCGGACCTCAGGAAACACTAAATTCATAATTTTAAATCCAGCGGTCCACTAATATGATTTGCCTAATGACTGGTTGGGCGTGGCCAGGTGGTCATGTGACTGGTTGGGCATGGCCAACTCGATGTCACTCACATTGAGGGGTGCCTCACCAGCCTCTACTCGCCCCTCCCCTCCCAGCCACTCCTAGCCTCCCCACCTGGGCTCTTTAGGGCCCCAACAGGAAGCAGTTGCTGGAGCTAAGCAGCTACCATGAGAAAGTTGGTGAAACAGCTCAGTTCAAATTGGATCTGCCCGAGAAGGAAGCTCAGCAGAAGCACCTCACTGAGGACTAGGAGCATAGGCTTTCCAAGCAGAGGGAAGACCTGTGGGAATGCAAGGCCAGGTACCAGCGCCTGGAGGCTCAGCGGGTTGAGATGGTCAGCCAGTTCCAAGCCATGAGGCAGTCCCACTGGAACAAGGTCCTCTGGCTCTTCGCCACCAGTGGCCCTTCCCTCCAGCCTTCGCCCAAAGCCCCACACCAGGAGCCTGAAGCAGACCCCAAGTCGGAATTTCTGCCTCCCTCCGACCCGCACAAAAAGACCCCAAAGGGGGAGACTCCCTGCAGCAACACAAATGTTCAATGGATGTATCCAGCCCAGGGGCCGTAGTTTGAGGACCCCTGATTTAGTGCAATATAAAAAATGCCAATAATTTTTCTATGGACCACCAGTTGGTGACTGCTGGATTAAAAACAAGAGCATTAAAACAAATAACTCGATGTCAAACTACAGGAATAACACAAATGCAGTGTTGGCAAGCAAATTTGCAATGCTGTTTAGGAAATATAGGAGGGAGCTTCAGTGCAAAATGACATGTCAATTAAAGTTTCCAATTGAATTGGATCCCTCCAATCAGCGGATTTAAACCAGCCAATTTTTTTTCTTATTCATTTAAATCGAGCCTTCTCCCCCACCCCCCCCCTCAACAAAAATTCCCTTTGAAAGAAACTTGGGATATTTACATCATTGTAGAGCCGAAAGGCCTTCTTCAGGTACCCAACCCTGCCGCATCCACCAATCAGCACCGTGTAGTTGAACTCCTCGGGCCAGAGATGTTCTTCCTTCAGCATCTGTACCTCAAAGAGCTCAAGAGCCTCGACCAGCTGCAGAGAAGAGGGTTACGGAAGAGGGTGAACTGCGAAACCCCACAAAGCTCAACAAGATCAACAAGTCCGAACTAGCAAAACTGCACTGAGGCAAAAATTTGGGGTAAATACAGGGAGCCCTCGTTTAACAACGGATTGCTTAGCAACCATTTGAAGTTATGACGGACCGGCTGAAAAATTTAATAATCCAGTTCCAGACGTCCGATGACTGCACGCACACATCATCGTTATCATCATCATCTTCATTTAAACGACTCCATAATCCTTTGTGGGATGGAGTCTGGGCAACTGAATGGAGCCAGCAGGGTGTTTTTACTCGCCGGATGCCCTTCCTGTCGCCAATGCGGAGTTTTGTTCAGCAGATGTATTTATTTATTTATTTATTGGTTCAATTTATATGCCTATTCTCAATGTGCCCAGAGAGAAATATCTGCCTCTACCTAGGATCGAACTCACAGCTTCCTGATTATGAGGCGAGCTCCACCTCTAAGCCACTGCACCACTCACAGCACGCACACATAACACACACAAAAATATGAGGTCACATGATTACATTTTGGGCACAAAATAGAAGGAGTATTAGGAATGCTTTGTCACCTTGAGCTGCTTTTAAAATAATGAAGGTGGGATCAAAAACGAATAAATCAATAAACAAACAGATCGTCCCTTGTCCTTCAAGGATATACCGTATTTTTCGGAGTATAAGACGCACCTACCTTTTTTGGTGAGGAAAACAAGAAAAAGAAATCTGCCTCTGAGCAATTTTGCCTCCTTGCAGCAAACAGCACAGCCTGCTTTACTTTCATTTTTGTTTTCAGCATAGCTTGATTAGCACAAGGGGAAAAAAAAATCTGCTCCAGCAATTTACCTCCTTGCAGCAAACAGCAGAGCCCCACGTAAAACAGCTAAGAGCAAATCAGCTGAGTTGGGAGGCCGATTCAATCAACTTGTGCTAATTAGGCTGTGCTGAAGCTAAAAGGAGCTGTTTTACCTTGCTGTTTGCTAGCAAGGAGGTAACTGCTGCGAGGCAGAAGCCAAAGGGTGGGGGCCAATGGGTGGGCGGGGCTACATTCGGTGTATAAGACTAAATTTTCACCCCCTTTTAGGGGAGAAAAAGGTGCATTTTATACTCCGAAAAATTACGCCCTCCACCCCCATCTTTTTTAAAAAAGGCAGAAGAACACAGTCAAGGTAATGACCTTATTTTTCTTTATCAATGCTTTGCACTGCAGAAAATACCAGTATGGGGTATTCCTTCGACCCCATCTGGGTTTTATTTCTAGCTCCTCCTCGTCTTCCTCCTCTTCTTTGGTTTGGAGCCGTACGGTGTGAAAATCAGCCGCCACTGCCACCTGAGAAAAGGGCTTGGGAGGATACTTCTGAGTTAACAACCCAAAACTTTCATCAGCATCAAATTTCTCCTCTTCTTCTTCATCTTTAGAAAGCGCTTCCGATGATCTCACCATCTCCTCCAAATCTCTGTTGTGTAATTTATAGACCGAAAGGGATGTGCTAATCAGTCTCCGGTTCAAAAGAGCTGTGGGTTGTGGGCTTGGAGGCCGTATCCATTTTTTTCTTCCAGGAACGTCTCTGAAACAGTGTAGGGAACAAATCCAAGGGAAGACCGACCCTCTTTGGGTAAATACTGCAGAGAAGCCCCGGCACATCCGCGGAGAAACCGTCATAATTTCGCCTTTTTTTTTTTCTTATCTCCAGATGAATGAACTGAAATCCAGAGCCAAGGAATTAGGATTTCATCTTAAAAGCGTCATGAGCTGCTTTCCTGGGGAAATCATCCGAAGTAGCAAGGATACATTTTGCAGGAGCCATCCTGCGAATAAAAGAAAACATGAAATGAAGGATTCAATGACAACCATTTAAAGGCATTTAAATCAGATCTTTCAGCGAGTTTCTTCCAAACTCCTGAGGGGAAGAATCAGAATAGAGCTGGAAGGGACCCGGGAGGTCATCTAGTCCAGCCCCTGCTCAAGGAGGAGACCCTATACCAGTGATGGCGAACCTTTTCGGCACCAAGTGCCCAAACCAGGATGTGCGTGCATGTATGCGTTTGTGTGTGTGTGCATGCGGGTGCTGGCCAAACACCAGCTGGCCAGCACCCGCATGCCTATTTTTTGGCGGTTTTTGGAGCCATTTTCAGGCCATTTTGGGGCTGTTTTCAGGGTGGGTTTTTGGCTGTTTTCGGGCCATTTTGGACCATTTTTGGGCCTGAAAACAGCCCAAAAAATGGCCTAACAACAACCCAAAAAACGGCCTGAAAATGGCCATAAAAACAGCCTGTTTTTTGGCTGTTTTTGGCCATTTATCAGACAGTTTTCAGGCCGTTTTCTGGCCGTTTTCTGGCGTTTTCTTCGTTTCCCGCGAAGACCAGCTGGGTGGCATGCATGTGTGCGCTGGAAACCAGAAGAGGAGCTGGCGATGGCGCGCGTGCCCACAGAGAGGGCTCTTCGTGTCACCTCTGGCACCCGTGCCATAGGTTCACCATCACGGCCCTATACCATTTCAGACCATGTGGCTGTCCAGTCCCTTCTTAAAAGTCCAAGAGTGATGGAGCGCCCATCGCTTCTGAAGGTGACCCATTCCATTGACTAATCAATAGAGCTGGAAGGGACCTTGGAGGTCATCTAGTCCAGCCCCCTGCTCATTTGCCCCCTGTACCATTTCAGACAGGCAGCTGTCCTTAAATGCCTCCAATGTTGGAGCACCCACAACATTCTGGAGGCCTTGAGGGCCAGGCTCAAACCCGTCCCGAGTCCAGAAGCCACTTGGGGAGAGGCTTTGGGCCTGTCCTTCGCGCCTTCTTTCTCTCTATCCTTGACCTAGCAGCCTACCTTGCAGGGTTGTTGTTGAGGGGAAGGAGAAGCGCTTAGGCACGAGCTCCTGAAGGAAAGGCGGGGCAGAAATTAGATTAATAAACAGATGGGATAATTAAAGAGTATTATAATTTGAAAAAAAAAAAAATTCCTCTCGGAGCGGCCCAGCCAGGCCTCCAACCGTCCTCCCCGCCCCCACCCACTGCCCAACCACCTCGCGAGCTTCTGTCCATCTCCCGCTCTCCCCGCCCACTAGAGGGGCGGAGCTTCTCAGGGATAGGTCCGCTTCACTTCCCTCCCCCCTCCATTGCCCAATCAGAACGGTCCCCGTTTGGAGGAGGAGGGAAAAAACCCACCTCCGTTCCTCTATTGGCCCCCCCCAACGCGAGGGTTCGACGCGACAAACGATGCGACGCGGCTCCCAGCCTGCTTTGCGCGCAGCCCACCCCACCACCGCGACGCGACGGGACTCCCAGCCTGCCTTGCGCGCGGGGCCTGCGTTCCGATTGGCCCGTCCGGGCGGCGCGCGCCTCTTTCTCCTCCCATCCCTCCTTCCCCTCCCCCCACGCCGCTTTTTTTTTTTCCCCCCCTCACCTCAGGGCTGCCGGCGAGGCGGAGGCCGCGGCGGCCCCCCACTTTTTTTTTTTTTTCGTTCCCGTCTGTCGGCCCTTCCCTTCCCGCCGCCATGCAGGAGCTGATCGCCAACGTGGACCACATCAAGTTCGACTTGGAGATCGCGGTGGAGCAACAGCTGGGCGCCCAGCCGCTTCCCTTCCCGGGCATGGACAGTACGTGATATGAGGGGGCTCCTCCCCTCCCCTCCCCCCCAGCCCTAATCATCAAAACCCTCATTAAACTGTATTTAAACAACTAATTCCCTCAACACTGTCAAACTATTCACTAAGTCCGCACTACTATTCATCTTCTCATCGTTCCCACCACCCACCTCCTCCCGCTTAGGACTGTATGACTGTAACTTTATTGCTTGTATCCTTACGATTTATATTGATATTGTTTCCTGATTGCTTATTTGTACCCTATGACTATCATTAAGTGTTGTACTTTATGATTCTTGACCAATGTATCTTTTCTTTTATGTACACTGAGAGCATATGCACCAAAGACAAATTCCTTCTGTGTCCAATCACACTTGGCCAATAAAGAATTCTCTTCTCTTCTCTTCTCTCTATTCTCTCTATTCTATTTATTCTATTTATTCTATTCTATTCTATTCTATTCTATTCTATTCTATTCTATTCTATTCTATTCTATTCTATTCTATTCTATTCTATTCTATTTATTCTATTCTATTCTATTATTCTATTCTACCCTACCCTACCCTACACAACATTATCTCCTTCTCTTCTCTTCTCTCCTCTCTATTCTTATTTGTACCCTGTGACTATCATTAAGTGTTGAACCTTATGATTCTTAACGAACGTATCTTTTCCTTTATGTACACTGAGAGCGTATGCACCAAAGACAAATTCCTTGTGTGTCCAATCACACTTGGCCAATAAAAATTCTATTCTATTCTATTCTATTCTATTCTATTCTATTCTATTCTTCTATTCTATTCTACTCTACCCTACCCTACCCTACCCTACCCTACCCTACCCTACCCTACCCTACCCAACCCAATCCAACCCAACCCAACCCAACATAACCCAACCCAACCTAACATTACCTCCTTCTCTTCTCTTCTCTCCTCTCTATTCTTATTTGTACCCTGTGACTATCATTAAGTGTTGAACCTTATGATTCTTAACGAACGTATATTTTCTTTTATGTACACTGAGAGCATATGCACCAAAGACAAATTCCTTGTGTGTCCAATTACACTTGGCCAATAAAGAATTCTCTTCTCTTCTCCTCTCCTCTCCCCTTTTCTCCTCTCCCCTTTCCTCCTCTCCCCTCCCCTCTCTACCCTATGACTATCATTAAGTGTTGTACCCTATGATTCTTGACAAATCAAGAATTTTATGTACACTGAGAGCATATGCACCAAGGACAAATTCCTTGTGTGTCCAATCATACTTTGCCAATATTCTCTTCTCCTCTCTCCTCTCCTTTCCTCTCCCCTTCCCTCTCTACCCTATGACTATCATTAAATGTTGTACCTTATGATTCTTGACTAATGTATCTTGTCTTTTTATGTACACTGAGAGCGTATGCACCTAAGACAAATTCCTTGTGTGTCCAATCACACTTGGCCAATAAAGTATTCTATTCTATTCTATTTAATATTCAGCTATTCAGCAATATTGAGACCGACCTTGTGCTTCTTTTCTTCACAGAGTCCGGTGCTGCCGTCTGTGATTTTTTTTTAAAGGCAGCATGTGGGAAAGGTAAGCTGTGCCTGCAGATATATTGGAGATATATTTATTTTATTATTTATTTTGTCAGGCACATATAAGATAACATGTAAGTAGAAACACGATGGTCAAGACAGGAAATGGATACGAATCAATGGGGACCATAGGCACGTTGGTGCGCTTATGCTAATATAATGTAATATATAATATATATATATATAATATATATATATAGTATAATATATATAATTATATAATAAATATAATATAATATAGTATAATAATATAGTATTGTAATGTAATAATATAATATATAATATAATATATAGTATAGTAATGTAATGCAATGTAAATATATATATATACATACATATATATATATATATATATATATATATATATATATATATATATATATATAGTATAAATCCTTCCATTTCACTCCATCCAAGTCAGAGCTGAAGAAGCTTCTTGAGTGGAATCAAAATGCCTTCAAAGAAAAACCAGAAAGTCCAGTTGCCTCTTGAAAAAACACCTTTGGGACAGAGGGGAAGAATGAAACAATTATTTGTTCTACACTCACTTCTTCGTTATGAATCATGAATTGGCTTTTATTCTGTCTACACTCAGTATCTACATAGCACTTGTAGATAAAAACAGACTCGCTCCCAAGTTGTGTATAAGGGGACTGTCTATCATATAAATTGACATAATAATATGCTTATATATAGCCAGGTTTCAAGTTATGGAATTAATCATATTTTATGAGGAGGGAGGAGAAATTGACCATGAAAAATCCTTTTCTTTGCCTACATTCAGAGCCTAATTTTTAAAATCTTGGTTTATACATTGAGCTGTCAGAATAAAAATCATGTCAAGATGTCATAGCAGAAGTCTTAAAACATGGTAACTCTTGGTCATTATATTGGCCTAGAAGACACTATTGTAGAGAGGCTGGATTTACTGAATAAATACCTTATAAGATTTTAAAATATGCAGATTAGCTATTCACTTGTATCCTTTGTCTTTTAAGTCTGCAAATTAAAGCAGCATTATAGCATAGAAGCATTCCTTGCAATATTTTATATATTTTTATTTTTCCCGGCAGGGGGGATGTGTCCATTCCGGCACATCAGTGGTGAAAAGACAGTGGTTTGTAAACACTGGTTACGAGGCCTGTGCAAAAAAGGGGACCAGTGTGAATTCTTGCACGAGTATGACATGACCAAGATGCCAGAATGTTACTTCTATTCAAAATATGGTAAGGGCAAATGTAATAATGAATGGCTGCTATTTAATCTTGACCTTTGCAGTGTGTGTTCTGTAGTGTACCACAGTGGAATCCATTTCATCCATTGTTCTGGGAAACTTTACAACAGTGAGTTTTACAATCTCAAGTTTCAGTGACTTGAGCTGTTGATGGAAGAAATGAAAGTTTGACCAGACATGCACTGGTTTCTAAGTTGGTCTGTTGGCTATTACTCTATGCTATCCCTTGGTGACATTTTGATTAGGTATTTTGAATAGTAATAGAGCAAATGATTGGTGTGCAGTCAGTCATGCACTGATAGCGTGCTTCCTTTCACTTTTTGATACGATTCTTAATGTTTAAATTACCAGTTTCTTTACACTCCTCCTCTGGAATGTGTATATGTGCAAGTTTAGCACATTAAAGAGGGATAGAATCAAGATCACGTGAAGTGTTAATACCACTTTATAATGCCTTGGTAAGGCCACACTTGGAATATTGCATTCAGTTTTGGTCACCACAATGTAAAAAAGATGTGGAGACCCTAGAAAGAGTGCAGAGAAGAGCAACGAGGATTAGGGGACTGGAGGCTAAAACATATGAAGAACGGTTGCAGGAACTGGGTATGTCTAGTTTAATGAAAAGAAGGACTAGGGGAGACATAGCAGTGTTCCAATATCTCAGGGGTTGCCCCAAAGAAGAGGGAGTCAAGCTATTCTCCAAAGCACCTGAGGGCAGGACAAGCAATGGGTGGAAACTAATCAAGAGGAGAAGCAATTTAGAACTAAGGAGAAATTTCCTGACAGTTAGAACAATTAATAAGTGGAACAACTTGCCTGCAGAAGTTGTGAATGCTCCAACACTGAAAATTTTTAAGAAGATGTTGGTCATTTTTCTGAAGTGGTTTCCTGCCTAAGCAGTGGGTTGGACTAGAAGACCTCTAAGATCCCTTCCAACTCTGTTATTCTATTCTATTCTATTCTATTCTATTCTATTCTATTCTATTCTATTCTATTCGTTATATTTCAAAAGGCTGATGATGAAAGGTGTAGGTGATGGTCATAAGGAAACATCTGACTTTCTTAACACTTTGTAACTGTTCTTGAAATTGCATTGATGGCTTGGTGGGCTGAAGCTGGGACTTGTCTGTTGCAGGGGAATGCAGCAACAAGGAGTGTCCATTCTTGCACATCGACCCAGAATCTAAAATCAAAGACTGCCCTTGGTATGACCGAGGTTTCTGTAAACACGGTAGGTATTCAACTTGTGACTGTTGATAGCTGTGCTGCCTTGGATGCAGACTTCTCGAGCAACGGGGCCAAGCTTGCAAAAGTCTCTGGATTGACATTTGGCTCCTTGAAAAGTTATCTTCCCTTTTGAAGAAAAACTTACTTGTAGTTAAGAGAGAATTGTCTGAATTTGGGCCATTCTTGCTGTTTTGAAAACTCAGTTTGCCTTGCATTTTATGTTGTAGGTCCTCTCTGCAGACACAGACACACAAGGCGTGTTATTTGTGTGAATTACTTGGTAGGCTTCTGTCCAGAAGGCCCTGCGTGCAAATTCATGCAGTGAGTATTTCCCAGATCTGCCCTAAAATTCACCTGGTATTAAACCACCTAAGTGTGTGCCCTTTTCAAATTCTTCCCGAAATGTCAAGCTCAAATTTCATGCTGTCCCTCGTTCACCCTCTTTAATGCTTAGCTCAGGGGTCTGCAACCTTAAGCACTCAAAGAGCCATTTGGACCCGTTTCCCACAGAAAAGGAAACATCGGGAGCCACAAAACCTGGGTGGGCGTGGCCAACTCAATGTCACTCACTTCCACCAGTCACATGACACCCCCCCCCCCAGCTACGCCTACCCAGCTGGTCATTACAACAGAGAATCAGTTGTTAAAGAACACTGGGAGCCACAAAACCCTTTTGACATCTCTCCCTCTCTGTATCTCTCTATGTCTCTCTCACCCTCTCTCTGTATCTCTCTCTCTCTCTCTCTGTCCTGGCCGCTTCTCCATCCCCTTCTCAGGCCAGGCGAGGAGTGACTGGGAGGGGAGGGCGAGGAGCAGGGCCAGCCAGTGGTGGGATCATCTAACAGGGAGCCACTGCAGAGAGCCCAAAGAGCTGCAGGTTGCTGACCCCGGCTTAACTAATTACTAGAATTTCTGTACCTATGAAGCAATGAGAGCCACGTTTTCAAGAGGGTTTTATTTCTGAAGCTAAGCGTAAAAGCATTCCTGGGAGAATTAGATTCTAATAGTGGATTTCTCTTTTTATCAGTTTGGTCTCCCTATCTTTCCATACGCATGTCTTTTTTTCTTTTGAAAAACAGTCCTCGGTTTGAACTTCCTATGGGAACGACAGAGCAGCCGCCACTGCCGCCCCCAACACAGCCACAACAAAAAGTAAGCCATGCCTGCTTTTTCAGCTGCTTCGGTAGATTCATCTCCTTTGAATTTAACTTAAAAGACAAGTGGGTCTGTTTTGAATCGTTCAGTTGTGTGCATTTGTTGATGCTAGAGATGCTTCTCCCGTTATAGTGGCGCTTGAATTGCAGAGGGGGAGGGGAATGGACCACTGACATTCAGAGAGGAGGAGGAGGAATTTTATCGTGTGCTTTTAATTCAGGGCACTGCAAGCATAGGCCAAAACCACAGATAATAGTGCAATTGCCCCAGGATTCTAACACTGTACAGGAAGATATTATTATTATTCTCCTCTAAGGGAAGAGACCTAGGGGGAGGTTGAAAGGATTCACAATGTTTTCCTTGCACTGTAAGCTTATAAGGTACTTTTAAGGGAGGTGTGGATTGCTTTTGGCGCCCTAGGCCAAAGTCTGGAGCAACACTTGCGATTCTTGTCAGAATAGAGAAAACTGCTACTAAGGTGTGTAATACATATTGTGCTGGCTGCTTTCCCTTTTCAGCAAAACAACAACACGCCATTGCAAAGGTCCTCCTCTCTTATCCAGCTGACAAGTCAGAAGTCTTCCCCCAATCAACAGAGGACCCCACAGGTCATTGGGGTCATGCAGTCCCAGAACAACAGCATAGGGAACAGAGGCCCACGCCCCCTGGAACAAGTCACCTGTTATAAGGTAAGCTAAGCTATATATATATATATATATATAGTTATATGGTAAGGGATGCGGAGGCTCAGCGGCTAAGACGCTGAGCTTGTCAATCGAAAGGTCGGCAGTTTGAATCCCTAGTGCCGCGTAACGGGATGAGCTCCCATGACTTGTCCCAGCTTCTGCCAACCTAGCAGTTCGAAAGCAGGTAAAAAATGCAAGTAGAAAAATAGGGACCACCTTTGGTGGGAACAGCGTTCCGTGCGCCTTTGGCATTGAGTCATGCCGACCACATGACCACGGAGACGTCTTTGGTCAGCACTGGCTCTTTGGCTTTGAAATGGAGATGAGCACCACCCCCTAGAGTCGGGAACGACTAGCACATATGTGCAAGGGGAACCTTTACCTTTAAGCTGCCTAAGGTTGTGTTTTATGAGGGGAATGAGCTGTGCAGGGCTGAGGGGGGGAGACTGATTCCTGCAGCTCCACTTGCCAACCCTGAATTCCGGAGCTGACACGATATCATGTGTGTTTTCACTCTTTGAACATGGGGATATTCCCCTCCGATTCTGGAATGTGGAATTTGAAAAATGACACACTTGTCTGCTTTGTGAAAAGCGAGAAAAGTATGGTAAGATTTTTTCCCCTACGTGAATGTTTTTAAGAAACCTGTAGGATTGTATCAGAATATAAATAATGGGGAATGAAGGCTAATAATAGAATGAGCTGGGAAATGTGAGCTTGAAAACATCAATGCATTGTGGTGGAACCGTGTGGTATGCCATAGCTTCCTCGCTAGTAGTTATGGCAGTGCCAAATTTAGCCACATGGATCTGAAGTTTCCATGCCCACATATATATGTATACTGTCTGTCCAAATGCAAACAACAGGATATAAAACAGCAGCAGTCCATTTTCACTATTATTTTGAGAAAGGCAGGTGTTGATGTTTCTGACTCTGAATTTTCAGAATGGCCTATTTAGAAAGAAGAAGAAAAAAAAGCAAAGGTTTTTCCAATAGTGAATATTCAGATTAAAGCAGGGGTGGGGAATTGTGGCTCTTTTACAACCTGTGGACTTCAACTCCCAGAATTCCTGAGACAGCCAAACTGTCTCAGGCAGGAATTCTGGGAGTTGAAGTCCACAGGTTGTAAAAGAGCCACAATTCCCCACCCCTGGATTAAAGGATTCATTAAAATCTCTTCAGTTATATATGTACTTTGAGCAACAATGTTTTTCTCGTCTTCTTCTTCTTAGTGTGGTGAAAAAGGACATTACGCCAACAGATGCACCAAAGGACATTTGGCTTTCCTTAGTGGGCAATGAACCAACGGACTTCACAGCATTTTTATATATATCTTTACGAGCCGAATTCTCTCGAGTATCATCTTGAATGACTGAAACCCACCTTTTTTTTATACCTGCACCAAAGGATTGGCCAGTGAAAGGATTACTTGATCTGCAACTGCTCTTTTTGTTTTGGCATTTCTTTGTTTTTAATTCTTAAGGCTACAACGTAGTGCCTCCTTGTTCACAGCCTGAAGAAGCAAACGTAATTACACGAGCCTTCTAAAAGAAAAACATTTGGGATAGGGATATTTTTGGTTCAGAAGGGTGGAGCTTCTCCTTCGAAAATGTTTAGCCTGTTCTTTCAACAGTCCTTGGCAGAAGATGATAAATATGTGAATGCGTGAGCCATTGCCCAGCTCTTGCTTTGTTCTGCATCTTTGTGTTCCTTGTCTAGGCTGGGCTGATGGCCGATTCAAGATGGAATTCATCTTGTTCGTCAGGAAGAGTGGGTCCAGTTTGTATTTGTCTACATCTATAGTTTGTACTTTTAAGGGAAAAAAAATATTTTTTTTTAAATCGTCATGTTTAGTGGCTGAACAAATGCAGGCAGAAAACTCCAAATTATGAAAAGCGTTGTTAGGTTTATGGGAAAAATCTTTCCTTCATTCTTAAAGTGATCCAAACTATGTGCCATCGCAATGCAATTTTCATTTGAAGAGCCTACTAAAAATGATCAAAAGTTCCCTAGGAACATAAAATTCCGACATCCAAAATTCTTAAATTAATTGAAAGCTTAAAAAAAGAAAACAAGAAAAACAAACCCTGTTTTAGAAGTAAGCTGCAGTTCTCTTTAAAAAAAGGATAAAGATCATTCTTTAAAAGATCCCCACTGCAGAATATTTTGTCATGTCATTAATTTGGTCTGGAAGAGTAATTCCAGTCACAAAACTGAATTATTCTGAGAATCTGAATTGGTGTTTTCTTGGCATTCCAGACGAGTAAAAAACCTGCCATTTCAAAAAATAGAGAGAGCAGGGGTGAAATCCAGCAGGTTCTGGAGAACCGGTAGTGGAAAATTTGAGCAGTTCAGAGAACCGGTAGCTGAAATTTTGAGTAGTTCGGGGAATTGGCAAATACCACCTCTGGCTGGCCCCAGAGTGGGGTGGGAATGGAAAATTTGCAATATCCTTCCCCCAGGAGCAGGGAGGGAATGGGGATTTTGCAATATCCTTCCCCCAGGAGTGGGGAGGAAATGGAGATTTTGCAGTATCCTTCTCCTGCCATGCCCCTCAAGCCATGCCCACAGAACCAGTAGTAAAAAAATTTGGATTTCACCACTGATAAGAGATTGTGATTAACATTTCAGATCTTGGTTAGGCTAGTATTAGTATCTTCCCATACTTTTTATAATTTTAAAGTAAGGTCTTTTGTATCCTCACTCATCTGTCTTCTAGCGTTTGAAATAAGTTCTACCAGACACAGATTGGATTATTTTATTATTGGTCTCGGCATACATTTGATACTTCGTAAGAGGAACACAGAGGCCAGTTGCCTGTAGTTGGCTGGTCACAGCAAGAGAAACTTGTATTCTTGTCGGTGGAGTCTTAGTGGTATTTTCTCCAGCGTTCTTCCTCTAAATAATCAGAACCAGTTTTGGTTAGACTGCAATTTCCTTTAAAATTGTCAAACAGAAACTAGCTTTTATTCAAAACATTTGTACATATGGCCAACGAAATTTATGAATAAGATAATTGAACGCTGAATATTCCCGCTATTCCACTGAGGGATTGGGGGAAAAAAAGATGGAAGAGGGCAAGCTTTTATCACCAATTCCTGTTCTTGCTTGCAGTTACCAGTTTTCTGGGAAAATAGATTTTACCCAGGTAGTCCTCGCCTTACAACGGATTATTTATTGACCGTTCAAAGTTACAATGGCACTGGAAAAAGGTGACTTATTTTTTACGCTTACGATCATTGCAGCGTCCCCCTGTGGTCACACGGTCAAACTTCAGGCGCTTGTCAACTGACTCATATTTATGACGGTTGCAGGGTCATGCGATCCCCCTTTTCCGACCTCCTGACAAGCCAAGTCAAGGGGGAAAAGCCAGATACACTTAACAATTGTGTTGCTAATTTAACAACGGCAGTGATCCACTTAACAGTGGCGAGAAAGGTCGTAAAATGGGGCAAAACTCACGTAACAAATTAGGAACAGAAATTTTGGGCTCGGTTGTGGTCGTAAGTTGAGGACTACCTATACAATCTGGGAGAAAGCCTTACTTGCCACCTCTTCTATTAGATTCCAAGACTGGTCTGAAGTCAGATGAAGTAGCGCGTAGAAGTCCTAAAACCGTGATGGTGAACCTCTGGCACGCAGAGCCCTCTGCGTTCAGGCCAGCTGTCGCCCCAGCCCAGCTCCACTGCGCATCCACCTCCTGCTGGCCAGCTGGAAACGGGGCATGGGGGACCCTCGCATGGCACCCCTGCGCTCCGTTTTGGCTTCTAAGTTGGTAGAGGAGGCTTTCCAGGCCCAAAACAGGTCACGGGGGGCCCGGGGCACGTGTGCAGGGTACAAGCGCAGGGGGTGCTTGCATTGCATTTTGGGGGTTCGGCCATGTGCATTTGTGCCCGTATGCGCTTTGGGCACTCGGCACCAAAAAGGTTAACCATCACTGTCCTAGAAACTTGAATTTGGCCAATGACTTTTAACTGCACTGGACAGAACTAAATAAACTCTCTGAGATCAATGCCTACCAACCTCACAAACTCATGTAATGCTCAATAGGGATCGTGCTGCCACAGCACCTCGCATCTATTCAACCATAAAACCATAATTCAGTGTGTCTTAACTCTCCCCATGCAGCAAGTGAGGAGGAGGGCTGCGTGCTTGGCTGTTTTATCTCAAGCAGTTTGTCACGTGTCCTATGAATCTCTCGCCCCTGTCCACCCCTTGCAGGAACCAGAATTTAAAACAAAACTGGTTTCAAATCCAGTTTTTTTTTTTTGTACATGGTAAGTTGGTTCTGCTGTATCCAGATGTGGCAGGGAAGGCCTTGAACCCAGCCCAAAACATCGACTCATTACAGAATCTTGGCACATTGTGCGAACATAGTGTAATTTATTTTATTTAAAAAACCCAACATTTTACTTACTGAGGCGATCATACAGTACGAAGTAGCTGAAAACCACATAAGCGGATAACAACATGGCAGGACCGCTGATGCCACATCTCTTCGGTTCCCAGTATTTTGCGTAGAACCTGTTGTGGCCTAATCAAAGTGGAAACCCACCTTAGAAGTCGAAGTAGTGGACAAGTCATTCATAATAAAAACGGGGGGGGGGGGGGGATTCACATCTAGCGGCAACGAAAATACAGGTAGTCCTTGACTTACAACGGCACTGAAAGAGTGACTTATGACCTGGTTTTTCACACGGCCATTGTAACGTCTCTGGCCACGTGATCAAAATACAGGTGCTTGGCAGCCGATTCATATTTATGACGGTTGCATGGTCCCGAGGTCATGTGATTTTCTTTTGTGACCTTCTGGTCAAGCAAAGCCAATGAGGAAGCCAGGTTCAGTTGCCACTTGACAACGGCAGCAATTCATTTAGTAACAGTGGCAAGAAAGGTCATAAAATGGGGCAAAACTCAAGCATCTCACTTAACAGAAATTTTGAGCTCAATTGTAAGTCGAGAACTACCTGTCATGGACAAAAAAAGGCCAGCCTGAAGCCATAATCGGGGGGACAATTTTTGCCAGGTTTCTGGGGCTGTAACTCGACAACTTTTTTTTTTTTTTTTTTACCAATAACCAGAAAGTTTTATGACTTAAATCTTTCTCAACCATTCAACCAGCAATAACTGATCAAACGTACAGGCCACGTTAAAATACCAATTTAGAAGAGCATAGAAGAGAAGCTCAAATTCAGAGTTACGACCTCCACCAAGATGAAGCAGTCCGGCAGCTCAACCCTTAGGCCGCAGAATTCAAACTGAATTTTTTAGTAGCAAGTCCATTATTTTGATCCATATCTGCAGACAATTTCCATCTTAAAACAATAACAAAGAGTTGGAAGGGGCCTTGGAGGTCATCTAGTCCAACCCCGCAGGAGACGTATACTAGGGATTTGAACTGCCGACCTTTCTGATCGGCAAGCTCAGCGTCTTAGCCACCGAGCCAGGCTTTCTGTTATCGTTTTATTGACAAGTCTCGACTAGGCACAGATATTCTAGCCACAGCATTACCGATGCAAATGTTAAATAATAGGATTCTGAAATGCTGCTTTTGTGGAAATTCCAATATGCGTCTTGTAAATTTCTAAGGAATATTGCTTACCTCCCCCCCCCCCCCCCATGTAAGATTTTCCCCCCAAGTACTAACCTCTCTTGCACGATTCCAGAAAAGCTCTGGGGGTATAATTGAGCGATGCCAACCAGGTAGGCAGCTGACCCAGTTTCACATCCAGGAGCCTCAAATCTTTAATAGGTACTAAAAAAAAAGGACCACAAAACATTGATGGGAAGGAATGCAGCATTTAAGGAATTACCACCAAAAAAGATCCATGCAATTTACTATTGTTATCTCTGTTTTAAGTCACTCATCAGCAGAACAAAATACTCCCTTTTCTTTATAAACTAATCTCTCCGTTACATTATACTGAGATGGAAATTAAAGCCCAGTAAAGACAGCCAGCTATGTATAACCTTGCAGAGGGCATAGGAGGCATAGACACTTAATAATAAAATAAATATATAAAATGTCGACCCAGTCCTGTTCGCACCATGTAAAAGTAGCATATTTCAATACTTATTTAAAAAAATAGATTTATGTCCCTTTTAGAGACTGGGAGAAAAAAAAAAAAGATCCTGAACCAGTTGAGGCTGAACCTCCTCTCCACCCCAAGCCAATGTAGTAGGACAAATTTATTTTTTAAGAAATTATATATAGACATACACACATATAAAATACTTTTCATAAAAAACCCACTTTTCTTTTTCTTCCAACTATTGCAAGCGATACACACATATTAAATTATATATTTCTCGTAAAAACCTCTTCCAAATTTTGCAAGTGATATCTATACACATATATTAAATTATATATTTTTCATAAAAATCCCTTTTCTTTTTCTTCCAACTATTGCAAGCGATACACATATATATTAAATTATATATTTTTCGTAAAAGCCTCTTTTCTTCCAACTTTTTGATATCTATACAGACACACTTATATAATATTAAATTATATATTTTTCGTAAAAGTCCCTTTTCTTTTTCTTCCAACTATTGCAAGCGATACACACACACATATATATTATATTTTTCGTAAAAACTCCTTTTCTTTTTCTTCCAACTATTGCAAGCGATAGACACATATATATTAAATTATATATTTTTCATAAAAACCTCTTTCCTTCCAACTTTTGCAAGTGATATCTATACAGACACACTTATATAATATCAAATTATATATTTTTCGTAAAACCTTTTCTTTTTCTTCCAACTATTGCAAATGACACACACACACACACATTATATATTTTTCGTAAAAACTCCTTTTCTTTTTCTTCCAACTATTGCAAGCGATACACACATATATATTAAATTATATATTTTTCGTAAAAACCTCTTTCCTTCCAACTTTTGCAAGTGATATCTATACAGACACACTTATATAATATCAAATTATATATTTTTCGTAAAAACTCCTTTTCTTTTTCTTCCAACTATTGCAAGCGATATATACATACACACACACATATTATGGGGCAGCATAGAACTTGGGGGGCTATGGAAGCAAAGCTTCCCCTGCCTGACACGCTATGCACCTCCCCCCCCCCGTCCTGGACTCCAAAGCCCATCAGTCCCAGCCGGCGGGGCTCATGGGTACTAACATCCCAAAAAACGCCCCACACACGCGCCCGGGTTGCCTCCCCCGCTTTATCTGGGAGGAAAGAGGCGACTTCCAGGCCTCCAGAAAGCCGGGGGGGGGAAGAGGGGGTCACCTTGGCTTCTCCCGCCCCTCAGAAAGACTCACCGGGTGGTTCCGCCATCTTGCGGCTGCTCAAGAGATCCGCCCGCAAAGGTTGCCGGGAAGAGACAGAACGCGCAGGCGCAAGGGAGATGCGCTGTCGGAAGAAGGTCGCTCTGTCTTCAGGGACCTCCTGGGCGGAGCTAAACGAGGGGCGGGGCTTCGCGCAGCGCGAGAAGGCGGGGCGAGGATGGGGGGAGGGCAAAGTTTTTTTTTTCTCTTCCTGCCATTCGCTTTTTAATAGCATTAATTTAATAACGTCTTAGATTTAAACCGCTTAATGCTTTAATTTAAGAGCCTTTATCCTAGCATTTGCATTCTCTTCCTCTGCCAGCCAGCTCCAAGCCTGAGATTTCCCCTTCCCCACTTTTAAAATTAGTGGGGGGGGGGGAGCCCTTCTAAGAGTTTTTTTTTCCCCAATAAAAATATTATTATATATAATAATATATTATATTCATATTTTTAATCCTTCCGTTGGGGTGCCTGGGTCGGATTGTTCGATATTAAGGCACTCCAATCTTTGCTTGCAAAAGTTTTATCAGCCACTAGATGGCACCCAAGAGACACCAAAAAAAGTCTAATTTTGCTGCCATCTAGCAGTTGGTTCCAGTAGTTCCACATCCCAATTCATCAGATAGTCCTCGAATTACAACAGTTCGTTTAGTGACCATTCAAAATTACAATGGCACTGAAAAAAAGTGACTTATAACTGTTTTTCATAGCTACAACCTTTCCAGTGTCCCGAGGATCATGTGATCAAAATTCAGATGCTTGGCAACAGGTTCATATTTATGACCGTTGGCTGTGTCCCAAGGTCACCTACGACCTTCTGACCAGCAAAGTCAATGGGGAAAGCCAGATTCACTTAACAACCGGGTTGCTAACTCAACAACTGCAGTGATTCACTTAGCAACGGTGGCGTGAAAAGTCGGAACACGGGACGAAGCTCACAGAACCAATGTCTCATTTCACAACAGAATTTTTGGGCTCAGTTGTGGTTGTAAGCCGAGGGCTACCTGTAGATTCAGGATATCCTTTTCTTTCTTTCCATGTGGCTGCCCTGAAAATGACACGAATGGGTGCACGAAGTCTCCTAGGAGTCCAACTTCTGTCAGCAAAGGATGCTTTGCTCCTTGATAAATGAGTTGCAATCATGCAGAGGTTTAGAATTTAGAATAACAGAGTTAGAAGGGACCTTGGAGGTCTTCTAGTCGAACCCCCTGCTTAGGCAGGAAACCCTACACCACTTCAGACAAATGGTTATCCAACCTTTTCTTAAAAACTCCCAGTGTTGGAGCATTCACAACTTCTGGAGGCAAGTAGTTCCACTGATAAATTGTTTTAATCATCAGGAAATTTCTCCTTAGTTCTAAGTTGCTTCTCTCCTTGATGAGTTTCCACCCGTTGCTTCTTGTCCTGCCCTCAGGTGCTTTGGAGAATAGTTTGGCTCCCTCTTCTTTGGGGCAGCCCCTGAGATATCGGAAGACTGCTATCATGGATCTTGGACTTATGATCATTCATTTAGCAACTGTTCAAAGTTATGCCAGTGCTGAAAAAAAGTGACTTACGACCAATTCTTGGAACTTATAATGGTTGCAATATCCCTGCAATCACATGATCAAAATTGGGCTTTGGGCAACTTTGCAACGACAGCTGGGGCATCCTGGGGTTATGTGATCCACAGCTGCGACTTTCCCAGGCAGTCCTTGACCAGTAAAGTCAATGGGGGAGGGAAGCGGGATTCATTTAGCGATGGCAGTGATCCATATAACGACTGCGGCAAAAAGTCATAAAATTAGAGGCAACTTACTTAATGACCACCTTGCTTAATGACAGATGTTTTCCTGTCTCAGTTTGGGTCATAAATCAAGAACGAGCTGTAATTTCACAAGCAGCCATTTCAGAAAAGCCCAGAAGGGGTCAGTCTTTGTTTAGCAGAGCCATCTCTATTCAGAAATGATTGTCCTATTGGATGAATAATCAACCGTCCATGCTTTTAAAAGAAAAACGCTCTATCACAGAGGCTATTAGTACAAGGGTTAAGAACGTACACATCGGAGTTTTACTGAACTATGATTCCCAACAGCCTAGCTGACTGCTAAGGATGCTGGGAACTGTAGTGTCAACCTCTGGAGAGTCAGAGTCTGCCCAATAAATAGGACTTTAGGAATAGAATAGAATAGAATAGAAAAGAATAATAATAGGATGGGATGGGATGGGATGGGATGGGATGGGATGGGATGGGATGGGATGGAATGGAATGGAATGGAATAGAATAGAATAGAATAGAATAGAATAGAATAGAATAGAATAGAATAGAATAGAATAGAATAGAATAGAATAGAATGTAGGATAGAGTAGAGTAGAGTAGAATAGAATACAATAGAATACAATAGAATGGAATGGAATGGAATGGAATGGAGAATAGAGTAGGGTAGAGTAGAGTAGAGTAGAGCAGAACAGAACAGAACAGAACAACAGAACAGAACAGAACAGAACTGAATTGTGATTGGACACACAAGAAATTTGTCTTTGGTGCATATGCTCTCAGTGTACATAAGGAGAATAATAAAATAACAGAATAGTGGAGTTGGAATAAAATTCATTCATCAAGAATAAAAAGATACAAGACTTAGTGATAGTCAAAGTTACTGATAAGCTATCAAATTGTACTAGGAAACAAATAAAAACAATATAAATTGAAAGATACAAGCAACATGGTTATAGTCCTAAGTGGGAAGAGATAGATACTAGTAAGGAAGAGAAGATTAATAGTAGTGCAGCCTTAGTGAATAGTTTGACAGTGTTGAGGGAATGATTTGTTTAGCAGAGTGATGGCATTAGGGAAAAAACTGTCCTTGTGTCTAGTTGTTCTGGTGTGCAGTGCTCTATAGGGTCGTTTTGAGGGTAGGAGTTGAAACAGTTTACGTCCAGGATGCGAGGGGTCTGTAGATATTTTCACAGTCCTGTTTTTGATTCGTGCAGTATACAGGTCCTCCATGGAAGGCAGGTTGGTAGCCATTGTTTTTTGTTACCATATCTCCTGTTAAATTGTGGTTACCAGATCTCCTGCTCAAATGGGACACCGCAGAATAACAAAATAATAATAACAGGGTAATCCTCGATTTGCAACCACAATTGAGTGCAAAAAATGTCCCAGCAGGTCAATTCCTCAAAGAATAGCTTTATTGGAAATATCCTATTGGCACATATCTGGTAAAAACCGGCTCTAAGAAGCCCCTTGGTTCTCACCTAATTAAAAGTTAAAGTTTCCCCCCCCCCAACCCCAAACAATCAGTCACATGGCCCAATCAAAGCAGTGTTTGCTGGTCTGGTGACATCACTCCTTTCTCCAGCCAGGTGTGAGAAGTCCTTGGTTCCCAAGAGAAAGTATTTTGTTTTGACCACAAATACACACCCAGCTATATCTAATCCGCCCTCGCTATCCCTCAGCTCCAGTGTGGCTGTCAGGTTACGATGTCATCTCAAATAAATTGCATTCCCAAACAATTAATCTTTGCTGAAATCTTCCATTTATTGAGTACAACAATCTGGTCCCGACTCCGTCATAGCCGACACTAACCCTCTGACCCCAATTCTCAGCGTCTCATTGGCCATCTTCCGAGTCAGTCTCCCCAGCTCCTGACTTCAAGCCACAGGAATGTCCCCCCTCCCATCCCATCTCCTAGGGGATATTATCTACAGAGAAAATAAGTAGGTGAAAAGTCAAGCGTCTTCTTCTCCTCTTTATGGCAGCATTAGAATGCTGACAGTGGCAGCACTGAAGTATCCAAGATGGCTTCGGCCAGGTCAGCTTCAGGGTTGACACATGGTCCATCAACCCTTCAAAATGGGATCTAGGCAACCACAGGTGATCCATGTCTTGGCTACTCCTGAGATGCAAGTCGAGTTGTCGCAAAAGCGTTTTGCTGTCGGAGGCAAGAAGAGCGCGGCACACCTCCACGTCATCACGAATGGGGACGTCACTCCGACTGCTCGTGGAGCCTGCCTGTCCCATGTGGCCCTTCCCCCCCCCACCCCCGGTGACATCTGAGGACAGTGACGGAGATTAGGAAACGGCTTTGGGATTAAGTAGCCTCCACAGCTTTGTTCACCGACACTTCGTGGCTGTTCCCTAAGCATCTGCCACCAATGGAACCGCTACAACTTGTCTGATGGTAGGGACAACTCTGCATGTTGTCGGCATTTCGAGAGCATCCTGTAACCTGTAATGTTTTGATGCCCTGCAAATAGGAAACAGCCACCAGCCTGTTCGTCTTCTGGGGGTGGGTTTTGAAGGAGGAAGACCATCTAGTTCTTTCTTCAGGCACCGAAACGTCTTATTTTCTAGCTGTTGGAAAAACGCAGCCATGCACCTCATTAATAAACACCACCGAGAGGGTGAAGCTTACACGCCCAGCTGATTGAGATGTCCTCTCCTCAACTTTTTCCAAAGACACTTTCCAAAGTTGGGATTTCCTTGTAGATATTATAGGGGCAGGAGAGCAGATGGACGTGTGGACGGGGGAGGAGGAAGAGGAGGGGAAGGAAGAAGACTATGGAGTCCTTAATGCTCTCTGAGCTTGGTTGTTTTGTTGGAGACATTTCATTATCCAACTAGGTAACATTATCAGTGCTAGAAGGATGGGGTTTTGGAGGAGGAGGAGGAAGGAAGGAAGGAAGGAAGGAAGGAAGGAAGGAAGGAAGGGGGAGTGAGTGAGGGAGAAGGCAAAGGAGAAGAGAGATAGAAGAGAGGAAAAAGGAGAGAGAAAGGAGAAGGAAAAAGAGAAGGTGGAGGGGAAAGAGAGAAAGAAAGAGAGAGAGAGAGAGAGAGAGGGAGAGAGCAATGATTAGAGATTAAAATAGCTCTCGCCCTGGCTGCAACTGAATATGAAGCTCCTGGAACGACATAACAGATGTTTTAAAACAGATTGAAATGTCACAGTAGGCATGGAGGGTGGAACAAAATGTTATCAGATCCTTCTCTCTCTTCTAATCAGCCTGTTCCTTTTGCCCGGCTCCCTGGGCGATAGGGATGGCACTAAAGGAAGGTCCAAAGTTCAGAAGAAATCCCAGAGGGGAGCCCCTGGCAGATGGAAAAGGGTGGAGGGGAGGAGGAGGAGGACTATGGGGTCATAGATAGATAGATAGATAGATAGATAGATAGATAGATAGATAGATAATAGGGAGGGAAGGAGGGACGGAGAGAGAGAGAGAGAGAGAGAGAGAGAGAGAGAGAGAGAGAAGGAAAGAAAGAAAAAGGGAGGGAGGGAGAGAAAAAGAAAAAAGGAAGGAAAGAAAGAAAGAGGGAGAGAGAGAAAAAGAAGGAAGGAAGAAGAAAGAGAAGAAAAAGAAAAAGAAAGAAAGAGGGAGGGAGAAAGAAAGAAAGAAAGAAAGAGGGAGGGAGAGAAGGAAGGAGGGAAAGAAAGGAAGAAAGAGGGAGGGAGAGAAGGAAGGAAGGAAGGAAAGAAAGGGAGGGAGGAGAGAAAAAAAGAAGGAAGGCAGGAAGAAGAAAGAAAGAAAAAAAGAAAGAAAGAGGGGAGGGAGGAAGGAAGAAAGAAAGAAAGAAAGAAAGAAAGAAAGAAAGAAAGAAAGAGAGAGAGAGAGAGCCATCAGCTCTTTATAAAGGTGGCTGATCTGGAGTTACGTCCCTTCCTGCAGGAATTCTTCTGCACTCTAGAAAGGCGGATGACCAAAAGGGAAAGGTTGCAATCACCAGACGTGACAATGGGCATTGTTGCTGGCAGGATGAAAGGCCATGAAAGAAATCTGACTGATGAAGCCTCAGCCTCCTGCTTTGAAATGCCTTGGACAATCACAGTCTCCCTCTAATGGGAACCTATATACAGTACTAGGGACCCGAGAGCCTCGGCTATTGTTTGAGCCCTTTGAGCTTGACTTCATCCATTCTGTGCCTGATCCAGAGAAGCCTTTTCTTAAGGCTGCTCACCTGCCCCGAGGATCTGATATCACAAAACAAAGACTGCCAGCAGATGAAACAGAATTGCATTAAACCTCTGGATTTGTTTTTATTTTATTTTATTTTATTTAGCAATAAAGTTATTTCTCCGTGCCCCCCCACCCCAACCAACCTACGGAAATAGATGCTGCTAAAGATAGTTGCTCAGAAGTGGTCCCCGCCTGAAAATAACTATATTTTCAGGCACCGGAGGATGGTTCTTCTGAAAGGAAGATGAATTAATGTAAAATTATGCCTCCAGCCAGCTTCGAGAAGGGAGGGGGAAAAAGACAGCCCTCCTGCATACAGAGAGAGGGAGGGAGGGAGGGAGGGGGGAGGGGGGGAGGAGAGAGAGAGAGAGAGAGAGAGAGAGAGACAGAGAGAGAGAGAGAGAGAGAGAATTCCTACAACGGACCGTCTTTGCAAAACGAGATCCATTTCTTCGTTTCCAGACGGTTTTATAACACTCCGGGGATGATGGGTTTCAAAATGCCTCGAAAGATCTCTCTCTCTCTTTTTTTTAATTTGATTTATATGCCGCCCTTCTCCGGAGACTCAGGGCGGCTTACAATGCGTTAAGCAATAGCCTTCATCCTTTTGTATATTTTTATACAAAGTCAGCTTATTGCCCCCACAAACCGGGTCCTCATTTCACCTACCTCGAAAGGATGGAAGGCTGAGTCAACCTTGAGCCTTGGAGAGATTCGAACCAGCAGAAATTGCAGGCAGCTGTGTTAATAACAGGGTGAACTAAACCACTGTACTATCAAGGCTCTTGTTTCGGCAGGAAACACTCCTTCTGCCTCTTGACCTCCAGAGAACTGAGATTCTTATGTAGAATATAAATAACATTTCAGGGAGAAAGAAATAGATTTGCAAGTTAAACCAGTGTTGTTTCTGTACACTGAGAGCGTATGCACCAAAGACAAATTCCTTGTGTGTCCAATCACACTTGGCCAATAAAAAAATTCTATTCTATTCTATTCTATTCTATTCTATTCTATTCTATTCTATTCTATTCTATTCTATTCTATTCTATTCCCATTCCATTCCATTCCATTCCATTCCATTCCATTCCATTCCATTCCAGATCCCCCGTTCCTCTCTTTTTCCCGTTTTCCCGGAAACTTTTTCTCTGGGCGAGGAAAGATTGCTAGGTCCCACATGTGATTGTGAGTCACCCCTGTAACTGATACCCATTGTTAGGGATGACTCCGAGCTGCCTACAGAGATGTCACTCAAGTTTGTCGAACAAAGCAAAGAGGCTTTTAAGGAGCTGCTCACTCCCCTTGCTGGCATTAGCAGCAACAACTCCATATCGTGAAGCCAATCTTCTCAAAATTGTCTCTTGGTAGTCTAAGGGTTTTTTAAATAAACATTTTACTTATATATTTTCACATTACATACATTAGTGAACAGCGTATTTTCTGGATGAATCTATTTTTATACAATAATATTTTTCTAATTTCTACCTCTGCTATCCAACCATGTATAAAACAAGTCCCATCTCCAAAAATACTCTGTATCTCTGTTTTTTTTCTTTTATTTTTAGTGTTGGTCTGTCCACTTCTGCACAATCTAAACATTTTTTTTAATGACATCATCCTCTGTAGGTGTTTCCTCATTTTTCCCTGTACTATGCAAATACAATTCTTGCTGCTGTCAACACATGTAATATAAAAGTATAAGTTCCCTTTATCATGCTTTTCAGGAATGATGCCTAGCAAAAATATTTCTGGCTTATTTCTCTCTATATGTTGTTTTTAACATTTCCTCCAACCATATATGTATTTTTGTCCAATATTTCTTTGCTTTTACACAAGAGGCTACGCCAGTTATGGCTAAACTTTTCCGGACCGAGCGCCCAAAGCGAGCGCTCCCGAACCCCCAAAATCAGGGGTGAAATCTAGCAAGTTCTGACAGGTTCTGGAGAACCAGTAGTGGAACTTTTGAGCAGTTCGGAGAACCGGCAAATACCTCCTCTGGCTGGCCCCAGAGTGGGGTGGGAATGGAGATTTTGCAATATCCTTCCCCCCAGGAGTGGGGAGGAAATGGAGATTTTTGCAGTAACCTTCCCCTGAAGGTTAGGACTTGGCTTAGGACCTGGTTATCTACGGGACCGCCTACTACCACCAATAGCTTCCCACCGGCCAGTACGCTCCCATAGAGAGGGGCTCCTCCGGGTGCCGTCGGCCAAACAATGTTGACTGGCGGCCCCCAGGGGGAGAGCCTTCTCTGTGGGGGCACCTACGATCTGGAACGAGCTCCCCCCGGAGGTACGGAGGATCCCAGATCTGCGCACCTTCCGCCGTGCGCTTAAAACGTTTTTATTCCATCAAGCTGGCCTGGCCTAAATCTTCTCCTTTTTAAAATTTTTAAATTTTAAATTTAAATTTTAAACATGAATTTGATATTATGGGATATTTTTAAAATTTAGCCAAACTGTTTAATCTGTTTTAACCTATTTTAAATTTTGTATTTTCTGTGTTTTTATCTTTTGGCTGTTCACCGCCCTGAGTCCTTCGGGAGAAGGGCGGTATAGAAATCTAATAAAACAAAACAAACAAACAAGTGGGGAGGGAATGGGGATTTTGCAATATCCTTCCCCCTGAAGTGGGGAGGGAATGGAGATTTTGCAATATCCTTCCCCCTGGAGTGGGGTGGGAATGGGGATTTTGCAGTATCCCACCAAGCCATGCCCGCCAAGCCACGCCCGCAGAACCAGTAGTAAAAAAATTTGGATTTCACCACTGCCCAAAATGAAACGCGCATGTGCGGCAGGGACCCAAAGACCAGCTGGCCAGCGGGAGGCGCGCGCAGATGCGTGGTGGAGCTGAGCCGGGGCGACGGCTCACATGGCCACAGAGAGGGCACTCCGTGCCACCTCTGGCAGGCATGCCACAGGTTCTCCATCACAGCTACACGCTCTTATTCAGGGTAGTAGCATCCTTGACAGATGGCTTGACCAAAGCATGTTTCCACATCCCCACAAAAGGACTGTCTATCACCTCTCAGGATAGGCTGATCCATTGCAAACAGTTGTTAGGAACGTCTCTACTTGACGTCCTGCTGAAATGTCCTTCTTGGGTATCTTAAGCATGAGTGGCTGGGGAATTCTGGGAGTTGAAGTCCTCCCCTCTTAAACCCACTGAGGGAGAGACACGCGGATCTAAAGTATCGCAGCCTCCGAAGGGAAAGACCAGCTCTTAACGCCCACTTTTTCTAGCTCAGAAAAAAAATAAAATAAAAACAAACATATTTTTATCCTTGCGAGTGAACGAAACGTTTCTATCCTCCTTCCCCGCTTTATTAAATTCACCTTTTCCATTCGGAGAGATTTCAGTGGTGTCAGATGCAACTTTCTCCATTTGCCGAGGTGGGAGGATTGCTAGGAAGCAAAATAGATAAATAAATAAATGTTGAAAAAAACAAAGCAGGGGGAAACATTCTTTCTCCAAGGCTACCGAAGGTGCCACCGAGTAACCCCCAGGAAAATTGTCCTGCTGGGAGACGGCCGATGGGCTGGCATTTAACCACAAAAGGCTTAGCATTTGTCGTGGAAAATTGTGCGTTTTGTCCTTTTCCCATTCCCAGCCCCAAACGAGAGGTGGGTTTCAGCAGGTTCTGACCAGTTCTGGAGAACTGGTAGCGGAAATTTTGAGTAGTTCGGAGAACCGGTAGTAAAAATTCCAACTGGTCCCACCCCCATCTATTCTCTGCCTTCCAAGTCCCAGCTGATCGGGAGGAAATGGGGATTTTGCAGTATCCTTCCCCTGGATTAGGGTGGGAATGGAGATTTTACAGTATCCTTCCCCTGCCATGCCCACCAAGCCACAGAACCGGTAGTAAAAAAAATTTGAAACCCACCACTGCCCCAAACCCCTTTTCGGAATCAAATTGTGGCTCAGATGTTTTCACATCTAGGTTGTCTTTCGTCTCCAAAGGCTCAAGAATGGCTCTCTCGGTTTGCCAGCTGCCAAGTCCTATACAGGGGTCAAATTGCGCTTTCCGAAATATAATCAAGCTGACTCAGAAGAACAGATGCGGAAGGGACCTTGGAGGTCTTCTAGCCGAACCCCTTGCTCAGGCAGGAAACCTTATATCCCATTTCAGACAAGTGGCTGAAGAGACCCAGTCTCTTCTTAAAAACTCCACTCCCCTTTCGCTCCTCTTTTATTCCCTCTGGGAGGGCCATTCATTGTCCATCTGTGGCCTTACTCCTGAGTCGACCCTTGTTCTTTAGCTGTTCTTTTCTCCTGGCAGCTCTGTGCATGCACACTCTGGGAACAGGCCCCAGCTGTTTGTCTGCCTCACTGATGTCTGACTCCGAAGGCAGCTGATAACTGGCAGACGGCTCTGTCCCCCTCTCTGCCTCTGACGCAGAGCTCTCATCCAAGCTTTCCCCAGACTCCAGGACTGGCCCAGGTTCCTCCCCAACCTCCTCACTGTCCGAATCTGCTGCCAGCTGCACTGGCCGCTGGCGGGCCACAACACACACTTTGAGCTGCCACTTCCTCCTCAATCCCAAATTTCTCGTAGCTGTTGATTGTCCTTGATCTCCTGTTATTAATGGAGAGGACAACGTTGTCATCCTACTAAATTATTTGAGTTCTGTAATGGAATTCGTAGCAATCCCCATCCCCGTCCTTCTCCCTCTCTTCCCCTCCAAACCTTTCATCAGTGAGAGGCAGATATTTTTAAAGCCACTAGACTATCCATTTGCTCTTATTATTTCTTAATAGGCCCTCCTTGACGAATGAATAATTAAAAGTCCATTTTCTTCAAGTAATTTGGGCTCGGAGGAAAAAAAGGAAGAAAGAAGGGTGGGTTTTCGGGTTTTTTTTTTAATAGCTGGGGAAATGATGTGTTTTCTTCTCCGTCTTCTACTTTTCGTTTTTCTCTCGATTCGGAGGCTCAATTAATTTCATTCCAAAATGATTGATCTTGGGATGGTCTCCAAGGGATGGACTCACATTCTTCTCAAAAGTGAGAAGAGGACCGTCAAGTGGGCGGGGCCAGGGCAAAGAAGTGGGTGGGGCCAGGGCAAAGAAGTAGGAGGGGCCAGGGCAGGAATTCAACGCAGTTCAATTTCAGGGGCCTTCCAATTTAACTAAATTCAAATGAACGAAGTACAGGTGGTCCTCAACTTACGACCACAACTGAGCCCAACATTTCTGCTGCTAAGCGGGACCGTGAGTTTTGCCCCATTTTACAACCTTTCTTCCCGCAAGTTGTTAAGTGAATCATTGCATTTGTTACAGTTAGTAACACGGTCGTTGAGTGAATCTGGCTTCCCCATTGTCTTTGCTTGTCAGAAGGTCTCAAAAGGGGAATCACGTGACCCCGGGAACACCAAAACACGTCATAAATACGAGTCAGTTGTCAAGTATCTGAATTTGGATCCCGTGACCCTTACAATGGTCGTAAGTGTGAAAAATGGGTCAGAAATCACTTCATTGCCGTCGAAACTATTGTAAATTGAGAACTACCTCTGCTGATTATCGGATGTTGTTCCCCAAATTATAAATCTTATCCTTTTGGTCCTTTTTGGGGAAAAAAAAAATTACAATTCTGCGGTATTTCCTGTAAGGCTTTGAGAAGGAAAAAGAGGCACTTAAATGAGATAGTTCCTGTTCATGTCTAAAACATTTTATCTAACTCCTATAAATCATCTCCTGGTCTAAAAGTAGAGACTAACTTTTTCTTAACCTCTGTATCTGTCAGCTAAAACAGGGACGTGGTGGCTCAGTGGCTAAGACGCTGAGCTTGTCGATCGAAAGGTCAGCAGTTCAGCGGTTCGAATCCCTAGTGCTGCGTAAGGGGGTGAGCCTGTTTCTGGCCTCCAGAGGGCCTCTGGAGCCTGGGGAGGCCGTTTTCGTCCTCCTGGAGGTTTGAGGAAAGCCTCCGGAGCCCGGGGAGGGCAAAAACACTCCCCCCACTGTGGTGCAGGAGGCCGATTAGGCCACGCCCACCATGACCACACCTACCCAGCAACCGGGCAGAGAACCCCCTGCTAAAATTTTTGAAGCCCACCCCCAATTATAATGACTATGATGATGTTTATATTTTAACACTCTGGACACCTAGAAAACACACTCTTCAATGTAGAAATGGAATTTGGTGATAGAAAAGATTAAAAAATATTTATTAAAAAACCCCACTTTTTTAAAAAAATCCTCTTACAGTTTAAAATAACGATACAATACCATCACGACTGGAAAAATATCTCGACCTTCCTAAAGCAAGGTTCAGATGAGCATCTGGGTACGAGAGAGAGAGAGAGAGAGAGACAGAGAGAGAGAGAGAGAGAGAGAGAGAGAAAGAGAGAGGGAGGGAGAGAGAGAGAACAAAAACCAACGGAAGTTAAAAAGTCTCTTCCACTAGTTGAAATAACTTCGACAGAGGCCTTTTTGTGTTGCAAGCTTGTTTATTCAATTTGCATCTCAGCTGATGGGCCATCAGGGGTTGGGTTTCACCCTTTGGCTGGCCAAGAATGAACGAGGCAGCTTCAGCTCTTTGACCTCTGCGCCTGTTTTAGAATTTTAGCACGTTCAAAATCTGGAAGAAATATCCTCTTCCGGGTGATCCCTGGTGACTTGGCTTGGCAGAAGATCCAGCCCACCTAGGTGGATCTCCATGGCCTGGAGATCCAGCTCCAGTTTTGGCCTTTCCAGAAGGAAAAGGCTATGGGGCTGTAGGTGCCAGGCGAAGTTCTCGCGTCTGATTCCCACCTCCAAAGGGCCAGGCTGCCCCCTGGAAGGTTGGTCTTGAAAGAGAACAAGGGGATGATGCCCTGTGGGCGAAGGATGGAAACGTTACTTTTGCTGCTTGGATTGGTCTCCAAGTTTGCATGGAAAAACTCAGGAGGTAGGAGGAGGCAACGAGGATGCTACATCTGGCAGGTCTCTGTGCCAGCGGGACTGGTTAGAGTCTGCTGGGGTGATGGGAAAGTAAGAAGGCTTCCTCAAGGAAGCCCAGAGGGCCCCCCAAAGCATTTGGATTAGAGATGGGGGGGCCGGGATAGAAATAGAAAGAGGTTGCCTGTGATTTGAGAGGACAAACCAAGGGACAGAGAGAGGAAGAAGATAGGGAGGGAAGAAGGAGAGAAGGAAAGAGAGAGAGCTGGAAGGAGGGAGGGAGGATCAAGGAACAAAGGAAGGGGGAAGGAGGGAAGGAGGGAGAGAGGGAGGGAGGGGAAAAAAGAAGGAATCTAGTTATAAGGAAGGAAGAAAAGAGAAGGTATGAAGGAAGGAAGGAAGGAAGAAAAAAGAAAAGGAGAAGTTACATAGATAGGGAGGAAGAAGGGACTCTAGTTATAAGGAAGGAAGAAAAGAGAAGGTACGTAGGAAGGAAGGAAGGAAGGAAAAGGGAGAGTTACATAGGGAGGAAGGAGCAAATCTAGTTATAAGGAAGGAAGGAAGGAAGGAAAAAGGAGACATTACATAGGTAGGGAGGAAGGAGGGAATCTAGTTATAAGGAAGGAAGGAAAGAGAAGGTAGGTAGGTAGGTAGGTAGATAGGTAGGTAGCTAGGTAGGTAGGAAGGAAGGAAGGAAGGAAGGAGGACGGAAGGAAGGAAGGAAGGAAGGAAGGAAGGAAGGAAGGAAGACGGAAGGAAGGAAGGAAGGAAAAAGGAGAAGTTACATAGGTAGGGAGGAAGGAGGGAATCTAGTTATAAGGAAGGAAGGAAAGAGAAGGTATGTAGGAAGGAATGAAGGAAGGAAGGAAGGAAAGAAAGAAAGAAAGAAAAGAAAGAAAAGCAGATCAAAAGTGTCTTCCAAATCCTGATTCCAGAGGCCAAAGTTTTTGCTTTCCTGTCTTCAAGACAGACAAATGGCCTCCAAACAACAGTCACCATCAGGACTCCGGATAAAAATACCATACATTTCTTATTTACTTTTCTAATCTGAAAAGAGTCGCTTACCCCCCTGTTCCTCGATGTATGTCACCTTAAACAATACTACGGTTATACCCTTAAAACATCAGAGGTCTAGAAAGCGACAAACCCACCCAGACAGGTGCTTTCATGGGCACACCTGCACATCGCAATATATACACCCCCTCCCTCCCCCATGCAAACTGGAG